>CABFOW010000060.1:326044-380695 GCA_902141385.1 Timema californicum
TTTTTTTTTTTTTTAGCACGGAACCCGTTTGTTAACTCTGCTATCACGAAACCTTCTCTTTGTTATTTCGCTGGTTTCTTGTTACCTTCTTCTTGTTTGTTCTGTTGTTCATTACACATTTTAATCACTTGGTTACTGGAAGCGCGGTGACCTGGCGGTCTAGGGGTAAGGTGTCAGACTTCTATGCTAGCGGCCGGGGTTCAATCCTCGGTCCCGGCACAGATTTATCTGATTACCAAACCCTTCCTTCACCTCTGACAATACATCTTGTTAATGTGGGGAATGCCAGGCCTCCACCATGGTTCGGATTCCACGTTAAACTGCAGGTCCTCCATTTCATCTCACAATCACCCTACCATTTCACATTAGCGTAAGTGCGTATAACCCGAACGGGTAGTAAGACGCGGTGCTAATAATAATAATAATAATAATAATAATAATAATAATAATAATAATAATAATACTGGAAGCGTACTGATTTTGGTTATAACCACTGGTTAGTAAAGAACAATGTTTAATGCCAGTTTATTGAAAGTTTATTAATTGGTGACTGAAATCTACTTTAAACATCACGAATTTCCATGTTTGCGTTACAATTACAACCGATCCACAAATAACAATATCTGATGGAAGTGTTTGTTTTCACGTGCGAGCAAGCAATGTCCTGTTCGACTGACTCGAACTCAGTTAGTTAGTGACTGACCAAAAGTGAAAGTATATAGAAAGTGAATAAGCGTTTAATTGTGGTCCCGCCCGCGTGGAAGCCAGAGAGCAAGACCACGGGACATGCCCGCTAGTGCCACACACTGCGCGCTCAGAGTTTAAGAACACGGGTGATAGTAAAGTATGACGTCATACTTTGCACTTGTTAGAAAATAAATTTAAAAACCTCCATGAATTAAACTAAATCGTGAAACAAATCTATGTTTAAAATCAAAGTATTAATAAGAATCAAAACGAATTTGGATCTGTTTATCTAAACAACTTAATAAAAAAAACTTTTCTTTGAAATCTTAATCAACTCTTTCGAATACACAATTGAGAGTTCATGGCATACTCTTTATATAATTCAACCAAATCCACTTGGACTCAATTTATGGACTGGCAGTATGACTTATCTAAACAACCTTTAAATCTGTCTTTACAGTCGATTGTGTCTTACTGTCTGTATGAATATTTAAATAGTTAAAGTATTTTATACGTCTTATTTTTCAGAGAACAGTGTCAAGATATATACCATCCCAATATCTAACTGATGATAAAAACAGTGTAAAAAATATAGTCTGTTTGTGTGGTTAGTTTGGGTCTTTATGAAACTATTCAAATAGATTAACTTTAAATTAAATCCTATTTTCAAGACTCATTAACAAATAATGTTTTGAAATATAGACATACAGTGAAGTATCGTATGATTTGGAAGAATAGACTAACATATACTGGCTCACCGACCACGGTAGAAAATAAAAATTTGGATGACAGAGAAACAACTCAAAATAAACAAATGAGTGTTGAAAATTTAGATTTATAATGTGTAGTTAAAAAGCATAGGGGCTTGGGAGATAGTTTTAAATTTTCCAAAACTGAGAGAAAAAACTATTTTCTAGTGTTGTTAAAACCCGCCTCGGTGGCGTAGTTGGCTAACGCGCTAGTTGTGTTGAGCTCGACTGCTGAGGACGGGGAGATCGAGGTTCGAATCTCATTCGGGTGAACTGGGGGTGGTTTTTCCTAAATGGTTTTCCACTCTCCCTCCACCCAAATATGGGTTCACTTCTTATAATTCAACGTTCCTAGTTCCTAATCAATTAGCGTAATTAGTACTTCAGAGTATAACCCGAACGGTTAGTAAGACCCGGTGCCAAATTTAAAAAAATAAAAATAGTGTGGTTAAAAAATTGTAAATCGAGGGTAAAGTAAATGGCAACACGCTATAGAACGTTTTTAAATTTTTGTTATGATAGAAAGATGTTAATTTTTAGCATGTATAAGGACCCCTTAAGTTATTCAAATAAATCTTAAAATTTAAAATATATAATTGGGAGTTAAGGCAATGTAAGAAGGGAGTGTGGTGGGAGTTCAACATTTCTAAAATGTATTAATACATTCAATCAACTCTCTTTGTGACTAGTAACTGAAATTCGTTAAGCATGTATAGCTACCACTACATTATTAAGCACCGCGTCTTACTATCCGTTTGGGTTATAAGCTTTAAGTACTAATTGATTAGAAATTGGGAAGGTTGAATTAGAGGAAGTGAACCCGCATTTTCGTGGAGGGGAAGTGGAAAACCATTTAGGAAAAACCACCCCCAGTACACCCGACCGAGATTAGAACCTCGATCTCCCCGTCCTCAGCAGTAGAGCTCAACACGACTAGCGCGTTAGCCAATTACGCCACCGAGGCGGTTAGCTACCACTACAAATAAATATAATAAATGGTACGGCACTATCATACAAACTTTCTCATCTAGTTCATTATTGAAAATTCAGTCAATAGTAAAATATCTTTAGACAACTTTCTACTCCAAAAATCAGTATCGTGTGTTATTTTTATTGTAAAATACGCCCAAGATACCACTTTGGAACCAAATCGTTAAACCAATTTTTTTAAATGTAAAGTTTTTAGAAAATCGGTCATCAGTAAACTACTCTTGAACAATATTTTATTCAAAAAAACAAATATACAATGGGATTTGACATGTAAAACACTCCTAAGATACCCATTTAAAACCAATTCACTAATAACATTCAAAAAATATTTCAAGGTTTTGAAAAATTAGTTGTAAATAAACTACCCATGAACGACTTTTTATTTAAAAAAAATCAAATATACAGTTTTATTTGTCATGTAAAACACTCATAATATACCCATTTGGAACAAAATCACTATTGCCACGTTAAAAGTATTTACCGGCGTCAGTGGTCGCACGGTTTAACGCACTGTCTCGGGTTATACTAAACTACCGAAGACTGGAAGACTTAGGGTGCCATTCTAGTCAAGTGAACTGAGAGTTCTTTTTCATAAAAATGTATTTACACACTCTCTCCACGCAAATGCGGTTGTATTTCCTATACATTATACCTACCTCATCCCTAGACCATTAGCGTAATTAGTACATATGCATATATCCCGAACGGGTGAGAAACATAATTATTGAGTACTCGTTAAAAATATTAGCATCGTTACATGTTTATTGAAGCGTGGTAGTTCTAGAGAAATTCACGTGAAAGAATACTAAAGAATACTATCACAATTTTAAAATAAGAGTTAAATTTTATGTGTTTTTGTGTGTTTAATTAATATATTGAGAATAATTATTGGGACAGGAACAACTTTGTAACTAGTGAAACATAATATTTCATTTTTGTAATTTTCAAAAGTATTTTCTAATGTATCGGTTGATAGACCAAATAAAATTATTATAGTTTTAAGATATATTAAAATATATATTATTTGCTACATAATAATGTTTTTTTCTCGTCGTGTCCATAGAAGCAATTCGGGTTGTACGCATGCATTAATTAATTATGCTAATCGAATAATAATAAGGATAGTAGACTTTAATAGAAAATGTACCTACATTTAAATGGAATAGTGGATAGCAATTTAGGAAAAAAATCCTAGCCCATTTCGATAGAGCCAGTTGGGATTCTAGCTCCAATATTACCATTACTGTCAACCCAGTCCAACACGAGAATAGTGTCTATATATTCTCATATACACATTATATTGTTTTAAATAGTATAACATTTTAATAAAGTTTTTGTTACTGCGTCTTACAGCCCGTTCTGGTTAGATGTATCTGAACTATAAATAAATCGTATGTTTTAAGTATGAGGAAGCTATACGTGAGAGAAAGTGCACCCTCATTTGTATGGAGGGTGAGTTGAAAGCCACTTATAAAAGCACTTTGAGCACGCCCGACCGGGATTCAAACACTGATTTTCCTCTTCCTGGCAATCCAACCTATTGTGAGATTGACACCTTAGATCATCCGATCATTGAATCTGATTCCATGGTTGTTAATTATACCGGTGGGCACGTGGACTTAATATCAAGTTCATGTACTCTGGTTTACTGATGACGGGAAGGTCAAGGTTTAAAGAATAGTTGGGTATACTGAGAGTGTTTATTTATTAATAGTTTTCCACGTCCCTCCTACTCAATTACGAATACATTTCCTCTGAACTCTATCTTATTCTTCCCCGCCACATTATCGTAATTAAAATGTAAATAGGCCGTATGGGTAATGAGATTTGGAGCAAAATAAGGTAGGTTAATTATAATTCACCGAACCCCTCCCACTACTTATTCTGCATACAGCGCTGTATTTTTTAGCACCGTGTCTTACTACCCGTTCTAGCTATACGCCAACAACGCTGTACATTTTGGCAAGTATATTTTAGCTCCTTTTAATGTTTTAGTCCAGATTCAACTAGCTACTGGATAGTCATTGGTCACTTGGTTCGTAATTGACCATAGTAACACCTTTTCACTTCTGACAAGTCTGACAAGTGTATTGTATCACACAATAAACAAAACAAAATATGTTCGAAGTTGTGGAAGTTCAAATGGCCACGTACTACTCCCCCTCTCTCCCTTTTTCTTCTATTACTAAACTGCACTATTGAAAGCGCTTTTATATCTGTCAACAGATTTCAGTAAGATAGCGGAGTAAAAAAAAAACTTGCTTGTGAAGCGGCATGGATACTACCTCCTAGAGGGATTTGCCCCTTTTGAAGCCTCTAACGTCGAACACAGGTATCATTTTGTTTAAAAAAAAGTGGTGGGGGTTCTTTAAAGATAAAACTAATACATTTTTAAATATAAATTTAATATGAATTTTGACGGTTATTCCGACCACTGCAACAGCCATAACACTGCCCCAATCTCATGATAGAAATGTATATTTAGTTTAACAAATCATTAGTGATATCCGAAAACCGTTAATGTTCTACCATAACTACAAATTTAATCACATTTCTACAAAAGGTGTTTGAATTAACTATCTAAGGGAAATGTCTCGTATAAACTCTGACTGTACATGGTATTGTATAGCAACAGACATAGAAAATATGTATTTGATTTTACTTTGGGCTCTGAAAGTCGCGATTACTTGACAAAGACTTACTTACTCTAAGGTATTAGGATCTAAAAAGTTCACCACCGCAATTACATCAAAAATATATATATATATATGCCCCCTATCTCTATCTTGAGATAGTTCTGAAAAGTCCACTCCAATAACGCCATCTCTTTCAAGAATATTTTAATGTTATCCTCCCATGTGCGTTAAGGTCTTTCTTTCCAATGGTCTCTTTCTTACCATTGGTTTTTGCCAGTCGGTACCTTAAACAAAGTTCTAGAATCGCTAGTTCACACTGCATGTCTGGACTACTGTAATCTATGAGATTTGATTACACAAACAAATGGGAATCTAGGCCTAGTTTGGCAAATTCAAATTCACAGTGAAAATATTTCAGCTTACAGAAGTATACATGAAGAACTAGCTACATTATAGATATCAAGAATAATATAAAAGGTGGTGTCTTCAAGAATTATTGTTTCACTTTCCTAATCAGGATTTAAATTTTCTCTGTAATACGTATAGTAAGAAGTATTGTTTTCGTCTGTCTCTTTGTCAACTAAGCGGATGAAATTATAAGCCTTTTGGAAGCTTATTGAACCAACGTTTTCTATGGTCATTTTAGTTGGGTATTTTTGTATATTTTGACAATCCCTCTTTATTTATGATTAACATTAATTTCATTTTATTTAAATATTAAGAACAATCTATTATTTTAGGGCTTTATAGGTCCTAATTTATATTTATTAATCATGATACGGTATGTAATGTATCCGAATATATGAGCATTTTTGCGCAAGAAGAACAAGAATTTAATTCGTAAGCTTGCAAAATGATACCATTTTTTAGCGATTGTTTTTTTAAAATTACAATTAAATAAAAAAGTGAATAAACTCCGCAATAAGATGTTTAATTTTCAGGGATAGCAACATAACAATTAAAAACTCAAGTCTGCTAACGAAATGGATAGTAATAAATGTACGATTTTGGTAAGCATGGATCTACTATAATATTTCACCATCATTTTACGCTTTTTGACCATAATTTCTTTAAATAAATTTTTCTACTAACACTCTTGTGATGCATTTTTACCACATCCATTCAGAATGAAAAATAAACGTTTCTGAACTCAAATCTGACTATTCCAAGTTAACTTATGATACACTCAAATTATTACTGATTTAAGAACTAATAGCTACTAAGAAAATATCTTTATGAATTATTTTAACTTACGTGTTGGAGATGTTAAAGGAAAATAGCGGAACTTGTTAGTTCTTAAGATCTTTAAATTGAAAAAATGACACCTAGAAACGGGAATCGAACCCGGAACCTTTGGCTTAGTACGCCAATGCTCTAATCACTGATTTATTCAAGAATATTTTAATGCCTAGGGTCATTCTTCACTCATACTTTAAGGCAGAGTCTGTGATGGACATGCGGTAATCGCCAGATACAAATATGTGATCAATTAAGTCAAAAGCTATCAGATAACGCAGCCACCATCGAATCAATAGTTGGCTTAGAGCTGCCAGTTGTACAATTATAACTGTACGGGTCTACATATCATGATGGATTAAATAGCAAAGATATTATATTTGTTAGTCATGTATGTATCTACATCTCATATTTTAAGACGGATTTTATTGATCTCATATTTGTATCTGGTGATCTCCACATGTCCATCACAAACTCCGTCTTAAAATATAAGTGAAAAATAACACTGAACACGGGACGATTCCTGGATAAATCAGTGGTTAGATCATCGGTGTACTAATATAACGACTCAGGGTTTGATTCCCATGTACAGGTGTCATGTTTAATTCAAATAACTTTATATCTAGATGTGGCTATATCCATAATTAACAATTTATAATGACTTTGCTATTCATTCCATCCAGTTAATTATTGTTTTTAAACTTTTTTAGGAATTTCAATAATAAATATATTAAGTAAAAAGATTTTAAGTTTCAATTTACACTAGAAATATCTTTTACAAATAATATTTGAACTTTAATTATTTAACAAATATGGCAGTTGTTATCTTCATTAGCAAGGCAACATCAACTATAAGTTTTAGAGGGAATCTCATTGTAATTGACACTATTTTACCTATTCACTGTTGGTTAATTTTTATTTTCTAGTGAAATATTACCGTTCATGTTTGTGAGATTGTCATAGAAACCTGATATAATCGTCTATGTTTTCAATGAATTCTCGAATATAAATATACTAACATTCACACACTTAAGAGTCATGTCTTATTGAAGCAACCATAGTTTTCTAGTAGTATTTATTCATTAAATTAATTTCACATCGAACAGACAGGTAGTGAAGATTTATTAAAAGGGCGTTAATTGTAGTTCAATCCCTCCCGTCTATTCTCAATCGGAATCTGTAATTTTTGATAAGATCTAAACAGGCTAATATTTTTAATACATTATACAGGCATGTCTCTTAAGAAAAAGCTAAATGTATCTACAGATGGTATTTCAATTCCAAATTCAAAGTAAACTCGTAGTTTTGGTTATTTGGTTACTTGGTTGGGTAAATGACCACAATAAAACATTTCTACTTCAGACATGTCGTTAGCATTGTATTACCAATCACACAATAAGCTAAGTAGCAATAAGCTTCAAAGTGTTAGCTATGCTCACTTATAGGAGTGGAAATATGGCTGGTTACTCACCACCCTTTATCTCCAATTATACCCAATTGTAAAATAAAAACGTTAAAATCCGTAAATAGTTGTCAGTAACATAACATAAAACCGATAAACATATGTGACTAGGAGTGATATGATACCTCAATGAAAACAACCCATGGGTGACTGTAAACAAACTACTTTGAACACAAGCGTCATGTGGTCTCAAATGTTGTGAAGGAGGCTCAATAAATATAAACTATTATATTTGGTAGAAATAAAGTGAGTTGGACGTGTGACAGATTTGTAACACTTGAACACATTTAAAATCCTTTAATGTTCGTATAGGTCAAGTATATGTTTTGAAGTTTTCAATTTAGAAAGATAGTTTCATAGCCATCAAAATTATAATAATATAGTACAATGTTATCATTGGTAACCTTAAAATGAGTTGGGTGGTTTTTAAAATACCCAATAATGTTCTTCATGAATATTTATTATCTTTTCTATCTTTATACCTATCTTATAATAATGTGACTTAAGATAGGGCTACTTGGACATGCTATGATGCAGTGATTTGATTTATTTTCTTACTAATATATATATATATATTATTATTATTGGTCGTTACAGTTCTGTTTTATTTGTAACAGGTGTTAATTGTTGATTAAAAATTTTAAGAACGTACGAAAAACCCCTGGGGTCTTAACCCTATGCAAATTATAGAAATGAAGATTTTAAAAAACAATGGAGGCAGTTTGGGGGGGTATGTCAAAAAACAGGCTGCTGAAAAATTCAAAGTTGAGTCCGTTCAGTGTAGGAATTGTTTCTAAAAGGTCTTTTTTTCCTACCAGAAGTCTTTTATATGGTAGGATAATGGTAGGAAAAAAGACCTTTCAGAGAGTAATTCCTACCGTGAATGGAGTATAGCTCGGACAACACTTAACGGAAGACCCTTGGACAAAACCCAAAACCTTTTGGACATCCTGCTGTTCTAAGCAAAACTAAAGAAGCCACCATTGTGGAAAATCTTGGTGTGGTAGCAAACGGGGGATTTCCATTGACACGGCCAGATACAAGGGATATTGTAAAAAAAAACCACCTTGACAAACAAGGAAAACAAGTACAAATATTTAAAAACAACACTCCAGGTACAGATTTTCTTGAATCTTTCATAACTCGAAACAACCTTTCCATTAGAATTGCATTCAAAATAAAGCGATCCAGGTCGTCTGTAAATCGTGATAACATTTTTTAAACAATTCCGATCTTGCCCTACACGCCCCGGTCCAGGAGCTACTTGGGCAACAAAAATATTTTTTTATATATATTTCTTGTTGATTGTATTCCAATTTTTATTCCAGTCATGCTACCTATAAGTTCGGGTCGGTACAGTATATATTTTCTAGTTGTCCCATTCTAAAAATTCAACGAATCGGTTGCAAAAATGTGCTAAAAAGGTGTCCAGGTAGTCCCATCTTACGGTATATCATTTATCTTACCAGCAAATCTAACTGGTAGGATGCTGGTAGGAAACAAACTATTTGAATGTAAGAACACTCTTCCTAGAGTCAGTATTGAAAAAATATAATTTATAAAACTTATAATATACATGTTTCAATATAATTTATCAAAAGTAACAGTTTAAGATCCCATAACTTGAAGGATAATTATTTAAAAACGGTTGAAGTAACTTTGGTCAGTGTCAAACGGTTACTTTCTTTATAACTAGACTAGTTTGGAAACGAGATTAAAAATATTAATAATATTCTGATATTTTACTAACCAATAACTAACCCATTCACAAACCACTTAATTTGATTAGTAAATTGCCTTCCCTGTTGCCTTAAGTGCTTGCTTTCAACAATAAGTCCAAGACAAGCTTTTATTTATATTAGGACTAGATAAGGTAGGACACGTGTCTTCCAGTTTGCTAAACACGGTTAGTTCCCAATACCTATCAAATAACAGTGGTGGTAAATTTAAGAATCAGGTTTTAGGTTCGATGCTCATGTCCTGGTTTCCATTTTTTCTCTTTATTAAATTTGATTCAGTTATCTAGATTAATCCTGTGACCAATCATAACGTATCAGTTTGTGATACAGGTTAATTAAAATTTAACACACACACATATATATATATATATATATATATATATATATATATATATATATATATATATATATATANTAAATATAAATAGGGAAAGCTGTGGAAGTAATCCCAATATCCAACTCAGCCAACGATGGAAAGTTTCAATGGATAGAAGACGATGAAAAAGCCCAAAGGGATCATCTCAGTTTCAACCTAAACACTCGGAAAAGTAAGTGGTCCTCCTTTTCCATCCCAGTAAAGACGATTATAACGTGGCAGCGAGCAAGTAGCTGTTTCAAGTAGCGGTAGAATCATAAGGCAGGCCTTGTTCTTGTTGTAATGAGCCTCAGGAAATGTAAGCAAACAAAACGATGTCAAGTAGGTTTAAGGGGGTAGGGATGAATGGCTCGAGGTTTGTATTGGTCACAATGTTTCCAACATTCCTCTGGCATCACATTACAGAGGATATGTATAATACCTGATGCCTCCACTGCTAAAGTGGAACTATTTGACGGTTAATAACCCTACAACTGCCATTCAATTTGTAGCAAGCTTATCTTAGGGGCTTACATAGATTTTAAAGATTACTTATTTTAATGTAAGATCTCATTTGCAATGAACTAAATGACCTATTTTTTTTCTATAAAAGATAGTCATCCCCGAAAATACAGAACTCTTACCAGCTAAATATTAAAGAAGTAAGAAAACCATAGTGATTATTATTATATTATTATTATTATTATGTGCACCACGTCTTACTACCCATTCGGGTTATACGTACTTACGCTAATGTGTAATGGTAGGGTGATTGTAAGATGAAATGAAGGACCTACAGTTTAACGTGGAATTCGAACCACGGTTGAGGCCTGGCATTCCCCACATTCACAAGATGTCTTGTAAGAGGTGAAGGAAGGGTTTGGTAATCAGATAGATCTGTGCAGGGACCGAGGATTGAACCGCGGCCGTCAGCACAGAAGTCTGACACCTTACCCCTAGACCATCAGGTATCCCTTTTTTCATATAAAACTTCTCAAATTTATAAAGATAAAAGTCATGTAGCCCGCACTGACGGGCACGCGAACCAAACCTCAAGCACATTTAGTCTGTTTTTTCCTGTATTGGGATTCCCCCACTCTTCCACCTCATCGAATGGGGTATATTTTCTCTAAATATCACCTTTTACGTTCATATATCACATATATCATTACAGATGGATATACCGGATAGTTTGCAGGGGCAGGTGTCATTAAAACACAAAATATAATATATTATTAGATGTATACAGTCAGTAATCCTGATGTAATCGCAGTGAACAAGCTCTCCTAAGAGATTTTTCAAATTAATTTAAAAATTATGTTAAAAGTTTTTATATGTGTCCAGGCCAGAGAGCCCAGCGATATAATTCCTTAAGAACTTACTATTCAATTTGACGACATTACTTTAAGGGATTGACTGTTTGTGTGAGAGATACAGTCTAAAATTATTAAATGATTATAATAATGGTTTTAAAGGTTAATTTTCACACCTTACACAATATCTCTTACTTTTCAAATTATTAGGTGATATCCCTAAAAAAGCATCTAACAAATAAATAACTTGTTTATAAATCTCATATACTCTGGAGCCGTATTTTTTAATTTTCTAATAACTTAGTTTAAAACCAGATCTTATATTATTCTTCGACATGGTGTTTATTATTCTCGTTTTCAGTTTATATTTTTAGATAAAATATAAAAGGCATTTTAAATGATCCTTTTAATTATATACATGTTCATATTTTCAAGTTATGGTTTGTATTGCATTTTAAGGACTAAAACCAATTACTTAGTATTAATCTAATTAATTTTAGTTGTTCATTTAACGCCAAATTATGTAACTATTTCATATACATATATGTTATGGATATGGTAGGCTTAGATTAAGTGTAGCCATATAAATGCTCATATAGGACGAGAAAAAAATTTATAGATCTGACGAATAAAACTCACATGGTGCCAAATGATATTTGAAATAATATGATCTCCTATTTACTAGTAATCCTATATATTACGAGCCTGATACCTAAGGCCATGTTTTCCTCAGTACGGGTCTCAATACTTCATACTTGTTTAACCTAACAAAGCAATAGAATTATAACATTTGAAACACATATATTTAAATGATTGTGTATTTTTTTTAAATATAAAATTTAAGATATCGTGGTAGTGCAACATATAGTTTAACTTTAGATTTTACTAGGCTACTGAACTCGCTGTCCTATTGTTTCCTTTAAATTCACTATACATTTTATCTAATACGATCTACATCTGGCATCCCGACTAGAATTGAACCTAGGTCTTCAATTGGGGAGGGGGACATAGTCTTTAAAATTAAAAGTCATGGTAGGACTTCACCCTGGTAGATACGTCTGTCTTACTCCAGAATCACTTTCCCAGATGAAACCCGCCTGTCCTTTTGTCACCTTAACGCTAATTGCCCTAGAAACTGCTCAATTACCCCCGCCTTGTAAACGGGAAAGTGCCAACTTGAGAGATGGCGTTTGGACCAAGACCACCTTGATCATTTGTTTTGAGAGCCCCAACAGCTCTTGGTCTAATAACTACCCCAACCAACCATCTTTCATGGTGCAGGAAAACTGGTATTTGCGCTGTTTGCCAAGATATATTGTGACCTGCATAGGTAGACATATGTCGACACATCAGTTGAAGTACACTACCTTTCACTAAACACAATGGAATACCACCGCAGAGAGATTTGAGAAGTTGGAAGATTCATATAGCCTATCAAAAATATCTTGTTGGCTGTTGGGTAATTACAGTCAGTTCAATTTAATACCCTATGCTAGAATTTATTTAGGAATGACAACGGAATGGCCGTAAAAAAAGGGTAGTCCTCCCCTTCCCCCCATTCTTATCCCCTACGTTTTTAAAATAATTAACATTAAAATATATATTATGAGTACAACAGAAGAAAACAATTCACTAATTTGTTTGGCAGTTAATAAAACCAAACCAAAAAGTATTGACCTATAATAACTAATTGACGATAACGTTTTTAAAACAGAGCAGGTTGGATCAAAATGTATGATTATAAGCTTTGTACATTAAACATATATTCAATGCATAACATCCTAATATTACAATTAATATTGTTTGAAAACAATAACCAAGAACTACAGAAAATAATAAAATTCTGTATAAAATGTGTCTCACAAAATGTATGCTTGGTTACCGGTAGCATATTTCACCATAGAACATATATAAATACAGGTCACTATACAAGTTTGATATTATGAGGAAAATAATTATGGAATAAAGTAGATAATACAAAATAACGAAAGGGATTTAGCCAAAAAAAGCTAGAAATGCTCATATCTGGTTTTTAGAAAAAATTGATTAATTACATCGAAGTTTGTCAACGAGTTTATTTTAGACTAGCAGTCCTGCACGGCATTGCCCATGACCCACTGTGGCATAATAGTTATATAAATCCTCTTTATTCCCTATCCAATGGGAATTTAAAAAAATAAAGCCTTATTCCTTGTCTACATCATAAAGGGAACCCCTGTGCAAAATTTCAGATTTCTAGGTCCAAGGGTTTGGGCTAAGCGTTAAACTAATAAGAAATAAGGCAACTTTAAGGCGAAAATATAAATCCTCTTTATTCCCTATCCCGTGGGAATTTAAAAAAATCTGACCTCATTCCTTGTCTACATCATAAAGGGAACCTCTGTGCAAAATCTCAGCTTTCTAGGTCCCAGGGTTTGGGATAGGCGTTGATGAGTCAGTAAGTGAGTCAGGAGTCAGAAGTTTCATACACCCCATTAACGATAACAGTTCGAAAATTTATTAAACAACAAATAGGTAGACTAAGAAACAACATTATTATTCATAACATATTGCATTTATTAGCCATGTTATATTAGATTTTATTTGCTGCTACGTTTTATATATATATATAAAAATAAAAGTAAATATATATAATATATATATATAATATATATAATAAATATATATATATAATATATATAATAAATATATATATAATAAATATTTCGATAATAAATATTTCAATATCACTTATTATTTTTAATGGGTTACTGTAAGCTCACTGAATCGTTTACTCTAAAAAATAGTCTTCTGAGATGAACAATAATGGATTTCATGTCGTTTGGCGGTATCCTTTTCTCTGTTTACCGAAATATGTACTGTTTGTGTATACTTTTAAATAAAATTACGCTTAACAAATTGAGTATGAACAAGCGAAATTGGGAAGTATAAGTGTTGTCAGAATAATTATTATATTAATTATATGCTTTATCATGGGTATTAAATTGTGGTAACTTTATAAATATTTCGTTAGCTGCTTGGAGAATTCTAAGAAAAAAGTGAATTTTTAGTTTATTCTATTCGGCTGAATACGAATTAAATATATAGTTTATGCTTGCAATTAAATACATGATTTTGTATCCACATTGTTACATACATAACCTAAAATGTTAATCGCTTTCTTAGTAATGAACATTGCTAAAAGGCCTACCTAGGTCTCCTATTATGTAAAAATTATATTATTGTAAATGTATGTTTCTAAATATATTAATGTGCTAAAAATTGATGGGAAAAGAAAAATTCCAGTTTTGAAATCTTTGGCCCTACATAATTTTACAAATGGCATCATGTGAAAATGTAATACATTCACTCTATATTTATAATCAAGATATTTTAAATATACATTGACTAGAGACTGGAGTAATTACACTGTATATATATATAAGGTTTTGTTATTGTAGGCACATGTTGCCTATTATAATGTTATTTAACACATACGAACACAAACTTATTCCATTTAAAGTTTAATGTATATAAATTTATTGACTAAAAATGCATTGTTCACTAAATTTTGTCATCAACACTACACGCTATTGTGCTTGAGTGTCCTATTTTACTGGATCCACGCACATCTACGGAAATAATTAATATAGTAGCGACTCATAACTTTATTTAAATGATTAAAAATAATGTTTGAGATGGAAAATATTAAATATCTACCTATTTAAGCAATCAAACCTCTTAATGAGTAGTTGCATTTATTTTACGATCAACTTGTCCTGGCCTTCTTGAAACTAACTAACCACGGCAGCTAATGCCATTGTACAACTCACCAAATGGTTATCCTGAGCATTAATTAGAAAATAATTGAGGCTGGGATCATTTATCGTCAACTGGGTACCTCACCACAAAGTGGCATTTTAAAAGATATGAATATATAGATATTTAGTTTTTTAATTCTTTCATTTGATTTTATATACGTCTAATGTGTAAGTTTATATTCTTTCTAGTGTTTAAAAAAATTCATAGCAGCTTAATTCGCCTTGCAACTAAAAATTTCCAATTTATTTGGAGTATATATTTCTTAAAGATGGAAATTCAGAATATAAATATTTTTAAATAAGATGGCATCTGTTTCAGCCTACAAGCCAGGGCCTTAAATCTCTCATTTTAAATTTCCAAAATATGTGGTAAAAGAGCACCAAAATTAAATTTCAGTGAATCAAGAGTGAGGTTTGTACTGGTATGTACCCTGATGTTCTGCGAACTAGAGTTACCGTATAAACCTTTAACTATGCGCAAAATTACCGAGAAGAAGAATAGCTAATTATTTCATTAATTTATTTTAATCTATCAGCTGAAACTCTGGTATTAGAGCCCACAGACATACATATTTAGATAAAGAACTTTGTTTTAGTTTCAACCTATCTACAGAAAATATTAATATCCCCCTAAAAATTAGGAATGTAATCGGATTCAGCAAGCACACCCACAATGTATACCACCCCAAATAACCCTTACTAAGAGTTAATACTTTATAGGAATGCATGAAAAAAAATACAGCAAAAAATCTGGATTAATAAAAATATCTAAAAGGGACCCTATGCTGATAATATCAAATTTATTTCAAAATATTTCACTGTTACAAGAGACGAATATCAAAAAGTCATATTAAGCACAGAGCTATTTATATTTAAAATACATTTTTATAACTAATCCAGCACAACAACAACAACAAAAAACCATTACACAGCTAATAACAAATATAATATATCAAATAAAACTATGTTTGTAGTTTTAATGTATTCTTAAATATGTAATACATTACAAATATATAATGTAATTAAATTAAGAAATTATGACAAGAATAATATCTTATGTCAAGGAAAATTAAATACCCACGGTTAAATATTTTTACATGTAATGTAAGTACTACAAAAAGTTCAATAATGTTATCAACACAATGTAAACGTTAGTTATTCGTACCAAAATGAATACTAATACCTGCTAATAACTAAATTTTTTTTTCTAAAACAAAAGTTATTGAAGACATATCAAGTTATGTAGTAAAGGAAGTTGCATACATTATATACAAATCATACATTTCCACATGAACTTCATATTTTTATAAATAAAGTGAACAGTATCTTTGTTGTCATTATTGGATAAGGTATGTGGTTTATCAACTTCGTAGGAACAAGTTATCTTTAATGTCTTCTTACATTACAAAAAAAATGAACTGTGTACATACTCTTTTTTTCTTGACCCCCTTGTTGTGGAAGTGATTTTTAGATAATTTTTTAAATCATATTTTTTTGGATTTGAGGTAATATTTTTTGATTTGCGTCCATTGTGGTCTTTTTTTATGCAATTTTGAGTCAAATTTATTCATTTTTAAATTACTTTAATCACATAGTTGTAGAAATGAGAAGATAATGCAATGAATGAACTATGTATTTTCTTAGACTGTTTAGTTGTAAAATACACATTCCTTGTGAAACATTGAAACTTAGCTGGTGAGGTTTGCGTTGGGAAATGATAGCTATTACCTCTGAAACAGGTATTTGTAAATAAATATTACATATAGCAGCATAATGGAAGAGTTAATTAGTTAAACCATTTTTATAGCATCGATATTTTTTTTTTTCCATTTGTCAAGTGTATTTTTGATTTAGTCGTTTACATTCATTATGAGTTTTTATATGTACCTTAAATCATTATTTTGATAAATTTAAGAATTCCAGGTCATTTTATAAGTCATTTTTTAAAGCTATCAATGTACTTAAAAATATTGTTATTTGAAACTTTTATTATAAAGTAAGCCTACTAGGAAAAACTCAGATTTATCTTAAAATGATGCAGAAATCTAAATTTTTCTTAAGCATAGCGTTTTACTATCCCTTCTTGCTATACGCATAAGTACAAATTACGCCTATTAGTTAGGGATGAATAGTATAATCGGCGGAATTAATAATATTCCTAAATGCCCGACACGAATTATACGTGTTTTCTCCAGAATAATATGTTGGCCAAATGTGTGCGTTGATTTCGCACCTTCCAAACTTGTTAACTTTCAAAGAAGAAGAATTGATGAATAATCTTAAAATATATTGAGACTCTATAGCTAGAATAATATTAGCTTTATAAAATGTTTAATACCAAAACGCATTTAATTAAATATGACATTTTTATTTAAAAATGTAAGAGCTTTATAAAATCATGTTGTTACAGTTTATTAACATCACTTATAATAGTTAAGTAAAATTAAGCTTATTCTAACTCGTTGAACCTCTCTGTTTTGAGGATTGTCCTCCTACTTTAAAATTTACTACGTCAATCTTTTCTTTTGGCACCTCGCTTATTTTTCAACATTTAATAAGCTAGTAGGGGTTAATCATAATTTCATTGCGTGCGTAATCAATCTCTCCACTCTCTAACCAGAGTCGGTCACACCATATATGCGATCAAATTCTTCATATCGAGTGAAAATAACATACACTATTATTCATCTCAAAATCTTGAACACTATATGTGAAACTAAACATTGGGTTTTGATGATATTTCGGTTTTTTGTCCATTTTTGAGTTATCTTAACTTATTCTTTTCCTCTTGATTTTAAGTTTACGTTTGTACAGATTTTTTTAAGCAAAAAATTGACACGGAACTGTCCTACATATAAAATAAGAGATAGGTTTGTTTTTGTTTCTAGAAAAGGAAAAGTCGCTTCTAAAACATATAGGAAGCTGATATTTCAAAATGGAGCTCCAAGAAATGATGGGAGTCAAGAATAGGAAATAAAATACATGAAGCAGAAAAGTAAAATTTGGCACTAAGATAGCGGAGCCCCTTCAGGTAACCAAATAAGAATAAATATTTAAGATATTTAAGTAGGGGTTGGACAACTGTAAGAGAAGGGATGAAAATTCTCTAAACTAATAAAAAAAGTACTTTTCTGTTTAATATAAAAATGAAATTTTGTAGGCCGGTCAAAGTAGGACAATACAATACAATTTTTGAATACCATTTTAACTGTGACTCTGAGAAAAGATCGGGGTGAGGTGGTGATAAGGGGGGAGATATTTTAAAATTGAAATTTTAGAAATTAAAGGTAATTAAATTACTAGAAAATCTACTTCCTGGCGTAGAAGAAACTTTAAACTGTGAATTATCATCATTAATCCATAAGCGTAATTAGTTCATATGCTTATAATCCGAGTGGGTAGAAAAACACGATGGAAAAATAACAAAATAGATAAAACACGTAGTTAAAATAAATAAACCTACTCTCTTGTTAGTAAAAAACCCTTTAGAAACACCGAATTAATATCAAAATGTACCCATATTTTCGTATCATCTCTAACGCAATGGTGTAGTGAATTTGCTAATATGTCAGTATACCTAACCGGGATTTGAACCCAGTCTCTTTGCTACCAGCAATTCAATGTAATACGCGAGCGAAGCCTTATGATCATATGACCACCGACGTGGGTAGCACCACAGTGAATGAGGGAAGAAAGCCATGATCATGGTTACATGCTTGCATTTTATAAGATTATTTTTAAATTACATGGTATTAGCGGGAGCTAATTACTTAATCATTATATATTATGGTAACTATATTTATAAGCTTAACCTAGGCGATATGATATAAATCCTTAAGAAAATATATCATTTAATTAAATGATATAATTTAACAAGTCAAGGAACCTTATCAAGAAAAAGATTTGAACAATATGTTAAATTAACTTTTTATCCTTCATATAGAGGAATTTTGGTGAAATTTCTTGAATATAGATAACAACTTGCCTCTATTCCCTACATCCATGGTTGCATAGTTAAAGGAATTGTGAATGCCCTAAACGGCCAGTGAGTTAAGTAGCTTCTGCTTCGGTGGCCGCAAGGTCTAACGCGCTACTCTCGCAATTGACTTGACTGCTGATAAAGGAAATATCGGGGCTCGATCCCAGTCGGGTGGACTGAAGGTTGATTTTCCTACATAGTTTTCCACTCTCACTTCACAAAAAATCTGGTGCAGTTCCTCTAAATTCAACCTTTCTCATACCAAAACACACTATCGTAGTTAATATATATATTCGTAAACTCGAACTGTTAGTAACTCTCTAGTAATATAACACGGTGCTAAAAAAAAAATTTGTAGCACTATCTACACATGATAGATTTTAAAATTATGTGTTTAAAAAACAATACCAATCCTTTTTACTGTCGCTTATTGCCGTTTACTAATTTTACATCATAAACTGTTTTCAAATTTCAAGTTTTAATAAAGGCCACTAAGAAATTTTTACTTAATGATTTTCAACTCTTTCTTCATGAAGAAGCGAGTATATTTACTCTAAATTATACCCTCCTAACCTCTAATCTATTAAAATAAAAATAAAATAGTTCATACGTGTAGACCAGCGCTCACTGTCCTTTAATGTTGCATCCAGCGTTGCAGAATTAATTGAGACTGTTCAATTCATGATATTCTTTTATAAGGTTATCATTATTTCGAGTTATTTTCCCCTACATTATTACTTTAGCAAACCCTACAAAAATATGTCAAGTAGTGTGAGGTTAAGCTGACGGATTGGGGGGAAAATTATTTGAGTGTAAACAAAGACAATCGTGTATTGAATTAACTGTTCTGTCACTTAGACCACTCTTAACTGGATGATATCAAAGTTTGTCGAGCAGTTGGTCCTCTCGTGTCGATCGCTTGGTTGTCTATCACTTTGTACCCCTATACTTGAGCTTGTCTAGTTGTTGGTCCAAGTCGTGTCAGCCACTTGACCCACCCAGCCTTCCAAATATTTGTTTTCAATTTTTCTACCGGTTGGTTGTCTATCACATGGTCCAGCTCGTGTCGATCACTTGGTACGTGTAGTTTCTTCGTGTCTAGCAGTTTGCTGTCTACCACTTTGTCCTCTCGTGTCGACCACGTTGTTGTCTATCACTTTGCCTGCTCCCACATATATATATATGCATATATATAAAATCATTATTATTAAATATTTATTTATATATATATATATATATAATAATTATTGTGATAAACAGGATTATTTATTTTTTTACAAATAATTATTGTGATAAGCAGGATTATTTATTTTTTATAAATAAAAATTATTTAAATCTATACTTTATTAACAACATTATGTATTTTTTATAAATAAAACTTATTTAAGTATAGTTTATTATACACATATTTTTGAATACTTTTTGTTCTAAGATATAAAACAAAATAAGAGAATATTTGTTCTATTGTGTCATCATCTTTGTTTTTAGTTTGTATTATCAATGATTATTACAAATTTAAACCAATTATATCTTAGTTATAGTCATTACTATCACGTGATATATACCAGCCTGTTGTTTCCCCTGTCAATCAATATCAATAATTGTTTTACATTCAAACACTTAATTTAACTAACAAAAATTAACAAAACATAATAAAACGGCTAAGTTATAATATTTATTTTGATCAAATTTTTTAACTATTTTTAAATAATCCTCAAATTTCTTAGGATTTTTCCGTCAGAATCTACCTAGGATTAGGCCTACTTCCCGGCCTGATCCTGTGAAAGCGTCTCCTTTCCCACACTTTCATCAATCCCGGTAGCACCTGCCCACTCCCCTTCCCCACCCCTATCTCATGTTTCCCTTTGTAGATTTTTTTTATCCTTTCTCCAACAAAATTCACCATATAAATGGTATTTTCGCTGATAAGTTAGGTGAAGTTGATAGTAACAAGAACTATGATAATGAAACATAATTTTGATAACACATAATAGCAATGTAACCAGTTACCACTACACCATTTACTAATGAAGACCTATCATAAAATACAAAATTGTGAACAATAGAAATGTTTACCAGATTCACTAAGGATGAGATTATTTTTTAAAAAGTCTTAATTTTAAAGGAGTGGCCTGGTAAATATAATGGTCGGAAGAGAGAGAAGCACATGATGACATACCTGATGAGTGTTTAGAGGGAGGGGGAAATATTTGGTTGGGAGTTGGAGTGTGGTGGGAACCACTGCTAGTTCTTTGGTAAAAGGGGAAGTCGTAGCTCCTTCTATAATTATCATGTATTTCGTACAAATGATGTTTTGGAGCCCAGGAGTGTCACTCCACCTTAAAAATTAATTTAGAAGATGTTGAATAAAATATTATACAATAAATAGATAAATCGATTTGATCAAGTTTATCAAAGGCTTAAATAGTGTATTCATATTTCTAACATTTTAGTCTAGATTCTAATCACTCTAATTTAAGTTGTTATGAGGAGGTTAGATGTACTATTAAATGTACCCATATAAGCGTTATGGAATTAGATCATTCAGGAAAAGCTCTCCGCACATTTATAGATGTGGACAATTCTCCCTATATGTTTCCGGAAAAATTTCCAAGACGGAAAATTGTTCAATTATTATTCTTGTAAAATAATTTCAACTGATTAAATGGATAATAATAATAACTGTAATAATAGTTAGTGGTAGTGATAGTAGTAGTAGTAGTAGTAGTAGTAGTAGACCCTATTAGTAAAGAAATACTTTCTTTGGTGGCTGCACGGTATAACGCGCTGCTCTCGCAATAGACAAGGATACAGGGAGATTGGAGTTTGACCCCGGTCGTATGCACTGAGGGTGGTTTACATAAATGGTTTTCCCCTCTCACTCCACGCTAATGTGGGTAAAAATTCTCTAAACTCAACCTTACACATATCTAACACACTAGCGTAGTTAGTACATAAGCGTATAACCCTCACGGGTAATAAGACGCGGTGCTAAAAAAAATTAATAAATAAACTAATGAATGTGAGCATTTATAGTCCCGTTATGTTCATAGATCATAATTCATTTGTCTCCCCCCTCCCCCCAACCTACGTTCTTCCTATCTACCCCTCCCCCATACTCGTTCCCTATTCCCCCTTCTTTTAGCCCACTAGTCCCTTAACATACTATATTTTGAAGTATTATAGGCTCTAAGGGTCACTTCTACAATTTAAACCCACCACCACAAACCGCCACTGAAGAAAATTTTCCTATTCAAAATCTTCATCTCTACTGTAATACACAGGCCAGGATTTGAGCCACGACCGTCCCGTTACCACCAAATCATACTAGAAAAGCGTAAGATTTTGTCCACATTTCTAAAAAGGTGGGTATCGTATAATTTCTCCTTGTATTCTATCAAAGTGAGATATGTGATCCCTGAGATTATCTTATTGGATCTAGACAGTATATTAAGGTATGCCATTCTATTTGATATTAAATTTTAATATTACCTATTTGATTTGAAAAAAAACAATGGATATGAATAACTTGTCGGTCTGTCCCCTTGTATTTTGAGCTAATTTGTAATTCTTAACTAAATCTTTTAGTGGGTTCAAACTAAGTCAAGGTCGACGGATTTTTCTTGAGGGTAAAAATTGCGTAGCCCAACATCTTTTGTAGGGGAAGTAAGGCCATCAAGCCCATGTTGAGTGACATGTAAAAGAATCAAGGAATGTTTGGGAAAATACCAATCCAGTCAAAATTGGTAGACCATTTCACTCTCGCTCATAGAAATTATCGTGTGTTGATATAATCAGTCGACTCAGAAAGTGCAGCTTAAATACCTTAAATAAATGAAATGAAAATAACCAAATTTGAAACACACATCAATACACATGCTCGTCTAGTCTTTGTTCTTCTTTGGTATTGCCACCCACATTTGTTGACACATGGTCAAAGGTGTTATTCTAGTCTGATCTTGTTTGGTGTTGACTGAGAGGTCAGAATTCGAATCTTGCCAGTATCCGAGTGTATTGAGTTGTTTATTATTATATTATTTCTCCCTCACCAAATACGTTGATGCTGGTAAAATTTCTCTTAATGCAACCTTTATCATTAATGTAAATATAAGGCTATGTAAGAATGTTTAAGCTTTGTGTAAAAGACTACACGTACCATTTTGGGTCCAAGAATAGTTTAAAGTAAAATAATTAGCTCTTTCGGGTATTTTTGATGGTTTAAGGCAGTGGGCAAAATCTTCTACCTGAGGGCCACATGAACATCTGTAAGGTCTCTAGTGGGCCACATGTAACAATATATATATATTTTTTTTAAATAATGAACTTAATTTTTACACAAAACTACATTTATTAATCACATAATTAAGTTATATAACTTTGGTACACAAAGAACGTAGCAGCAAATAGAATCTAATATAACATGGCTAATAAATGCAATATGTTATGAATAATAATGTTGTTTCTTAGTCTACCTATTTGTTGTTTAATAAATTTTCGAACTGTTATCGTTAATGGGGTGTATGAAACTTCCCAAAATTCTGCGGGCCACACAAATTGACATCGTGGGCCGCTTGCAGCTTGTTGGTCCACGACTAATGTAAAGGTATCCTAATACTTTTATCTTTAATGTTAGGAGCTATTATGCCCTTTTTTTAAAGCAACCAGACAATATTACCAATGTGTTGGAATTAGCGTAATATTTTTTTTTTAAATAATACAATAAGGAAGCGGAATGCTTGATGAACAATATTCATACGGTTTTGACAAAACATGTTATACTAACACATATTAACTATTTAGTATATTACTTATAAACTACGATCTGCACCCGTGGACACGGGGGCTAACTCTCAAAATAATATAGTCTAGTTTGTAGGGGATGGGTAGGTACGATTTCAATTACCAGCCCTGTGTATTGAGGGCCTTTTATAAATCTTTTATTGCTCTCCATTAATTTTTTTTCCTCTGGATATCACATTCATTATTCCTAGTCTATTAGAGTAGTAAGAGAGTAAAGTCTATGCATAGTATGTTAGTAATCATGCTATATTGATTACCTATGTTTATTATTGAGAGAGTATGACCTTGACTTAATTGAACACCAATGAAACGTCTTATATTGCCACCAGGCTTCAAAATATTGACAAGGAGTTGAACTAGAGTCAATATGAGTAAATAAACTCTATTCTAAATTTTAAAAAATGTGTTAGATAATAACACTAATTAAATATATTTCTATTCGTGTATTAGTATATCATCATTTTTTTCATGAATCGCCTCTTACTTCCCGTTCAGTTTATCTGCTTATAAATTTATTACGTCAATTTGTTAGGGATTGGGAAGGTTGAGTTAAGATTAAGTGTACCCGCATTTTTGTTAAGAGAGAGAGAATAGGTATCCATTTAAGAAGAATCACCCTCAGTACACCTGAATCTAACCTCTATATCTCCTTCATTGGCAGTCTAGTCCATAGTGAGAGTAGCTGGCTTGCCGAAGTGTGTAAGCCTGAGCTACAATTAATAATGTGTATGATTCTTTATCATACTGTATAAAATGTATATGTAAATTATAATTACTAAAGTAATTGTGCTCATCTAAAATCATATTATAAAACAATATCCAGAAAAAGGATGTAGTGTCTCACTAGAGAACAGTAAGTCTAAATAATGAATACAACAGCTGCTTGTAAATTTAATATGCATAAACTTATTTCCAATAAAATAAGAAAATATACAATACTTTGTTGCATGACTTTGATAAATAAATAAGTAAATAAATAGTAAGGCACTAATGAATCATGTGTTTCGACTTTTGAGCGTGAAAACATAAATTACGATAATGCATTTTAAATTTAAATGATTTCAAAATGAAAATAAGATATTTCAATTCCTCTATCAATAATTTTACAATCCTGATAATTTGTGTTTAAAATAAACAAAAAAAGTTGAGAAGAAGTAGGGCAAGGGTTGCAATAAACCCTCAGGGGCTGAGATGTAAAACGCATTACAGTTTTGGTATCCTGGATACAACCACTCCTAGAAAATGCAGGTAGAGTTCTTCTATTTGTTGTAGAAAACCAAATCTATAATACTAAAAATAAGTTGTTTCACTAAGCTTGTCCCTGCTTTGGTGGCCACATGGTCTAATGCACCACTTCTGCAGTAGATTAGACTGCTGATGCCAGGGAGATCAAGGTTAGAAATTAGGTCTGGTGCACTGAGGGTCGTTTATCTTAAATGGTTTTCCTCTCTTCCACCAAGCAAATTCGGGGACACCTCCTATAAATATAACATCCATAGTTCCTAAAACTATTGGCGTAATTAGTACATAAGCGTATAGCCCAAACGGGTAGTAAGACATGATGCTAAAAATACTAAGCTTGCTCTAACAATTATTTTACCTGAATCTCTGGTTATTTGGACCAAATACATTCCAAAGGTCATCTAGTTTGTTTGCGAGTGATGGGAGGTAAGTGTTCATATCCATGTCAAGTATACTGTGGATGTTTTATCAATTGTTTTCCTCTCTCTTCTCTCTGAAAATATGGTACATAATCTTATATTCACTTTACCTTATCCATATCCATTAGTGAAATTAAAATGCAGAGAACCTTAACGGGTAGTAAAATACATAGGAATAAATGGTACGGAGCACCACACAGACTTGCTCGCTCCTTTATTTAAATCATACTTATAACTCGTAATATACGTGAAATTAAATAATATACATTGTTAAAGAAAATAGAGAAAATATGAACAACGCATTTCATCGAGGAGTACACATGAAGTAATATACATTCATTAGATAAACAAAATATATTTTCAGTGCACTTTAAACTACCGAATTTGCAAAGTTATATATTTAAAATGTGTTTACCTATAACATGGAAAATATTTATTCTATAAATTATCATTTATATAAAAGTTGGTTTAAATTTAAGAGGAACAACGCATTTCCCCAAAATGCAAACATGAAATGATATATTGTGTTACTTAAACATATTAATTGTTCTGTTCAATTATAACTCCCCAAGTCGCAAACCTCTATTTGAAACATATGTTTGCCTATAAATCAGAAAATTCTCATTTTATAAAAATGTTGAATTTTAAAAAGCCTACAACTTAAAATGATACGTTAATTCATATCTCCAAGAGTTTCAGAATTATGATAAGTATTGTAAGTTTTCACCTATGTAAAGTATCTTGAAAGGAATATTAATTGGAAAATGTTAAGTGTAATTTTGTTTGTAATAATAAAAAGTGCCTAAATATCAATATAAATCAAAATCCTTAGAACATATTTTGAGGAAATGAAGTTTTTATTTTTCGCGCTTGTAGTTAAGCTACCTTTAATTTTAAGATCAGGAATATTGTTGGCCTAACCGCGAAAGTACGCGAACCCAAGCTAGGCTTCTATTGTATTATTTCTCGGTCTGTTCACATTGGTCAATCACACATATATCAGGATTCTGGTAGAACAATTCTTTTTGTGGTCACCAATATTTATAGGTACAATCGGTTTCTCTCTCTCTCTGTTTCTTTCTCCATCCCTCTCTCACCATTTGTATGTGGGAACTTTTCTCCAAAATCTACCTTCCTCTTGCCTACTCGCTTAGTGATCTCTGTCTCCGCACAAATGTAGATGTGTCACAAGCATACCTTATGTTTATAAACATCTACATTGATCTCATTACTGGGACATCTCACGTGAAATGGTGCTAACAATTCCCGTCTTCGCAATAGATCGAGACAAATGTTATCGTTATAAAAAAGAAGTGTTTCAACTTTGACACTATGTAATATTTTATTTTATTTATACTGGTTTCTAGTTATTATTATCTTGAGTTGATCCAGTCAGTCTGCATGTTGGGATTGTATCGAATCTAGGAAGGAAACATGTCAGCCTATTTTGTTTCTTATTTTACAAAGACTTGGAAGTCATATAAATAACGGCTCACCTGTTTGTTTGGTTATTTTGGTCCTATGGCATAATCTCAACGTGTGGAAAGGGGTAGTATGGGGGTGAATAATAATGTTCAATAAGTGTGGCTATAGAGATTTTTGTTTTTAAAAGATTTTAAAATTTTCTAGCTCCCTATCACTAACCAACGGATGTTTTTATTTGTATCCTTGAGCATGACGTGGAACTCTTTGGAGCACTATTTTTCACCACCGCTTCTCACTACCCATTTGTGTTATATGCGTATGTACTAATACACTATTATGTTAGGCCTTAGTAAGGCTGAATTGAGAATAATTATTTCCGCATTTTCGTGTAGGGAGAGTGAAAAAACATTTAGGAAAAACCACCCTCAATACATCCAACTTCGCTCTAACATCAATCTCCCCGTCTCGTCTATTGCGAAAGCAGCACCTTTGACCATGAGGCCACCGAAAAGGGTGTGAACCTATAGAAACTAGAAAGATATGGTAGATTTTACGCTGACATTTTAAGTTTATTGCCAGTCCACATTTCTATAATATTAATAGTTACAGACAAATTAAATAAATGTAACTATACAATCGTTAATACAACATCATATTGTGGGAGACCTGGTGGTCTAGGGGTAAGGTGTCAGACTTCTGTGCTGGCGGCTGGGGTTCAATCCTCGGTCCCGGCACAGATTTATCTGATTACCAAACCCCTCCTTCACCTCTGACAAGACATCTTGTGAATGTGAGGAATGCCAGGTCTCCACCGTGGTTCGGATTCCACGTTAAACTGTAGGTCCTCCATTTCATCTCACAATCACCCTACCATTACACATTAGCGTAAGTGCGTTAACCCGAACGGGTAGTAAGACGCGGTGCTAACAATAATAACAATAATAACAATAATAACATCATATTGTGTATAATAGCTTCGAAGATAATTTTCAAATATAGTATATGAGTAAACGCCCATAAGTATGATTTATTCATAAATCAAATATATTATCTTATTAATCACAGTAGTCATGACTTTTAAAACAAATTGTTCAAATGTTTTTAAAAAAAAGATCAGATTTTCAAAAATATTTTTTATTTGCAAGCTATCCTAAAAGTATTTGTTATTAGAAAAACTGAAAAGGTTTTCTTATATATCATGATAAAATATTAACAGATTCCAATTTTGAATTAAATCTTGAAGGTAGATAATCAAAAAAATAAATTTTCATTAATTTATTGTAAGTAAATTTATTTTATATAATTAAGACGCATTATTTTTATGTGTAAAAATAGTCCTCAGATACCAATTCGTATCCAAATCATCATAAATTAAATTTTGCAAAAAATTACCACTATCAAATGATTTAAAGGAATTCTATGCCTATACAATTATCTCTAATACAAAAAAAATAATAAATACCCATTTTGAACCAAATCAAACCCAAATATTTTTAAATATTCAAATTAAAATAAACATTAATTAGTAAACTACCAATAGCCGGATTTTATCCTCAAAAACATGTGTACAGTACATATTTATTTGATGTGTTATTTTCAAACACTTCCCAGATATACATATTAAGTAAAAACGTTTTAGTCATTTTCACAAAAATGTTCAATTTTCAAAAATAACTTCTCAGAAAAAGTTTTTTATTGAAATTTTACAGGGTTAATTTTCATGTCAAAATCTCCAAATAAATCCATTTGGACCCAATTCATTAAGGGAAATTTTTTATATTCAAGTTTTCATCAGTATACTACCATTAAATTAGTTTTCACACCTAATAAAATACACACTCTTATTTGTGATGATAAATATTTTCAAAAAATTAAATGTAACCAAATCATTATGGCCATGTCTTAAATATTACAAATTTTTGAAAAATAAATCATTAGTATACAGCCAATTCAAATTAAGCTTCACCCCAAATCAAATAAACACTGTTAATTTTTTTGTAAAACTCTACCAATATACTTATTTGAAGCCAAATCGTTAAATATATTTGTAAAATATTTCAAGTATTTGAAAAATAAATCAGCATATCCCTTCAACTAGCCTTTGCCAAAAAAACAATTGTGTATTGCTATTTGTCACGTCAAACATATTTTAGATATTTATTTTAAACAAAATCATTAAAGCTATTCTCAAAAATTTTGGAATAAAAGACTCTTCGGAGACTGTTCTTTATTGAAGGGGTAGGGAAAAAAAAGCGTTTTATGGTATGTCCCTATTTTTTCTATATATAAAGATTGAACCAAATCCATATAGCCGTTTAGGATCTGTGGCATTGGACTGAAACATGGGGACGGACAGAATTTTGTAAAATCCACTTTTTTGGGTTGGTGTTAATATAAAACGTAAGAACTCGTCAAAATATCGGGATCAATTTTTTTCACTATAACAATAAATTTTCTCTTGAGATGAGAAAGCAAAACGAAATAACATACAGTTTAATTAAATTTTAAATAAAATAATAGATTAATAGAATATATTTAAATAAATATTACTTATTAAGATCATCGCTTTTGATACTGTACTTCCTACCATGGTATCACTGTGATTATCACTTATTTATAACTCACTATAAGTTCCATAATATTCAAAACTTATTTTATAATTTATATCTAGTAAACCACGAGACTGATGCCTTAATTACGTACACATTAGAATTTTCTAATATTTTGTTGTGGGAGGGGGGTGTATAATAGGACTGGTTTTCCAATCTTCTTCCCCACAAATACGAATTTCCCAAGTGTAAAAATAGTTTGATAACAGACTAGACTATTCTGTGTGTCGGCTGTAAACCACGTTCTTTTTTGTGGCTAGTAGTTTTTTTTATACATCTACAAGTTTTCTTATAGTTTCAACCAATCTCTTTTTCAGATGCATTACTATAGAATATCTAAACCTATAACTTGGTGTTGGGAGCACTACGTGTAGCAAATAAATGTGTATCTGTGGAGCAATATTTTTCTAAAATACTGAACGCAGGTATAATTTAGAGTATATGTACCCGCGTTTGTGTTTGGGCCATACACATATATTGATACTTAGTACTGCGTCTTTCTACCCATTTAGGCTACACGCTTAAGTACTAATTACTCGAATGGATTAGGAATTGTTAAAGTTGAATATATATAAAGTAAACCTGCATTTGCATTGAGGGAGAGTGGAAGACCGTCTAGGAAAAGCCACACCCAGTTCACCCGAGCTAGATTCGAACCTCAATCTCCCCGTTCATGGCCGTATACCTAAACACGAAACTTACGTGTTAGCTAACTACACCACCGAGGTGACTATACACATATATTAAGTATCCTAGTGTAGTATGAATGGAGACAGGAAATTTTCCTGAATTTGCGTATAAGAATTGTGGAAGACCCTCCTCAGTGCATCTGTTCGGGATTTAAGCCCCAAATTGCTTACTCAAATTTAATAACAATGTTAGCGATAAAAATATATATTAATATATACATTTATTAAAAGCTCCCAAAGTGTTTTATAAAAGATAATTTTTATGAAAATGCATTTAAAAAAAGTATTACTTAGATACCTTAAACTCGAATCCCGGTCCTGCCTGCTGAGGTTGGTGGGAATGAATATCAGGGTTCAAATCCTGTTGGTACAAGTCATGGCTGTGGCTCTAAAACATATTATAGTGAATAAAATACTTAGTTAAAATTTACTATAGTACAAGTTCGTAGCTCACCAAGTTTCTTTTTTATTCGACACTTGGAGGGACTAAAAATATTATACAAAATAACCAGTGACACGTTCAACGTGATTTCACCAGAGAGGACAACCCCCTGATAAAAGTAAACTGAGGAACACTCACAAATGTTTTGGAGAGTTACGTGGTGATAAGCACAGCGTGTAGCAGCATTCACTAGTTCACCAATCTCTCTTGTGACTTGTTGACTCAAATTAAGATGTGTTGCATAAAAAATTTGTATAGTTCCAAGTCATTGTCAGAAGCTATTCCCAAAGCCAGGTACGCCCCCTATGACTGGTGACGAATTATTTCAGATCCAGTTGGGATATTTTGTGGTAGTGGGCAATTTTATGCTTGGTGATGGTCCCAACATATTAAAAAAAACTCCCTAGATGTTTGGGATAGGGGGAATGGTTGAAGCGGTTAGCTACACACCCTTTGTAGTCAACCACAGTACAATTCCAGTGTCACCGATCCACGAGCAATGGAAATAAGTCACAAGGAGGGGTTCAAACCAAATCACCCCAGATAAAGTACAATAGGATCATCCTCTTTGGTATTTGAACCAAAGAACTATACATCAACGGGGTAAAAAATTCCTTCTCAACCAACGAACGTCAACATTTAGATCCTCTCAGTGACTCTAGCCAAAGTCAAACGAGGCACAAATCGTTTTTAGTTTTTTATTAATTGAACGTATTTAACATGAAATAATACCATTTATATACACAAATAATAGAACAGGAAAACCACCACTCTCACGGTCAACCATATACTAACAATACTATATTTTCTTTGCTAAGAAAAGAAATATAATAAGCAAATGCGCTGCCGACAGCCAAAAATGTTGCAATATAGAAAACGAGCACACGCTCTTAACTAACTCAATTAAAATATTTAAACAAGCATTCTAAAATATATAAATTATTTTACAACACTAACGAATAGCTATAATTGATGGAAAAAAAAATCACTTTATTGGTTAATACAAAATGTAATCCCTTAAATGGGTAAACTTCACAATACATGTATAATCTCTGTTATTTAAATATTTTAGTTCTCTTTCCTGTTAGACTATCATTTACTTCTAGTTAAGGCCTACTTTATATCCTTTGTCCTAACAGGAGAGTGAAAGTCTTTTATAAGGACTGGCCAAGTCAAATTTTTGCCGTAGGAATCTGCGTGACATTCCAAGAAGATGTACTCCCGAGAATAATAGAGCCCCTGTATCGTTTTTAAGCATAACATGAGCCACTCTGAGTGTATTAGATTTATTAGTTGATATTAGTGATGTTGAGAGAGACGTGCCTTGGAACATTAAACCCGTTCCACCCTTGAATGGTTTAACTACATATTTTAGCAATATATTTGAATGGGTATAAAAGGGCCACTTAATATGTGGGCCCAATAATTGAACTCTTCTTGATACGTCCCTGATCTATCAATCAATGCTTTATATGAAATGTGAAGAGTCAGTATGATGTTTCATATTTGTAATATTTTATATATTCATATTGAATTGACCTATATCAGTTTTGATAGATAATAGATAATATGGGACTAGATATCTCAGTATTTAGAATATATTTGAATTAAATAACATCTAATTACTCATTCTAGTGTAATATTGTTTATTTGAAAATAGCCGCAAGATTTTTGGACGGGCACACAAACTTAGCTACGCTAGAAATCAGATTTTACTTATATTTTAGAAGGGAAATATCATCTGGACATCCCAGAATAAATTACTTTAAAAAAACTAATTCATTCCATTGTTCCTTACTTGTCACTTTAAGATAGCTATGTTAAAAATTTTACTTTCAAAGCTCTCTAATATATATTAGATTCTGCTCATGTGCTTGTGTTGAATGTAAACACTACTTTAAAGGGGGCTTTGAATCCATATTTTCAAATCCATTAAAAGTAAATATGTGATTACAAACTTAAAAAAAAATAGTTACTAATAAATGAGCTTCTTGCAAATGTAGCCGTTTTCACTCCCCATTTCCATTTCTCAATGTACACCCTCATACCAATCTCTCCCTCCCACAGCCATCCTTCTATCCATCCCTTGGAGACTTTGTTACTCTAGCTTGAAATAACCCCCTTACTCCCTCCCCCAGGCCACCAAAAACTCCTCATCTGACTCCCCTTGCCCCTCCCTATATAACGATCTGATTTATCGGTATTCATCAAAGCCCCCGCGTTTCAGACTGAAGCTAGCACGAGCACCAGCATTCACATTAGCATGTCGCCATTCAAAGTTCCTTTAAAATTATCGATGCAAATGAAATGACTCGACTCTTTGAAGAGAGAGACGGGTGAATTCTGAAGAGGGAAAGGAAGATGCAGGGAAAGGACGGTATCACTCCGTAGGGGCCAGACTTATAAGATTGTTGGACAAGCACACACAAATAAACTCTAATTTAGCATAATTTAAGGGGAATACAAGTGGTATTATGAATATGGTTTTTTTCGTAATCGACGTTCTACTCCAGACTGTTGGGAATGATCTCTTAAATTTTCACTTAGTTTTAATATATGTACTGAAACCACAGTTTCTAATAATAATTTCCAAATATTCATCACTTCTGTACCCATTTAGAGCCCAAAGCCTAGCCACCACACTCCTTACGGCTATTCATAAAAAAACCTTTCCTTCACACTATAAATGGTTGTTACAAGTTATAATATATCTTTAATGGTAGGTTAAATAAAGCCGTGACAGAGATTATATTTGTTTAACGTATAAATTATCCCCAGATGGTATACAATAATAAGTATGTTATAACATGACAAAATATATAAGATATATGATCAATGTGGTAAAATAGTATACACTCTGTACAGTAAAATAGAGAAGACTCACGTTAATATTAAACCATTATATCTATCAGGATTATCAAAGATCAATTTTCAACTAGAGTAACCAGCTAACTGCTTCTATTGTGTCTGTTATGAGATCATTTTAGAACCTTTGGAATTTCCGTGAGAGAGGTAAATAATGGCTTAGTACATCACAAGAATCTGATGTGATTGTTTTTTAGACTTCTTGGATAAAATAATGTGTTATGAATGATTAATAAATCTCAGTGGCACGTCACGTATCCCCTGAAATCTAATGTTAACGGAGAGGTGTAGGCCAAAATTTGAGAAATGAAGCTAATAAACTATCTCCCATTTAAAATAAAAGTACAAACATATATTTAGTTTGATAAGAAGTTTTATCTTAATGTAAATATAAGTTTATTCTGTTAGTTTTCATCGAATCAAAACAAATTTGTAAAACATATTTATCTAATTATACATACCTACCTACATACATACATAATCCCGCCGTTCTCTTGCAGAGTAGGCAAGAAACTGCATATAGCTAAAAAAGACTGCGTACCTAGTTTATTATTATTATTATATTATTATTAGCAACGCGTCTTACTTACCCGTTCGGGTTATACGCACTTACGCTAATGTGTAAGGGTAGGGTGATTGTGAGATGAAATAGAGGACCTACAGTTTAACGTGGAATCCGAACCAAGGTGGAGGCCTGGCATTCCCAACATTCACAAGTTGTGATTAATACACGTCTTGTCAGAGGTGAAGGAAGGGTTTGGCAATCATATAAATCTGTGACGTGATCGAGGATTGAACCCCTAACACCCTGTACAGAAGTCTGGCACCTTACCCTTAGATCACCAAGTCACCCCTTTACATAACCAATCCTCACTCTACTTACTATATAGATTGTCCTTATAGTTATTCAACAGGATTTATAAAAAGGAAATAAAAACTAAATGTATATATCAACGACAAAAAACACCTTAAATTATTATTATTATTAGCACCGCGTCTTACTACCCATTCGAGTTTACGCACTTACGCTAATGTGTAATGGTAGGGTGATTGTGAGATGAAATGAAGGACCTACAGTTTAACGTGGAATCCGAACCACGGTGGAGGCCTGGCATTCCCCACATTCACAAGATGTCTTGTCAGAAGTGAAGGAAGGGTTTGGTTATCAGATAAATTTATGCCGGGACCGGGGATTGAACCCCAGCCGCCAGCATATAAGTCTGACACCTTACCCCTAGACCACCAGGTCACCGATAACACCTTAAAGATTGCTATGCTTACTAACTGGTGGGATTACAAACTTATAAATTTGTAAATGTCTTTTGGAGCCCCAATCTGAGCACGAGTCAGTGTGCGACAGTCCCTCAAAGAGGACATAGCACCATGGGAGAGAGAGATGGTTTGACTTTCAGTGAGATCTATGGATTAATATTTTGGCACTGAAGGGTTGAATGGCAAACCTAGCGACATCACAGATGAAACGAAGAGCAAGCAGGACAGCATCGGGAGTTTTGGGAAGGAGAGGAAGGGGAGAGACTATACTCCAGGAGGGAGGGAAAGGGGACGAAAAGGGAACAAACTAGGATATATAGGTTTTCCGCGTGTCCTTGGACCAACGCAACGTACAACGTGATTGGTTGACAGTGACGTAACACCGAAGGCTATTGGCTTATAAAAGAGAGAGTAAGAGAGAGATGATGGGTTTTTGGGTTGGAAAAGGCATTATTGCTAGCTGCCGTTATATATTTTCCTTAGCACTTTCCTTCATTTGCATGTGGAATTAGTAATGGAACGCGCTCAGTCTCTCTCTCGGCTTTGCCATCATCTCCATTGGGACTTGGTTCAGCAGGGGTTGGGGTGGTATTGGAGATTGGGGATGAGGGTTGAAGGGAAAAGTTACTCCAAGCTACCGTACAACGAAACGATATTTCAAATAAGCAATGAGAAGAGAAATGGGGTTAAGGGATGGGGGGTGGGGGACTGTGTAGATGATTAATTCCTTCATAGTCGGCGTGTTTGGAGTGAGCTGCATCTTCTTCTGGAGGACACACATGCAAATGAGCAGGAATCAACCTGAAGACATTCATGTCAACTCGATACACGAATCATTTTAAAATCTCAACTTTGTGCTAATTGCATGGTTTGGTTGTTTAAGACACATTTTTAAAGAATGGTCCCCAAATAACAAAACTCCTATATATGTAAGTATTAGGAGTTTGACCCTCTATTCACACGGGTAAGCCTCATCGAAACTATATCGTTTAATGACGTTTAATATTTGGCTGCCATTTTACCCCCCCCCTCCCATAAATTCTAATTGAACAATACCAATCTAACTATTGCAATCCCAAAACAGTAACGGTCATCGAATGTTAAAATAAATTGGATCTTTGAAACAACAAAAAAACACCCAAACTACAAAGTGAGTGTAAAAACGAATTGTATCCACTGAAAACTTAATGTTTGCCGAAGCTTTCTTGTAATAAAATGAAATAATAGGCATTGTTTAATAAAATGGTTGAATAGTATTACAGTTAACATAAAAAAATATATCTAACAGATTACGTTACAGAAATATCATTAAAAATGAAAATCGTGTTTTCCTAAATATAATCATTGTTAACTAAACCATGTCACAAAGAATTATTTATTTGAATTATTATATTAATTCTAGGCAGGTGTAAGCTTTTCCCTATATATTCAACTATTTATTCCTAACTCTACTAAAACCATTTATAATAATAATAATAATGAATAATAATAACTTTTATGTCAGTTTAAATCTTATTTTAATTCCCTGGCCTATACAAAATTTAATTTTTCTATCACATCGAAAAGTAATATTACTTTTTTTATAAGTTTTGAGAACTTCTCCTCGTTTACATGACTTACATTTTCAAATTTAAGATTTTCATATTTTTATTCTTAACTGGAATGGTCCTTTTAGCTGCTTAAAAATTTAATATTTTTTCTAACACGTAAAGTATTTTTTTAATAATTTTGACATAATTTCAAGCTACTATTTACTCTACGTTTACTATATTCCAATTTTTAAATTGTAAGAGTTTGTTTGTGATCTGATATTGCTCCTTTATTTGAATACCAAATTTCAAGTTCCATTAAAAAAAAAATATTTTGTTGTATCAACTTCACACAATCCCACTTCCGAGGCTTCCATGAATAGGTTATATATTTTCATACACTATTCGTCTATTCGGAAAGTTTCCTCTTTTTAACTGTTAGATTACAATGTCTGACTAACCTAAGAAGTTATTTATCCTACTAGTTAGTGCAATTTATATCCCCCAATTTTTTGGCACCAATTTTAATATTTGGTATTTTCTTATTATTTGTTCCTTGTACCCGTTTAAAAATATATATTTTTTCACAACAAAAGCCTTTTTTCAATAGATTTTTAATATCTTAGCTCCCCCATTTTTCTGACCTTAATTTTTAAATACACACACAAACACACACACACACACACACATATATATATATATATATATACACAAGTAGTTTGGCCCAATTTTTACATTGGTAAGCCGAATCAAAACTATATCAAATAAGGACTTTAAACATCCAGCTGCTAACCTTTTGAGAGTTATTCCATGTACAATCCTGTCCCAACTATACCAACCAAGAACAACTTATAGACATTATTAAATTCAAATAAACTAAATATATGAAATAAAATATTACCTAGTCCAAAAACAGTGTGCACCAACGAAAGAAATCACCAGGCATGCAAACTTTACCTAAACACAATATAATAATCATAATGGGAAAGAATACTTTTACAGTTCACTAAAACTGCATAATTGAAATTAAAAACTCTGTTTAGAAAATATTTTTATTTATGATCATGATTCCGCAAAGAGCATCATAGTCTCCAAGCGATTTAACCAGAATTGTATTAATTTAATTGTAACATTACTCCTAGATGGCGCTAATTTATCGTTTAATTTTTAACAATTTATTCGCCTCGCTTATGGATCACCTTTAAAATAATCTAGAGATTTGAGCCCTTTAAATATTAGGTTTATTCGTTTACCTATTCAATTTTCTTTTCATAAAAAGAAGGTTTAATTTATTATATATGCCATTTTGGGGCATCCCCTACCCTTTTCATCTCCTAACCATACGAACATCTCAGCAGAATCTTGTTTTTAGATTACAAATTTTTGAATGTTAATTTTAAGTGGGGTAGTCCTTTTACCAACTTGGAAAATTTGAATTTTCTCCCCTGCTGAAATGTAGAGTTTATAATAATTTTGGAAATAATTCCAGCTTCCTCCCTCTTCTTTCAGTTTCCACATTTTCATTTTTAGCTTTTAAGACTTATTGGATCGACTGATAGTGTTATTTTTACATGTTTGAAAAAATTAAATTATTATAGCTACACTGGAATCTAGTGTTTTAAATTAGTTTTATGAATTTCAAATTCTCACCTATCCCGATTATCTATTTTGTAATTACTTACATGGCAAATTTAAATAATCTTTCAAAACGATTTTTTTTTCATATTAGATTTGGAAATTTTTAGGGGATCTCCTTCATTTTTCACTCCTTCAGTTTAAAACTTTAGAATTTTTACATTTGTATGGTTTTTTGAGATGATCCTTATACGAACACGTTAAATTCAAATCCTCTACCACACTGAGAATTAGTTAATTTATTTAGCTTTGGAAAATTAAAAGCCCCTCATTTTCCAAACCTACTTTTATAAATATCAGATATTTAGGCCTAATATTTATTTGGTTATCTGGAATGATCCCCATACATTACTGGGACATTTTATTATACCCCCTCCTTACTTATTTACTGGAAATTCATTATAAAATTATTGGTTTTTTACTTTTATGGTTAAATGGAATGGTCCCAATATCTACTTGTCAAGTTTCAGTTTCCTAACACACAGAGACGTAGTTGCTTAAAATAATTTTGTAAATTCTGCTTCACCCCCATCCCCTCGTTTTTCTTATATCCCCTTTTTATACCTTTGAAAATTTAAATTTTTATTTGGTAATTTGAAGTTGTACCTCTACCTTAATGGCAAATTTAAATAATCTAATATACCTAAAAGGTTATTTATACCTCCTTTTCCCTAATTCATGGAATCTCAGTTAAAACGTAAAATTAGGGACTTTTACAGTTTTTTGAAATAATACATTTACCTGCATGCAAGATTTCACTTTCCTACCAGTCTGAAAATTAGTTGTTTCTATTATCTTGGGAAAATTTGCACCCACTTCCTTTCAACATTTAAAAAAATCTAGCTAAGAAATCTCATATTTAAAACCTAATTTCTTATTTGAAATAATCCGTCTTGTTATTTATTTACACCACGTCTACTTCCCGTTAGTGTTATACGCTTATAAAAATGTTCAGTCTCTTTGGGTTATTTAAAGTGGTCCCTTTAATTTCCTTCCTCACCTTAGTTTTCTACCAAACTAGTAAGTAGGAGCCGTCATATTTTTAGTGAGATTTGAATTAATGGTGTGGGGTTGGGAGGTGGTCAACTTTTCCAAAGATAATAGAAACAAATAATTATTCAAGTTTTTAAAATGCTAGACCCCTCAACTCCAACACACTATTTTCCAAACTACCACTTATAAAGTTTTATTTTTAAGACTTTGTTGGTTATCTGGATTTGTCCGACTTGATTGCCAAATTTAAATTTTACAACAAACCTATATATATATATATATATATATATATATATAAACTCCTATCCTATTTCATGACGTCCCAATTAGAAATTTAGAAAAATTGGAATTTTTTAATTAATTGGCTCTATCCCTCAGATGTTTGCAAATTGAAATTTTCTGTGATATATATATTCATAGTTATTTCTATTAGTTTTATATATTCTTACACCCACCCTAGCTTTTCTCCAACTTACTATGATCTATTTCATATTATAAGATTTTTTTTTTATCTTGAGTGGTCTTCCAATCCACCAAATCTTAAGTTCCTACCTCTGTAGTGGCATTATAATTAACACTAAATACACCGACTACATGAAAATGGTAGATATACATGATAAATTAACACTTGAAAGCATAAGATTCAAATGCACGTTGACATGAGAGTTTAATAGAACAAACAAAGCAAGCAATTACAAGGTATAAATCAGAGGACAATCCATCATTTTCAATGTTGACCTATTGAACAGGCAAAATAACTATTATAACTATAAGATAATAATGGACACACTATAGAGTGAACTACGGGTGAAACGCTATTGGTTTAATACTACAATTAAACTCCGTTAGTGTTATGAACTATCGTCCCACTCATAAAAGAGGTATAATCCTCCTTCCTAAAGAGAAAGACAATACTGAAGTTACTTTAAGTTACTCCCCGACGGGAGAGACAGACTACAAACACAATACAGTAGCAATAATACATGTTTTGCAACAAATATCTCATGGATTATGACAGGTTAGCAGGGCTGAGTCAGAACCTACCCAACTTCTAATACAAACAACCCTATTTTAAGAGGTCAGATCGATATATGCCAGTGAAGCTAGTTTGACCTAATTGAATAAGTTACCAAGTTTTAGAGTATTGTCTATTTGTGCCGGTCATAGAAACACTGGTAAAATATCTTATGGCTTTCATTTGTATTCAGAATATATAAATATACATATATATATGGATATGTACATATATTTATGTATGTATGAATAAATAGATATTGTATGCATACATATATGAGTATATTTATAGATAATTATGTACTATTTATTCATATATATATTAACATATATAAGTTAAATAATACATAAAATAGGATTTCCTACTAACTGATAAAATAGGGTCTATTCATTTTTAACGATTGTGTTTGCTTTTCTTTACATTATTTAAATGTCAGATTCACAGAACAAAAGAAAATGGGACTCGAAAAATAAAATTGATGTACAGTTATAATAGCCAGGTATCATGAGTAGCCTAAAACCACAATCAACCTAGGTACCAACCACATACCAGGCATAGTTATATTCTATTAACAAGGTATCATGCCGCCCCTAAAGGGAGTCAGAAATGAACAACAAATAGGGTGTGGGCCTCGCCAGAAGAGTAGTAACAAACCCACAGGTTGCATACCACAATCAGGTGAACAACAATGCACAAACATCTAATTGAATGCGGGCCACGCCAGAAGGAAAGTGGCAAACCCACAAGTTGCACACCACAATCAGGTGATACAACAAAGCGTGAGGTGCCAAGGTTACTCAAGAATAGCTAACCATTACCTAACTAGGTCTTGAAATCGGGTCTGGAACAACCTAAATTCCCCCTTTCGCGCCTGATGGCATAGCATACCATACGATCATACAGGCCAAGGAGCATAAATTAAACCACTGGTCTTAAGGACCAAAAAGAAAAACAAGAGATACTTAAGATATCTTATGACATGCTCAACATGACATTGCCAATGAAAACTTAACCTGATTATACATTTAAATAGTTAATAAACTCAATAGTGACAGACACTCTCAACTTGTAAGAAAAATCCCTTTTACTTTACAGGACATAACTTAAGCCTCCTACTCCCTTCTAAAGAAAAAGTTTATAGTTTACGGCAAGTTATTTACATCTGACCGGCGAGTCTGACGGCACCATCATCGTGACCACAATGTCATGTATTTATGTACAGTAGATCGGAGAAACATCGGTCGTCGAATATTAGATTAGAACTGTATTTTGTTACCAGCGGACCGAGGCATTTTTATACTGGTTGAACATACAAAATACGGGCAAACGGGTGGGGTGGGGGGTAGAATAACCCCTCGACGTTTAGAACAGACCGTAGGCACCTGAACAAGACGTACACATACTCACGAGCCACGCAGAAAAACACTCAGTTCGTTAGATAGTTTAGTTGAGTCAAGTCTAGAATTGAATGGAGGCTCGTGTATGCAACTCTACCGATGGAGACGTTCTTACCCAGCGATGTTCCCGAGGCGTGGTATGCAACACATTATTTTATAGCATTAATACAATTAGATATCCATATATGTTTTATTTCGTGAAATGATTTTCTCTAGCAGATTTATTTTGTACAGGTCAGGACTGGTTAGCCCGCTACACCTCGTATAAAATGTATTTTTCGAAATTTCTCATTTGTAAAACTATCTGGTTGTATGGAGCATTCCCTGTACATTCGTGGAAGATTTCAATATTCCAGCTCATCTCGAAAAGCCTAACCCTCTCTGGACATAGAAATCCACACAAACACAACAATATTCTGTTTTACCCCTTTTTGGCACGAGTAAACTGAGAAAAAAATATCATCAAATAAGGACATGTAACATCCGGTTGAAAATATTTATAAAGCTACACCTTGTACTTCCCTGAAATAACGATGGCAATCCTAGATAAATAAAGCTAGTAAAAAAGTAAAAATAAATTATATCATTTTGATAAAATTTTGCTTAACCTCAAAACTGAGTTCACAAACGAACGCAATCCATTGACAACACAATTATTTTCCTAAACACGATTTTAAAATAGGAGAAAGGAAGTTATAAACATTACCAGAGAAAAATGTTGGATAAAGAGATTGCGAAACAATAGAGTAGTTTAGGAGTATCATGGTTTCCATTAGAGCATCAATGTTCACCAAACTATGTAACCAGAAGTTGTTTATTTAAAATTTTATGTCGCTACTGTACAGGCTATAGCTTATTAGCCGATGCTTATCTATATGATTACAACGCTATGAATACACTTTAAGGAAATATTTACTTTATGTGTATTTTAGTTTTTAGTTTAGTTAGTAGTATTTTTTTTTGCCTTTACATAATCAAAAATAATATTCCAGATATTTTATCAATTATTATCAATTTTGAGTGCCTCCACCTTGCACACACTTCCCAGACAATTTATTTAAATTTCAAACTTTTCTACTTTCATGCTATCTGGGGTGGTCCTTTTACTAATATGCCAAATTTAAAATTTCTTCAAAACTGAAAGGAAGATTTTCTATTAGTTTTGGATGTATTTCAAACTACTATCCTCACCCCAAGAAATTTTCGGTTTTCACGTTCCCATTATTAAATTTAAGGACTGTTTAGTTGTAAGGTATGGTCCTTTAAGTGCCCGACAAGTTAAAATTTTCAAACACATCAAAAGTGTCTAGTAATAAAATTTCAATTATTGACATTTTTTTGTTTTCAATTTAGAAACTTTATTTATTAAAATATCATCCGTTTATCTGGAAAAATTTACTTACTTGTTCAATTTCAATTCTATTCGACACCAAGAAGTTTACTTTTCAATTAGTTTTGAATGATTTAAGACCAATTTAGAAATTTCCTATTTTAAGTATTTTCTGATTTCTGATTGTTTTGGTGATGTCATCCTGATTGCGTGGTAATTTATGCATTTACTTCTACACAAAGAATATTATTTTCTGATCGTTTTGGAAATTGTTAGGTATCCTTCAAGACAGATCTTGATTTTTACATTAATTTTACATTTACTAAAGTATATATATTTATATATAGGACTAAATATACATAAATATAATACCTATTTTTATACGTGTATATGTGTGAATCTATCCATATATATACATATACATATATTCTAATAGCATGAAGTACCCGGTTTTGTGCGGGAGAAGGGTAATAATCAAGGTCCGGAAGTTTATGCCCCTATAAGCCCAAAGAAATGCGCTTAGAAATTGTTTATTAATGCTATACAAATTAAAATAAATTCCCTTAACACAAAATAAATTAGCGTAAAAACTGTGTTTATATCTTCAGAAATACAAAAGATGTCTTAAAAAATCAAAAGATACATATTTTAAAATTCAATTGTTACCCATATTTTTCCACTCACACTGATTAGTAATTTATCTATATATAGTCTTCTCATAGCACAGGCTGACACAGCTTTCATACAGAGTAAATTCATCTGGAGTAAAAATATGATTTGTTTGTCTTTTTAAGAACTAGCGAAATTTAGGATGATTTAGTTTTCAAAGTGGAATATTAGCTGATAACATCACTTCGAGAAATTCTTGGTTCAAAGTAAATATTTGATTTTAGAGGTTGATGCACTTTGGAACAACATCCATTGAGTTAATTTGTTTGTTGATGCCCGTTTTAAAGCACACTTATGTTTCTCACGGGACGATATGCTGAGTAACAGAAAACCAATTTCTGCTGAAACTGTCGAATAGCACAATTTACAAAATAATATTTTTCTGTCCATGGAAAAAATACTTCCACCTAACTCGTTAACTAACTGCTATAAATGGTAGGATTGTGATTGTTTGACTGTTGGCAATCTGCTGACATTAAGTTAGTTTGAATATATGGAAGTACATCAACTAACTTAAAGATATACAATTTAAACTGACAATAATCTACCCAACTAACAAAACACTCGTGACTCTACCACTGATGTAAAAATGCCCTAGATTTCCCGTCCTTTGTAAATTAAAAGATAGCCAACAATTTCTCCGGCATTGGAGTTCTCCATTTAAACAAAATAAGTTAAGAATCTAAAATTCACGCACCTTTTAGTACTTTTCTGTCAGAAAGCATTAGACTTTGCTCATTGTTTCATGTCTGGTCGTACTAATATTATACTAAAAACAAATGCACCAAGTAGGCTTAAATGACAATAATGAATTTGTACTTTAAAAGATTACCTATTGTGTGTTAAGATTTTAATGTAATAATTCTAAAATTATGCTAACATAAAATGTATGATAGTAGAAAAAACAAGAAAGATTAAAAAATGCTGGAAATATATAACAAATTTGTATAAACTGTAAAATCCTTCAAATATGCAAAATAATGCACAGTAAATGTAATGTTTTTTGATATCAGGATATCAAAAATGTGTTTATATACAAGTTTCCATTGTGATTAAATTAACAGAAAAATGATGGTGTGCCATAAATTTCTGGGCCCTGGTATTAACTGGAAAAAAAAGGGGGAAATAGCAAAAAAGTTAATTCAATACAAGATTTTAAAAAAGGAGTGGAAAGAGTATGAATTAAATACTACGAAGGTTCTAATATTTTTCTATTCCTTTAAATTAACATCTTTAAGACTGTTTACACATTTTCATCTGTGAATTATTTCCCATTTTATCCTTTTAAACTTTATTGCCATTTTGGCATTTTCCTTGAATTTTTTCCTATTTAATCTCTTTGCCCTTTCTGAATTTTTAATGTACTTTTCACTATTTTGCCACATTTATCCTATTGACACCTTTTTACTCTTTTATCATCTTTGCACTTTTCCATTGTGGCTACCTTTGTCGTTCATACCCATTCAACCCTTTAATGACGTTTTAGAATTCTAAGTTCATTACGTCCCTATTCATAGTTATTAATAAAATAGATTTGATCTACTTTTTACCATTTTTTAAATTACTTTTACATTTTACAAAACGTACCTGACTTTGCCTGGGAGAAATATTTTAGGTTTAAGATTATTATTATTATTAGCACCGCGTCTTACTACCCGTTCGGGTTATACGCACTTACGCTAATATGTAATGGTAGGGTGATTGTGAGATGAAATGGAGGACCTACAGTTTAACGTGGAATCCGAACCACGGTGGAGGCCTGGCATTCCTCACATTTACAAGATGTCTTGTCAGAGGTGATGGAAGGGTTTGGTAATCAGATAAATCTTTGCCGGGACCTGGGATTGAATCCCGGCCGCCAGCACAGAAGTCTGACATCTTACCCCTAGACCGCCAGGTCAACCCTTTAGGTTTAAGAGATTAAAAGGAGCAAAGAAAGTAAAGATTTAATATAATAAATGTTATAATAACAAAGGATACGTAATAAGGGTAATTAAGATTAAAAGGATTAACATCATAATAAGTGCAAAAAATTTAATCTAAAATAAAAACTATATAAAGGTTAAATGGGTCCCAAGCCACAGAGTAATTGGGTGTTTTACAATAGCTGTATAAATTCATAAAAATACAAAACTTTCCCGACTTAAGTGTGTATGCTCGTTATGTTCAAATATCATTTTGTTCCTCCGATATCGCTTATTGACAGATTTTTTTTAGCGCTGCCTCTTACTACCCGTTCGGTGTGTACGCCTTATTGACTAACATGTAGAACTACTCTTATAAACCACACCAACAAGTATTTTTCGTTTCAGTTTTGGGAATCTTAAATGAACCCTCATTTTCCATCCCTTTTTTCATTTTGAAATTTATGGATTCAACATTAATGGATGTTTGGGTTTGATCTTAAAACCCCTGACAAATTTTAATCGTATACCACACAGAAATGTAATTTATAATTTCTATTTTGGGAGCCCCTTCCACACTTTTGTTCAATTCCCTCTTTGAGATTTTCAATTTTAAAATCTATTTATATATCTATAGTTGTCTCTCTATCTGTCACCCGCACATTAATTTTCTAACACATTTATATAAGTTATTGAAATTTGAATCCCCTTCGCTTTCTTATCTCCAAATAATTCTTAGAATCTTTATATTTCAATATTCATTTAGTGTTTTGGAATTCTCTCTCTACTTGTCTACCAAATTTCAACTTTATGCCTCATATATTTTTTTCTAATTATATCCCTCCCCATTTTGAAATTTCCCATTTTTAGATTTTTAGGGTTATTTGGGAAATCCTTCTGTCTTTTTGCAAATTTAATCTTTTTAGCTCATCTATAATTTTGTTTTTGACAAACACATTGCTCCAACACCCGTTTCACACTCTTGGGAGTTGAATATCACCAAACACATTTTTATTGGATGCCTACGACATAGAAGGAACCACCCTGCCAAATATCAAGCTTCCGGGGATCTTGGAGATTCAGTAATGATCAGTGAGTCACGGCTTTCATTTTTATTCAGAATATATAAATATACATATTTATGTAAATGTACATATATTTATATATGTATGAATAAATATATATTGTATGCATACATATATGTGTATATTTGTAGATAATTATGTACTATTTATTCATATATAAATTAACATATATAAGTTAAATAATATATAAAATAGGATTTCATACTAACTGATAAAATATGGTCTATTCATTTTTAACGATTGTGTTTGCTTTTCTTTACATTATTTAAATGTCAGATTCACAGAACGAAAGAGAACAGGACTCGAAAAATAAAATTGATGTACTATTTAAGGGGGAATTTCCATATCAAATATAGCGTAGTTAATATATTTGCTTATCTTCTAACATGTTTGTGATGTCCGTGTATCTAAACTAATAGGGTAGGTATGAGAGGAGTATAGTTTTAGAGGTAATGTAACCCCATTCACATAAGTAAGTGTGGAAAACTATTTAGGCATACCAACCTTATTAGTACACCCAAACTCAATTTGAGTCTCAATCTCTTTTCATCTCTGACAGTCCTGTCGTACCTTAGAGCTTGTGCCCACTGATGTTGACTTTAAAAAAATTCAGTCGAGGGTAGTGTTTGAAAATATTGTAAATCTATTTTATTACTAAATAATGGGTTTTTACAAACGATATTAACTATCATATATCTTAATCAGAGTTAATTGTTTATTAAGTACTTGTTACCGTTTTCTCATAATTTACATTTTCCATGTGCATAACATAGTTCATTATAAATATATGTTTAATGAATTTTTGTAGTTAAAAGAAATGATTTAAGAAGTTGACTGTTTTTATTTTAATAATATTGTTTTCTTTCAGCTAAGTGTTGTGATTAAACATCGTCTTATCATCTATAGAATAAACATAGTTTGTAATGAAAGCTAGAAACTTTATTTTGTTGCAGGTGAGCTACTTTGCGTTTCTTTGGCACATTGCTACTCTTTATAAAATATATATAAAAAAGTTTGATAATGACAGTTTTTCATTTCCTTGAATACATCTTAGCTCTTATCCTATCTTCCGACTTGTTACGACTTCCGACTTCACCAAGTCCTTTTTATTTATTTCGCAGTATATACACATTATTATCTAGACATATACACGTATACCGTATACCGTAATTCCCTTAAGACGGTTCCTGTAAGATTTTACGAATAAATATAATGGGGTAGGACTTGTATTTGAATATTGTTGAACAATAGAGAAACACACATTTATAGGTTCCTCCTGCTATACTCTAGACTACAGAATGGTAGGGAGGTTAAATAAGAAAGGAGTTGGGAGAAAAAAATCTAGTTAAATATATGTGGAAAGTTATAATGTAAGGAAGTAAGGCACTCAGGATGACAACAACATAAATCAAGTTTTACCATGTTTCAATTTATTACAAGTTTAGTAGTGTATTTATATTAAGTATAATTTAGTGTTATTTATAGTCGTAACTCAGACATTTTATTTATATTATTGTTAAATGTGAGAATAATTATTTTCTAAACTTCGGTTGAGTGATTGCCATGTTGGTATTAATCGTTAGTAGTGGAATTGCTCTTTGACTCCACTACACCCAGGGCGTAAACCCCCACCCCTACGCCCCCCAGGCGTCGTGTCGCAGGAGGAAGTAGGTAAATATCCCCTTCCTTCCTCCCCTAGCCAAACTGCCTATTGTTGGTCCCATATACATGCGATTCTAGCGCACACTATCCCTCTTTTCCTTAATGTCCTTTCCCAAGTTAATGTCTTAGCTACAAAATTTTGAGGGGCGGTCTTATCCCCAGCACGAGAGTCCTTGGTTTTAACCCATAGGTAAGGGTTTAGTTCTTTTCCTCTTCAACACTTTTTGGCATGCGTGTTAAACCCAGATTATAGGTGCTTGGTCTGCCGTCAAATTATTGTCTAACATAGTTTGGGGCAGATTGGGCTTAGATCTCTCAACGATTTGTTGTATGCTTTCATGGTCAGTTCTCACATAAGACTGTGAAAGGAGAAAGCGAAAAAATTCAGGTAATACACTATATGAGTAAACAACTTACGTATTCATGCTTAGTTATTGGCCAAGCAACAAGTTATATAAGTGGTAACGATTATGAAACGAGAATATAAATAAACCTGGTCAGGGATAACAAAACAAATTTAGAAATCTTTAATACATTGTACATTTTAAGACCTAACGGTGGAGGATATCTATAGTGATTATCCTAACTGTGTCAACCCAGTTATAGAGAGCAGCAAAGGATGACCGAATTCAAAACAATGCCTTGTAGTCGGAGTAAATCTAGAGGGATACAAACAACAACACAAGGAGCGAAAGCCCCTACTCCTATTTGAATGCATTTGCCACGAGCCATCCCTTTTAAGGGCCACGCGAAATGGCTGTCCCACCAATTACCAACAATAATAATGACTCCTCAATAACATTTCTAATGACCAGACAACGAAATAATAAGTGTGCTAATGTTTCAAACTCAGAAACCAACACAAAACCATCTGAAATGGCAACTGACAATGATGGCAAGGTGACATTTTCTCTAGGCGACATCATGAGGAAGATGAGTAAATGCAAGCAAGACCTTCCAAGACACAATTAAATAAAACTGTGACCACCACTACCAACAATTTTCAATCATTATTAACAGAGACACAAACTGGCACATAAACAACCACAATCCAGATAGACGACAACATTAAACAAAGACTGCCAACCATAGAAGTCATAGAAACAACAAAATACAGCAAAATAACAAAAATTTCCAAAACAACTGAGGATCTTACAAACTTTTGTACATTTAGGATGGTCTCAAACTTAAAACTCTACAACACAGGATTATAAACTAGTATAAATACAACTAAAGGAAATAAACCAGGAATTCCCTACTCACACCTTATTCTGTAACAAACAAGTAAAAATAGCCATCAAGGGGCTGCCACCAAACATGAAACCAGACAACTTACGAGGCAAACTGCTTGACCTTCGTTACGCCTTGACTGACGTGTAATAATACTGCAAAAAGAGAGAACCCCCAAATACCAGCCAAACAGTAAAGGCCCGTTGAGACGGTGTTAGTGGACTAATGCCAGTTTAGTGGTATTAGCTTACTAACATTTTATTGTGTTGACACACATGTTTCACTTGTATTAGTACTGCTTCTAAAAACATGGCTGAAAATGAAGAGTGGTGATAACTGGTCTCTCTATTGGAGCCTTTTTTTTTATCACCATGTCTCATTTATCGTTGGGGTAATTTATACGCATATAATAACTACGCTTATGTGTTAGGAGCTAGTAAGGGTGAATTTAGAATAAGTATGGGCGGTCACGTAAATTACAATTTTTCAGTAAATGGAATTTATCATAATTAGCTGACCTATTTAAAAAAATGGTTTTATATAGACAACATAAAAAAGTTATTGATTAGTGTGTCTCCTATTTCTTAATTCCTTAATACATTAACATATATTTTAGTTGATCTCAAATAATTATTAAATTATCTTACTTGATTTTTTAACTTATTTAACATATGTGTTAAATAAAATTAAACTCAAATAAGGTCAATAAATTCTAATACAACCAAACTTGGTAGGGCATTTTTTTAAATAGGTCTAACCCAGGTTTTTTCAACCCTGTTTTAAATGTTGGTATACTAATAACAACATTTCTTGTTAAATTCTTGCTAGGCCTAATTTAAAAAAAAATAATAATAGGCCCAAATTAATTTGTAGATTTGTTTAAATATAAACTATCTGGTTTGCTACGAGACAATAATATTATGTTGCGTATCTACTCAAATTGCCAAAGCATTACTACAAAGTGTTATAAGTGTATGTACGGGCTGAACATCGTTGATTAAAGCTTATAAAGATTCGTTAAAGTGTCAAATACGTAGATTGGAAAACTTGCCGGTGATTTAGTGTGAAAATCATCGGACATTCATACCTTTCTTGCCGATAACACGAATATTATGTTGCCGGAACTAATTACGGTGCTATAATGTTTTATTAATTTTGATTGGATATTTAAAAAAATTACACATGCCATGTTAATTGGTAAGAAATAATAATTTGATGAGTTATCTACCGATATTAAATAACATCTCTCAAAAGGCACATTTGCAATATATACGTAACATTTTATTTTGGACACTTCTTGAGAATATGTGCGCCTAATATCACTTTACAATATTCTCTAGTCCAATATACCTCGCATTCTTAGCTTTATAAATCCGGTGCTTAAAATTCCACAAAAACTCATCCTTTTCATAAAATTCCACAAATAAGTGTCCCCCCCCCCACACACATAGTTTTTAGTTGCCGCCATTTTGAATTGTCTACTTGCATTAGTAAAGTTGGAAGGTGACCAACTTTTCAGTTGCAAGTGGACTTGCATGTTAGTAGCTTGCTTGTTTGTATACACGTTGCAAGCTGTGCGCGCGCAGCCAAATTAGTGTACTTGCATTAGTCAACTAACACCCTTTCAACGGGCCTTAACACTAATGAATACCTCTTTCGTTACTCTAGAAAATTCATACTCTCACTCCACAATGTTTGTAGTTAGGTTCCATACCATACTCGTGTGCGAATTGAGCACTATATGCCCCAATCCGTGAACCCAATTGTGCAATGTTATAGGTGTCTGTAGCATAGGCACAAAAATAAACAATATTTAAAATCAGCCGATATAAATCAAGTGTCTGGTTCACAACCTAGCTTCCCGGTGTCCCAAAAAAGAAAAGATCCGGTACAGATGCATAAATTGAAAGGGGCCACTCACTTCCAAATATAACAAGTTTCCAGCTTACATACAAATTATGGAATCAAATAGAAACCCACATGTGACAAAACGATCTGCGAGACAACCTCAAGATGTCCAGATTACTTGTGATACTTTGCTACTTCCGGAAAGACTTGCAGCTGGCCTAAGTGATAGCATTCCTTAAACCAAGAAAAGATACGCTGTTCCCTCAGAACAGGACTCTAATAATTCTACTCACCGCAATGAAAATAATTTATGAATGTATCACACTAAACAGACCAAAATTATTAAACAAGACACGGGGAATAGTTCTAGAGCTTTCATTAACCCGAAGGTTAAATTAAAATAAAACTGACAAAAGCTTTCACTGTACAAAGCAAACGTAATATAATAATTATTTCTAGATGTTTAAAAAAATTTGACAATGTATAGCATACTGATCTAATTAAAATATTGAATATACTTAGATCACCCCTCATGGTTAATTCAACTCATAACCAGCTTCCTCAGATGATAGACGTTCCAGCTGGTTATGTACAGGACATTGAGTAAGGTATCCAAAATTTAGTCAATAAAATCAAGGGTAATACAGAGCTTGATAATGGCACTTACACAATACTTTCTTACCTTACATCCCCACGCATGGACATGTCAAGGTTAGACTTTTCACCGACGACATAATGATGTACACGGAACACAAACTAACAATGCATAGATTTCAAATAATCCTTCAGGACTGGTTCATTAATGGATAATCAAAGTTAAACAAATTATTAACATGGAGCAACCAGATTAACAGAACAAAAGATAAATGAGTAAAATGGATTATAAAAGGCTACTCCTTTTTGAAAAAAAAAAAAGCAAATCACAATTCTCACAAAAAGTAAATCTACAAACAGAAAATATATTCAATAATTTTATAAAGATGTGTAGTTTGGAATAATGACGCCATAAGAAACACTCGTAGACTTCAATTAGATCAGAGCAAAAACCTCATAACAACAACTGGGGCACACAGACGCACTAGAATAACAACCTCCCATGCAATAATGAACTGCCGCTAACTACAAGAAATGTACAGTACATCGATAAAAACAAAACAAAATTCTACGACTAGAATGAAGTACACATTAACGAGGATGTGAAAGGAATAAGACAATACGACCTAACTTACCCAAGAAAGCACAAACGACCCAGTTTGGCTCTTTCAGCATTAAATTTTAGCCTATTGTTAATAAAATAAAAAAAACTATTAAACTATCTTAAACAAAGAGAAATTTAAAAATAGGTATACCTAAATCCTAGATGACAGTTTTAGAAATATATATATATATATTTTTCTAAAACTGTCATCTAGGATTTAAGTATACCTATTTTTAAATTTCTTTAGTGAATCCAGACCTTGATTTGTTGAATTAACAGTGACATATATATATGTTAATGTTAATTAAAAAAATCAGGGCCTGGATTCACTAAAGAGTGCAAATAGTTGCGCCAGCGTAAGGATGAAAGATGTGCCCAAATCCCTATTTACTAAAAGAAGTGGTCGCTATTTGACAGCAAAATTGCACATTTTATTTTCCACCACTCAAGAGTAAGCACAACTATTAAATCATGATTGTCATTTCATTAAATTTAAATGGCGTCATAATATCGTTATGACTTAAAATACAATAATTAGTTAACTGTACTCCAATTAGTGATAATCAGATTAAAATAACATATGTATGTTAAGCAAAAGATTTGATTCAATTTAGATAGTATTATCAAAGCAATTACCTACCTATTATTTGTTGAAGTTCTACATTCAAACAACGCAATGGCATTTCTCTCATTATGTAGCATGTCAATTATGTAAAATTGACATCTACACCACGAGCCTACATAAAAGTACTAAACTATGATAATTATTATAGCGGAAACCAAAGAAGAGAATTAATGTTGACAAATTAAGGTATAATATGCTTCAACATCTACTTTCCATGACTGGATGGGCTTGGATACAGCCATCATGTTTCCAAGAAGAAAATACAATTGTGTAAAATAACACTTCACGAGACGAATCCTTATAAAATACTATAGCTGAATCCAAAGAAGATATTTAAAACTGATTTAATTAGTAATAATATCCTTCAAGACTTACTCACCATAACAGGATGGCTCGGATACAATCGCCATGCTTTCAAAGAAATTACGACGAGTATGGTGAGGAAACCAGCATGGTAAATCTCACACGCGTCTTCGTTGCATTACCCAAAAGTTGAAATGAACGGGACCGGCTTGGAGTTGAAGTCACTAGCCTAGAGTGCTGCTGCACTTGCGACCTTTCTTGGGACTTCAGTCCTTTCCTCCACCCCCTTCTTTATTTTCCTTTCTCCCCTTGTTACCGTCCCTCCCGTTTGCCTGTGTTTACGCTTTAGTCCTTTTATTTCTGTTTGGTCAGAGAAATCGTATATAATGAGTGCCGCTCAGATTCACGTATTGTACTTCACCACGTGGTCACATTGTAGAAGGAATCGCCGCTCTATCATCTACAGACGTACCAGCTCGCCATGAAGTTTGGATCGTGGGTCCCACCACGTCGTTGAGGGAAATCCTCTTCGATCTTCTAAGTATCAAAGTGTTATTAATAAGTCCATCAGACTTATGGGTATAGTGTAACAGACTAGAATTTTTTTTAATGTCCTTCAGACTTAGTATGTATAGTCGAGGCGACTATAATGTTTGTCATGTCTTTCAGACTTAGTTTGTATAGTCTTGGCGACTATAATGTTTATCATGTCCTTTTGACTTAGTTTATATAGTCGAGGTGACTATTTTTCTAGATTTCTTATTTCATTAAAAATGACTAGATTTTGGTCTTTTGTCCTTTTGACTTAGTTGGTGTATTCAAAGTGACTCTAATGTGTTCTCGAGTCTTTTATATTTCTTATATTAGTTCAAGTAACTAAGATTTCCCTATGTTCATATGACATAGCTTAAATATAGGAGCCTTGAGCTCCAGAGGTAATAAGGACCTAGTCTTAAAGGTTGTTTTTCTCCACAAGTACAGTACTTCCTTTTTAGTCCTTATGACTAGTCTGTTTTCTCATGATGCCGTGGACGTCTTGTTCAGTTGTTTAATTTTGGTATGGCTACAACCAGGATGTCAGTCCTTTTTCTTGGATATAGTTGGGTCAATGTGTTGAATCATTCTTGTTGGCACGCTTTGCGTGTGGTATTAGCTGGGGTGGGTAAAGCGCAGAACTCCACTAGTTTCCATAATGGGGTCCGCGTAGACAATGCTTTTGCTGTTAGTCCATCGTTGGTTCCTATTGACTAAGTATTAAAAGTTAGTGTGTTGTAAAGTAAGGTTGTACCCCAGAGAATGGGTTATTGATTAAATGTACTATTGATTTTTCTGGCAGTACCTATTGGAGAAGAAGGACCGGCCATGGTACTATTTGGTGTTGACACCTGTTTTCTAGCCATTTAACAATGTAATTAACAAATCTTTCTCATATCATTCATTATACAATGTATCTTCAGGACTTTCTTAAGTCTCAATCAAGCAAGATAGTTCAAGTTATATATATATATATATATATATA
>CABFOW010000060.1:381405-447008 GCA_902141385.1 Timema californicum
AAATATACATAAATTGTATATATATATATATATATATATATATAATCAAGAGAGTTATTTATTTTCCTATCCTGCCCATCAAATACAATTAAGGGAAATGTATTTATTTATTATGATCATGTGTCTAATATATATTAAAGTAAAATAGAGAAGTGGAGATTTGATTTTAATTAAATTAGACCTTTCATTTAAAATGAATATAAGAGAAAAAATATAAGAATTGTAAAGATGAAACCATTAAAATTCGAGACTAGTTAAAGTTACTCAAATTTTATCAAATGATGTATTATTTAGTTAAATATAGATTTGGATTGATTAAAGTTCTTTTATTCTTCAAACAATATTATTTGCTTCAACAATATGGCATTTCTTTAGATTCCATAATTGTTGGGGTTTTTAAGGGCCTACCAAACACTTAATTTATTCACATACACAACTATAATAAACATAAGGAAAACGTCACATTAGAATCACAAGGTTTCGATACACATGTTATAATCACAGATAAATGTATATTTAGAGAAAATGATATATTCTTCAAAATGGAAGATATGATACCCAATATTAAATTTATAATTTGCTCTTATCTTTTTATCTCGTTAATATGTAATGTATGTGCATAAGAACACGGCAATTAATGTGAGCTATTTTTATTCCTATGAAGTATTGTGAATGGAAGGAAGCATGGCCTGCCATGCTAAGCTATGCGTCTCTAGTGTGTTCTTCCAAACATCCTGCCTCTATTGTTGTTGCAACTTCCTCCTGACTACTGTATTTTCAATTTACCTTCTCCTCTTTATTCTTCCACTTGTTCTATGCCTTTCCTTTCCACTTCCTATGTCAGTATTCCTTGTGCCGCTTCACTTAATGACTTCCCTAAGCAGTAAACCTTGAGACGGTACCGAAAGGGAAGACTATACTTTTATAAAGGAAGGGGGATGAAGCCGTATAATATGTTTGGTCAAAAATGCAATTTTTTCAACCTACATTATTACCTTTTGTTTATTATATAAAGTTGTTGCTATTAAATCATAATTTTAAGTGATATTAGAAATGTTAAAATATCAGACACAAATATTCTGGTTGAGTAGTTTGTAGTATTATTCAACAAATAATAATATAAATAGATATTTTATGTTTAAAATAAAGTTAATTATGATACATAAAAGACTTAACTCCCAGGATGAACTTGCAATTCCTGAATCCTAGATATCACAATTTAATATTAATATATATTAACTATGGTGATGGGTTTTAAAACAAGCGTTTTTATTCTAACCAACAGTTTCGAAAAAGTATTTATGACTCAGTTCTTAATACAAATAATTTTCTATTATTTTATTTTTATATGCCTATTTTGTAACTGTGTCTAAGCATAACAGTAACAGAGCTGGATAAAAATAAATGTTGCTCTACTTTGGCATTAAAATTTATATAAAGCACTTAACAAACCTGCTAAAATCTAGGATCTTAGAGATCTTAGCAAAAATTTGACTGATTTTATCAAACCTTACTAAAATGTCGTGACGTTAGAAGAAAAGTAAAACTTGCAAGCCCACGTGGAGCAAGTATGTGGCAAGCCAAACGCTTCATGAACAAGATGATAAGCATAACATAGATGGTTTCATCTCCCCACGCACACTATCAAATGGTACCATAAGGCTATACAATATACATATCTCCATGGTGGCCTACGGGGCTAGTGTGTGGGCTCACCGGCTCATGAGGGTTGAAGGAGTTAAGTTGCTAAAGAGGCTTCAGAAGGGTATGCTTCTTAGGCTCTCCACTGCATATTTGACAACATCAACAAACCCCAGGAATTTCATGCTGGGTGTCTGTATGCTGGATCTTGAGGCTATACGTAGAGGCACGGTGTATTGGCTTAGGAAAGGAGAATCCCACTGGGTGTATACTCTTACAAGAATAGGAGTGACGACATCAGTGAGCATAAAAAATATATCTAAAAGATGAGTGGTGAGATAACTAGGTGGGAATTACTAATGGTAGGTGGACATACAACTTGCCCCCCGACATTCATGAGAGTCTTAAACTCAAAACCTATAACCTACCCAGGAATTTGTACATTAAATAACGAGACATAGGCCATACAAAGTGCTTCTTCCTGACTGACTGAGAGGAGAGACCGCTAATGCAGAGAGGAGGCAACAGCCGAGCATGCTGTTTGGGAGTGTGCAACCACACAATACCTTTGGTACCAGCAACAAACCACGCTACGACCTCATACTCGACAGCCTTCTGTGGAAATGTCTCAATGAGATCGCAAATAAATCCCACAAATGGAACGAGACGACTACATGAACCGACTAGAAAAATAGAGAATTACACAGTACAGAGAGAGAGAGAAACAGAGACAATAGAGAGGTAAAGAACAACGACACTGACGAAAATGACGATGATCAAGACCACAGACAAGACAGAGACTTAAAAACAGTAGGAAGACTAGTAATGACACAACGGGAAAGGCCACTCCCCAATACATTATGGGACGCTACGAACAAATGGTGTATCCTCTAGGTGTTCTGGAGATTTATGACGAAGTATGAGGGTAGGAACCTGGAATTCCAGAGGCAGGAATACTACTGACAACTGAAACTTGGACCTGACATCACAGCAGGAAATACTATAACATTATAAGGGACACCTGGAAGGGATGGCTACACTGGACCAAGGAGCCACATGACTTCAGAACACTTAGTAAAAAGTGTATTCCAAGGCTAGCACCATCAGGGGCCCAGATCATCAATTGGCCTGATAATCTGTTATTATGTAGCCATCCAGTGCGGTGGACGAACAATATCGCCAACCAGAGCGCACAAAATATACAGAAGGAAAACGTGTACATCCCGAAGTGTAGATACAGTTTTGATTAAGTATATAATGATTTTAGTGTTAGTTTTAATTTAGAATAAGGATCCTGTAAACAAAAAATTGTTAGTAATGAAGATAATTATAGAGATATTAAATTAATTAGAATATCAGTACTATAACTGTGTTATTAAATATCTAAACAAAGCTGTACATTCAAATATTATTAATAAACAATCTTTATCCATTAACAGTGTCTTTCAGATAGCTTAACCAAACTTGAGTGATTGGTGTAAACCCTACAAAACTTGAGCTAATAGAAGCTATCTTCATGTAACTTGGTCATATTCCATTGATTCCTATTAAACATTACCAATCCTGAACTTAGCCAAGATTCCTTTAGATACCTTAGCCAAATTTGATTGAATTTGACTTATATTGTGCGCTGCTTTGAATAAGAAGCTCACTTTGGTGTCTTAACTAAGTCTAAACTTATATGACAAATTTTTATAGTTAATAATTATAACAACAAGGCTGTCTGAAATTAAAAATAAATGGTCATTGTTTCTAAATTTTTCACTGCATCTCATTACTTGGTCAGGCTATACACATTTTTCTTAGTGATTGATGGGTCAAATTACTTATTTAATGAATTATATTATTAATATATTAACTATTACTTTGTATTATTACACATTACCAATGTTTGCAGTAGAATATACAGTTTATTTTAAATTTTATTTTGTGTTATAACTTTAAGATGTAATAAGTTGAAGCATAAGTTCTAAAACTTTATATTAGTAACATTATCCAACGAGAATCCTGTAATATTTAATGTATTTTAAGACAATTTGGGCTTGGTAATACTATTAAAGGTGGGGAAGAACCTTAGACATCTAAATCATCTAGTTATGTTTTGTGGAGGATAGATACTTCATGCATGGTCTATAATACCAGGTGGGTGTATTAGTATATGGTTTTAAAATATTTTAGACTTTCTTACCAAGCAGATGTAGGCACTGGTGTGAATGTTCTGATTTTATAAAACTTAAAAATTGCCCACAAGCATCGAAAACCCTCCTGACATCGCATATATATAAATATATATTACCCCACCACAGCAAAAACTGGATGATTGTGGTTAACGTAAAACGTCTTGTTAACAAGCCACCATTCACCGTCTTTACAGGTCACGGAGGAACCTCCGCTGCAGACCACAGCGGAGCACTTTTATTACGTGAATGAAAACTACGTTTTTTTTTATCAAACGGTATAATCCACTTAAGGCAAAAGTATGAACAATTAAATTCTGCTGTCAAGAACGTGCTGAGAACAAAATGATTTTTCTTATAGTCGTGAAAATACAATTCTAGTATCCTGAAATGAATGTTTGGGAGGACTAGATCTCTCAGAAATAACTTGTCTTCCTCAAAATTCCCGGAATATCGTGATTATATACTAATTGGAGACAGATATGTTTGAAATTGATTCAGCTCAGCGACTCCCCCACCTTTTTAAAGATTCAAAAGTCACAACATCATAAATATTATTGTTTGAATTTTTGAATATTGCGTCTCTATTTTATATGATTATAGGTTTTAGGTGTATATATATGATTGACCGTTGAAAACCCCAGTTCCTATGACGAGACAAATCACTCAAAACATCCTGTTTGCTAGAGCTACTGTTATAATTGCTCTACATCGCTCATAACAGAGATGTAATTCTCACCCTCAAATTTGACCCCCTTTCCGCACCCGTGAGAAAATCTACAGGTATTCATGTCCAAACATCACATCCGTAATTTATTCCCCGCTACCTCGTTCCTGTCTATTTGATTTTTGCCCCATTAGATTTTAATGAGTACCCTAGGATTTTGGGTGGGGTAGTTTAAAGTCTTGGGCATCAGGAATTCCTACCATGACGTATTGGCAATTCTATTTAGTCCAGGAAGTGGAGGGCAGAAAAAAAAAATTGTGGGACATTGCCCACCCCATGGGGCAGGGACCATAATTAAATAGCTAATGTTTGGGCCTCAGCCCTCAGGTTTTTTTAATGTATAGGTGTGGGGGGAGCGTGCAGTCTCGGGCGTCGGGCACTACTCCCACGGCGTGTAGGAACGTGAGGGTGGGGAGTATCATTTCTCGTCGACTGTAAAACTTAAAGTGATATTTTACCCAGTAGCCATGGCTCCTCCCCATCCCCATTAGATTTTAATGTGTGCCCAATAGTTTATATAAAATATACCCTGTCATCTTTGAAATCACATACAGTTTTGGTGGCAATAAATGTGTGGTCAAGACAAAGTTTGTTGCCATTTTGAAACGTAATTATTCCTTTATACTTCTTCTATATGTGCTTGCAGTCGAGATCCTGTCACAATAACGCCTGTCATTCCCAAGAGTCTTCTTAAAATGTATTATTTTAGTTCACAAGGATACCGTACTCAAGAACAAACAATTACTCTCCAACATGCGACTTATATTCAGCAAGGCTTGAGCGTCTAACTGATCTGCCCACCTAAGCGAGACGTATACGGGCTATAATATAGAGTTCGGGCTGTTTAACAGTAAGCTGACATGATCATCACTCTACTCATGGCTCTATAGCTGTTCAAGCAAAGTATTAATTTGCTCTTAAAGCTAATTTATTGCGTCACGATCATCTGCCAAGGTACCAAGTTATTCGGTACCGTCTCCACCAGTGTAAAATGATTGTCACAATTTTTCTATTTTCTTTTCGAAGATACAAAGAAAAATACCTTGAAGAAACACTCCAGTACCAACCTGATTTACCGTCCACTTATTCCTGGCAGGGGAGGGAAGATGTCCCCACCACGATATACACGGGTTGAGGGGCTTGTGTGGTTCCCGCCTGCCTCGCCCCTGCATCTCCGACTTGTGGGACGATGCCTTCACTAATTTGAGGTGGAAAAACTCCCACCGGCTGGATGGGTGCAGTGGATGTTGTTAGTAGGACATGTCTCTCGCGCGGCTTTGAGGCGAATGGATGGTGTTGGTACCTCCAGCATCCATCTACAATAATAAATGGAAGTGTTTGTTTGTGTGTGTGTCTGTTTGTGTACAATGTTTAGCAAAATAAATGGCACGCAGAGATCTGTAATATTTAACATAGGTGGATGTAATGGGGTCCAAATGCACCTCGAAACCGGATTTTAAATTTTTATTAACTTTTTAATTAGGCTTAGAACTATGTTTCAGAGATATCTGTGATAAAAATATGCCACATCCTCCTTTGAAAAAAGATTGTGTACTAAATCTACATAGAGAAAAAAGAGAAAGACAGACTGTTCTAGAGATAACGTTTTACTTTAAATCTGTATATGGCAGCACATGGCAATACATAATGTCTGTAGATGGCAGCACAGTTGCAACGAGACTGCAAATCAACACTTCGAATGATTTGAGTGTGAGGGTTATGTTCAATTCATTCACTTCATAGAGTTCATTCATATAATTTAGTTTGATGCAAATATTTTTATATTATATTGTCAATGATTTGCTTGTAAGTGTAAGATTAAATAATTACCCGACATTCATATAATTCAATTATTCTTATATTTTAAGTAATATAGATGTATACATTTTTATATTATGTGTATTGTATTTCTTTTTTGCAATTTAGGTTCCTGATATTCATTTAATTCACTTATATTTTATATTATATTGACAATAATTTTTACTCTTTTCATCTGCTTATTCTTATCTTTTAGTTTGATGCATACATTTTTATATTATATTGTATTTATTTTTGTAATATATATTTTTTGTTTGAGATTTTCTGGCTGATTATTCAACACCCATGTGTTACGTTTTATAAATAGAATAAAAGCATTACATTTTGATTTCGAATGTGATAAAAATATGCCCCAGCCTCCTTGGAAAAAAAAGTTTACGAAATCGACAAGGAGAAAACAGAAAAAGACAACAAAGAAGAAGAGAAACGTAATCCACTCCAGGAAGATAATAAAGACAACAACAAAGCATAGAAAAATAGCAAAGAAGAAGTGAATCGGAAAGCACTCCAGAAAGAGAATCAAGATTACAACAGAGCAGAGAAAAGCAGTAAAGAAGAAGAGAATTGGAATCCACCCATAAAAGAGAATCAAGACAACAACAGATCAGAGAAAGAGAGAAATAGGAATATAATCGGAACTAACCCCAGGAAAAGAATCAAGACGACAAAGCAGAGAAAGAGCAAAGCAGAAGAGAAGTGGAATCCACTCCAGAAAGAGAATCTAGACTAACAGAAGACAGAGAAATCCATGAAAGAAGAAGAGAATCTGAAACAAGCGCAGAAAAAGAATCAAGACTACAGAAGACTAGAACTCCAACAACTACTGCAAGAATTAGCGTTTTGAGAAATTTAGAGTGTGCAGATTTTGGTTATGACCCCATCAGCGGATTATGCCTCCAATACTCCGTGTCTCATAGAATCAATGTCTGTAACATGCCAACACTGTTGAGCAGATAAGTGAAAAGGTGAAACCCCAAGTATATGCTACAGCGGAGGAAAGGTTCAACTGATGACGTTAATTGATCCTCCCAAGCCCCTACGATAATTTATGATTGGCGATTCCATGGAGGCTAAACATTTCCCTCAAGATATCAGACGTTACAGCTCATGTTTCCAGATGACTTCTTTCGGCACCACCAAAGAAATTAGAATGCTAAGATTCATGATGACGTTCAAGGTTCACGGCCAAGTATGTCATCTTATCGGGAGTCTACAACCTCTACTTAATGAAGATTCTAAATTTCTGCAAATATATATTGTAGGTGACTGTACAAAAAAAGCGGAGCAGAATTGTAGGAGTGTGCCACACACACGAGACAGGCCATAGTAATTCAGTTGCATGATATACTTAATCTTTAAAACCGCTACGTCTATAGCTTCAAATCGACCACAGAAAATATCAGACCTAAATTCAATCTGGTAATCTCAGCATACAAAACAACAAAAGGTCAACGCTAAAGGCGAATAAATGCACCAACGATCTCGGAAATGGCTGTAGTAAGATCCGGAGAGCAACATGGAGCAAGGGACATGGTTTTAGAATAAAGAGGTAGCACCATCAAATGAATTCCCAATACGCACTGCTAATATGTTGCACTGAAATATCCATTGATTTTTTTGCCAGGGGGAAGATGGATATCATTTTCAACTGCGACAAAGAAACCCAACTACAGGAATGCTGCAAAACAAGAAGATTTCTGCTAAGGAATCCTATGCTTAAAGAATGATGAGGTGCTCATCAGATGTCAACATTTTACTGCGAAGCAGAGACCTGTCACAACAGTTTATCGTAGACAAATATGCCAAGATTGAGGTACATTTGACTCAACCAGAAGACACCGAGTATGGAACAGTACGCACATTTGAGGGAAATGAACGATGGGAATGTTGCCGATATGTGTCAGTTGATCATATTGCCTTCTAAGTTTACCGGTGGTCCCAGGTACATGCACGAGCATACTCAGGATGCCATGACCTTTGAGCAAAACCACGGTAGACTGGAGCTCTTAATCACTTACGCGTGAAATCTCAATTGGACAGAGATACGGTAAGAATTTTTCAACGGACAAAAATCCCAGAATCCCTTTGATTTGTCAGCAAGAGTCTTTCATTGGAAGCACAAGGCAAACTTGGGTATTATCACAAAGGCGAAAATTTTTGGTGAAATTCGGTGTCATATATATGAGATAGAGTAGAAGAAGTGCGGAATACCTCATGCGCACATTCCAAGACTGGCTCAGAAACACATAACATGTGCACAAAGTTGATGACTTCATAAGTGCAGAGTTCCCTGATTAAGAATAAAGCCCAAAAGTTTTTAGTACGGTAACGAATAAGACAGTGCATGGTCCCTGCGGATGCAGAAATCTCCGCTCTCCATGCGTGAGGGGTGGAATATGCACGGAGCGATACTCTAGATGTTCTCTGAAAGACACTCAGACGGGGCAGGACGGATATCCATTGTATCGCCGTAGAAGCCCACAAGACGGAGGATTTAACTTAAACATCAATGTTCAATGATCGAAATTGGTTGTGGACAATACGTGGATTATACTGTACTGTCCCCTGTTATCAAAAGTATTCAATGCGCATATCAACATAATATACTACAATTCTATTAAGTCAATCAAGTATGTTTGCAAATATATGAGTAATGGATCCTACATGACCATGTTTGATATCACAAGGAGAAGCAATGAACTTAATGAAATTCATCAGTATTAAATGTGAAGATACATAAGTATCAACTAAGTGGTGTGGAGAATACCAGAGTTTCCTATTTACGAGCGGCACCCCACAGTTATTCATCTAAGCTTCCACCTAGAGAACGGCCAGAGAGTCTACTCCACAACAGAAATTGCAGCTGAACAGGCTCAAGCACCTCAAGAAACGACACTCACGTATTTATTCAGACTTTGCATCTAATATGAATTTGCACGCACACTACTGTTCAACCAAGTCCCAAAGTATTAGACATAGAACAGCAGAGACAAGACTTGGAACCGATGTAGACAAGGTCAAATTTTACCAAAACAAGCAAGGATTAGGTCCAACGATGACCTCGGCCGGGTATACACCGTCAACCAAAACAGCTCTGAAAGATTTAAAACTGCGACTGCTACTGCATGAATTAAGAGGTCCAACATCACTCAACTATTTTAAGAATAATTGATGGAAGGGTCTGCAAATATTATAAAGAGGCTTATCAGATTTTAGGACTTCTGTAAAACGATGATCATTGGAACAAAGCGTTGGAAGAAACACCTGCGTCTCGATCTCTAAAAATTATGCGGAGCCTGTTTGCTCTTATGCTGCAGATATGCTACATGTCGAGTCCGGAGCAGTTATGGATGAACAATAGGGAGAGCGGGTCTAAACACATACTCTGCATCAAGCACGATGCAAAAAGCAGAATATGGGTCTCGATTACAATGAGGATATCTTCAACAGAGTTCTAATCCACATTGAGAATAGTTAGATTTACCGGAATACTTTTTTTATTAATCTTCTTTTGGCTAAATTGTGACAGAGAAATGAGATTACCCTTGCTGTTACTTCTTCTGGCATTGCTTCAACACTCATGACAGGAAGGAGGACAGTTCACTCATCCTCCAAGTAACTCTTAAATCTGACAAGAGCGGAGACTCCTTCATGCAACATTTCAAGAAACTCAATAAAGGCCAAGGCTCTACAGGACTGCAGGCTTATTATCTAAGACGAGAGTAACATGTCTCGCAAATCCGAGTACGAGAAACTGGATGTCACCTTGAAAGACCTCAGACGCAACAGCGATAGAATGGGATGCGTCACTATAGTGTTGTCTGGCGACTTTAAACAGACACTTCAGGTTATTAGCCGCAGAACCAGAGCGGATGAAATGCAGACCTATATCAAATCTTCATACATTTGGAATGGCATTGAAATAATTGGACTCTCAGCAAATATGAGAGTTCACCTGGACGGTTATCCCTCTGCCCAGCAGTTTGCCAATATTGTACTTCAATTAGTAAATGGTCTTGTGACTTCGGATGTTCAATTTGGATATGGGATGATTCACAGCATAGGAAAAATTGTTACAAAGCTGCAACAGCTGAAAGAGGTGGTGTTTCCAAATGTGGCACAGCATTTCATTGATCACGCATGGTTGTGCCATAGAGCGATTTTTCCCCCAAGAAATGAAGTTTTCACAGTCATTAATAAGTAAATTTAAAATAACTACCCAGTGTTATACAAATTAACAACTCTATCGACACGACATATAATACAGATGATGCTGTCAACTACATGACCTGATTACCAAACCCTTCCTTCACCTCTGACAAGACATCTTGGGAATGTGAGGAATGCCAGGCCTCAACCGTGGTTCGGATTCCACGTTAAACAGTAGGTTCTTCATTTCATCTCACAATCACCCTACCATTACACATTAGCGTAAGTGCATATAACCCGAACGGGTAGTAAGACGCGGTGCTAATAATAATAATTATAATAATAATAATAATAATAATAACTACATTACAGAGTTTTTCAACCACTTGGAGCCACCTGGAGTTCCCTCTTACATCTTAGAGCTGAAGATTGGGTCACCAATTATTCTTCACAGGAATCCAAATCTTCTTTCCCTCTGCTGTGGAACACGACTCTCAATCAATAAACTGATGCCGAATATTATTGAAGCCACCATCATGACTTGACATGCCGCGGGCAAGGTAGTATTCATTCCTCGGATCCCAATCAGATCTAAGGATATAGCGCTTCAATATAGGCGTCTGCAGTTAACCGTCCGTTTGAGTTTCGATATGAGCATGAACAAGGCACAAGTACAATCACTTAAACTTGTAGGACTAGATCTTCGGAAATCGTGCTTCTCCCATGGTCAACCTTACGTGGGTTGTTCAAGAGTTGGAAATGCAGATAATTTATACATCATAGATCCAAATGGGAGGAAACTTAATATAGTTTATCCGGAAGCTCTATAATGAAAAGTTTTTAAAATATAATATCGGGTCTTTTATAGTTTTTTACTATTATTTGTACCACCACCAACCCGGAATGCTAAACATTGAAAGTAACAATATAATACCAAATCGGGCATTGGGGGGAGGGGCTTACATAATTCTTATACCACAGCGGATCATGGGCAATGCTGTTATATAATAAATGCTTGGTTTTCAAAATAAATATATTATTTTATTTAAAAGATTGTTCCCACCACCAACCCGGTATGCTAAACATACCACGATAATTTATTATTTTCCATATACTGCCATTTGTAACTTTTTAATTTTGAGACTCCATTTTCCTCACGCTTGGAAGTCATTTTTTTATTATCAAAAGTATATATTCTATATTAACTTCAGAAGGCACCACGTGTTTTATTTTCTGGTGAATACCCTGAAAATAATATCTGGAAAAATATAATTACCCTGAAAAGAAAATCTGAAAAATATATTTGTTTAATCCACATGACAAATCGGGCACCGTGGGGGGGCTTATACAATTTTTATACCACAGAATCTGTAGATGGCAGCACAAAAAGGAATTCATTAAATGCCCATGGCAAATCGGGCATCATAAGGGGGTGGGGAGAATTTATATGATTCTTATACCACAGTGAGTCACAGGCAACGCCGTGCGGGATTGCTAGTTTGAAATAAAATACAAGACTTTGAAATCAAACACAAGTCGAACTATCTTTAATATAAACATTAAAAGAAAAGTTTCCAGCCATAGGAAACCTAAATACATTATTTTATTTTATTCAGCTTTGCGCATGTTTTAGAGCAAAACTACTCTTTTTGTTTTCTCTAAAATGATGCGCCATTATTTAAAAGTTTTCCATTTTAAATTGACTTCGCAATTAATATATGTTATTAAAAATGATTTTATACACATAATTGATTTAATTATTAAATATAAATAGTAAAAATATTCACAAATGGAGTGAAATAAAATAATCATGAAACCATATTCTTTCAACCAACATAAATGGTAAAAGATTTAAAAATTAGTTCCTTGTTCTGTGTATATCAAACAAGCTATCATGTTATCTAGAAAAATACAGGCTGAATATAAAATGATAATTCTATTTATAAATTTTTCTAGGGGTATTTTACTGGGCACTTTACTAGCATATAACCAAATGGATCCTTTGGTTAGTCTAACTGAAATTTTATTTATTTATTTAAGACAACACCCGTTAATTTTATAAAATGCTTTGGAAATATCATTTCATATAAGAATCCAATTACATTTTTAACGGTTGGATTTGAAAAATGTTTTTACATAATATTATTCTGTTCTAGAGGTTTACAAGCGCTTTGGTAAAAATATACTATTTCAACTTATAATTATTTCTTAGATTATTTAAGTCCTAATATTTTTATCTAAATGTTTTATCAAGCATCTTATTCTGAGGAGCCATCCTACAGCTGTCCCATGTGTCTGAAACAAAAGTAGCATTGTTTTAGAGCCTTTTAGAACAAATGCCTTTCATTAACAATCATACCTGTAATTACTATCCACAAATTTAGAAGCAAATTTTTACAATAACAGCCCTAATCTTTTCTGGACTCCAACCCAAAACACCTAGATTATTACATCGCATACTACCAGCTGATCCAAGATGTCAGACCATAATATTAAAACAGTGCAATCACCTGAAACAAATGTAATATTCACCGTTAAAAATTTTAAAACACATATTTATTTATTTAACACCAGGTCCTACTACCCGTTCGGGCTATAAGCCAAAATAAAAACTAATAATTCTCAATTTAACTCATGAAACAAAAGCATATATAATTCATAATTTAACATATGAAATAAACCGATTTAATATATTATTCAAATTTCAAGACAATTTTGCATAATGATATATTATTTATTATCTAAAAATCTATTTTTTTTATCATACATATCTGGTTACACACCGTGTGGCATTTAATAACCATTTGCAGTCAGTTAATTGAGCCACTAGAGCTGCGGCTTCCTTCGGGTCTCCACAAAACTCGTTCTATAAAAATACAACTCAAAAGTTCAGATTGATATTAAGAATTGCTTGAATAAAAAACCGTCACCTTATATTAAGCGAACATGTAGAAAGCTTTAGAGGCGTGATTAGTATATGATGATATAAGCCATCTCTTTTTTTGGACATGTTTTCCCACAAATCGTTTTCTAAAAATACCAGTATTTATTGAATAAAAGACCGTCGATGTATTAAGCGTGCACTTAGCGATCTTTTAGGGCGTGATTAATCACTGATAACAAAAACTTTCTCATATATAGAATTTTGTAAATTATCTTTAATTAAAAACCATTATTATTTGGTTGTTCAAAACATCAGTATTTAGTGAAATACCCTTAAATCATTTCAGTTTTACAACTAATCACATTATTTAGTCAATGGCAGGGAGGTCGGGGTTCGAAACCTTCATATTTAAACTAAGAGTATTTTTCCTAATTTTCCCTCCACACGCATACATTTTTTATTTATTTTTTACTCTCAGAAAAATTAAGTTTTTACTTCCCCCACTAGATAGCGCAGAGTCAATATAAGCGTAGATTGTTATAACTACCCCCAGAGAGATAATCTATCTTTTTGAAGGCGATATAGAATAATCTCTATCGTGTTAATGGAATATTGGGCAATTTTACAAAGCTTATTTTTATCAGAACTAGCTTGTCTAGAGCCATTATTTACACGTCATGTGATTGCGGTACTAGCTAACACTTCACTGTCGGTTGTAAGTGTGATTACAGTGTAGATGTTCATCAAGATCGGGATCAGTTGGTATTCTATGGCCAGCGTTCAAGCTATATATACTGTTTACAGCTTGGTTACTGTTGCAAATCTATTCTTCATATATACAGATTGGTATTCTTTTGTAGCAGTGAGAATGAGTGTTTATACCTTTCTAACGATACAGACCCCTATTTACATCTTGATGACCACTGAAGGTCTATTATCCATATATAGAATTTGGAATAATTTTTTAGCAGTGAGAACGAGTGTTTAGATATTTTCCAACAGTACAAGAGGGTTTTTAAGCACAAAACTTATTTTTAGGTGGTTTGTTTATTGCATCCTCGAGTAGGAATTTAGGCTGGACCGTGCAAAATCTTTCTTAAGTGCATGGGCTGAGAAACTAATCACAATGTGGTATATTTCAAATGAAACTACCCTCTATAAATACAATAGATTGTTAATCTAAAGAAACACCTGTTCAAACTATATTAAAAGTGGTTAAGTCGTTAGTAAATTACCCTCAAATAATTTTATAGTTTGTTACGAATAAAAAACTAAATATATGTAATTTAGTTACTTATAAAAACCCTTGCTTAGATTTAATAATATTCAGCCAATGGTAAACTACGATTAAAAGTAATTCATGTTTCACTAGAGCTTGATAAAAAGGTTTTTCACTAACCTATCCTTAATTATCAGATGCACTTGATCAGGCGTAACATCACCAGAATGTAATATGAAAAAATAATATTTGTTTAGATACCCTCAAGTTATTTATAACTATAATTCCCGAATACCCATTTGGAATTAAACTTCTCATTAGCAACATACACAATTCTGGGGTACTTTATTGTAATTTTTAAATGAATTAAATGTATACACTTTGATTCAACCTGTTTGAAAAGTGCATTTACTCGTCTAGATGTGATATATCAATCATCCTGGCTTGCGGGTTTTACAGTGAAGAGGTTTCAAACAGTCCCAGTTATTTATAGCTGTAAACGTCTGGGAGTCATGGTGAAGGGAGAAAGAACCCTGTGAATCATTGAATTTTCCAATCTTGTTTAAACTTGTCAACATTCAGGAGTGAGCATCATCACTCGTGACGTATTCCTGTATCGATATGTATAACCGCCAATTTGGCACTAGTTATGAGTAATAAACCTTGGCCTATTCCTGTATTCAAGTATGAGTCACCACTCTTGACCTATTCCTCTATTAACCCGTTGAGCCACCATTCTGGTAACCGGTACGAATCATCATTCTTGCTCTATTCCTGTATCCAAGTATGAGTCATCAATCTTGGCCTAGTTTTGTATCGACATTTCGAGGCTCCATTCTGGCACCACGTATGAGTCAGAACCCTTATTCTATTCCTGTATCAAGATGTCAAGCTGCCAATCTGTCGCAGCTATAAGTACAGAAATATATACCTAAGTTATCAGAGTTAAGATATCCTCCTGACCCTATTCCTACATCGACATATCAAGTTTGAGTTGTAGAAAATATTCTGACGTCATCATAGATGCAAGATCACCGGTGTTCTATTCCTGTATATATATATGTCGAGCCAACAAACTGGTGCCATTCCAAAATAGAATATACAACTAGTATTCTAGCTACATACATTTGTATCAAATGTTAAAGCGGTTCCAGGCATCACTCAGATACTTTTAATAAACTATAATTAATTGAATAGATAAGTAGTTTAAATATTTAAAGAAAAATAAGACTCTAATATAAGTTAAATTCTTTCATAAATAAATATTATGGTGATGTTTTTTCATCACCTCTTACGACCTTTTTAGCCATACACATATATACTAATAATTAATCCAATGTGGAAGGTTTAAAGAAGGAGAAATTCATTAAATAATTAGCGGAATAATTATCTTCAATGGAGAATGGGAAAGATATAGGAAAATTACCCTCAATACACACGAATGGGTGTTAATCTCCAACATCGTTGTGCCCAGAAATCCAAATAAATTAGCCTTACACTTAGACCATGTGTATACAGGTGTCATTAAGATATTTATTGTTTTATTGACATCTATACTTCGTATACAAATGAATTACTAAACTTAAAATGTGTATTATAGAACAAGGGAATATGGATATAAAGTTTTAGATAAAACCACTTAAATGAATTTAGTAATTTGAAAAAATGGAACCGTATGAAAAAAATAAAGAGCAGGAAAACTACAAGGATACAAATATAGTGTAAATTTTATAAATATGGACTAAGATGTACCAAGAAAGTATAAGAAAAAATAAGAAAAATGGTTGAGAAAAAATGAAACCAAGGGGTTGAGAAAAAATAAAAATAGGGATTTAACATCGTGTTTGTCAACAGCAAAGGGGGGAGAAAATATGGCATTACTATACTTGGGACATATCATGAGATGAAAAGCCTCTTTCAAGTACTAAAGTTAATGAAATTTAATTAACTCTACTTACCTCCCTTTCCCGTCACTTCTCAGATGACTCTTAAAGAAGTTAACTTAAGGGAGGATAAACGTAATAGAAAACAAAGTACTTGACACTACATCTCTTTTGCTTGTCTGACAGAAATACCGAAATCTAAGAGAGGTGACAGGTAAGTTCACGTAACAATGAAAACGGATGCAAGGGTGTTTGAAAACCAAGTTGAAGGACACAAACAACTTTGAAAAGGTACAGTACATGTAGTATATTTTCACTCGCATGTATGTATACACATTTCAAGTTCAAAAACTGAAAACCTTCATTGAGTAAAAAAAAAAAAAAAATGTTACCGTAACGCGTTATTGTGCTAGATAAACAGCCACAATAAGAAATTTCTAGTCCTGGCTTCCTTTATAGTGACACAACGCGTTCTGGGATTTTAAAAATAGCCATACAGTGAAATTCGTGTTATGGCTGTTAAATAAAATGAACATAACCAGTTCAGGCCTTATGAAAATATCACAACGCGTCATGGTCATTTCATTATACCTGCCTGACGCGATGTCAGACCAGTTTTAGACAATTTTCAGAAAAAGTGGTATTGAGTAAACGCTTTGTAAGCTTACTGATTTGGTGATCAACAAAAATGTAACGTAGCGTTGAATAACAACAAAGGCAAACCTCATTTAGCCTTGCAGGATTTGTTATAATGACACAAGTGCTAAAACTGAGACTTCTGCCAGGGAAGCTGACTGCTTGCTGATTTGACAAAGTGTTGTCAACACATTCCTAAAATCCAAATACCAGTGACAGTTCATCGATTTGCACTAAGGCTATGTTAAAAAGTTAAGTTGTCAGCATTGCAGGCGTGGGAAGGTAAGGTCTTCATTGATCGCTAATAATATAACCGATGATGATTTCCACACGATAATCACAGACTAAGAATTAAATTTTAGTGAATAATAATCCTGAGAATGCAATGCCTCCTGAATAATTCAATTGACTTACTAAGCAAAGGTCCTGTGCTCAATTCTTGAATCCAGGTCTCATTTTTCAATTGAATGAATCATGTATTTATATACGGCTATAAACGTAATCTAATCTTTTAATAATACACTGAATCCATCTGGCCCGCTTCGGTGGCCACGTGGTCTAACGTGCTACTCTCATGTTGGACTAGACTGTTGAAGAAGGGGAGAACGAGGAGAATGGGGTTTGATCCCGGATAGGTGCACTGAGGGTCGTTTTTCTTAAATGGTTTACCACTATCCCTCCGCTTAAATACTAAAAACACTAATAAGTTGGGAATTGGAAAGGTTGATTTTAGAGAAAGTGAACCCACATTTGCGTAGAGGGAGAGTGGTAATTTATTTATGAAAAACCACCCCAATTTAACCCAGCGAGATTCAAACCTTGATCTCCCCATCCTCGGCAGTCTAACTCAACACCAAATCAGTGCGTTAGCTCACTACGGCACCGAGGTGGGACAGTTAGCTTATTGTATTGAGTGTAGATTCGATTTCATTTAGTTTTCATTCTTTAATAGCTAATCCAAACCATTTATTTCGATTCATTGAAACAATAATTCCACGCAAGACAGCCACTGTTATCGTTCTTGCATCTGTGTCTTCAATTAAGGTGTGATTTCAGTAGTTTTATGCTTATGAATTAGGTTTATTATTTTGGTTTTTTGTAGCAAACAGACAGAACAATTTTATTTGTTGCACTGAGGCGCTTACAATAGAGTTTTTATTTCAATTTACTTCATATATTTTTCTTAGATATTACAACTATAAATATAACAAAACTTTATATATGCATCTGATTTTTTTTGGAGTTTTCCTTATTTCTTTTTAGTACAAACGCTAACAATATTAAATAATCCATTTTTAGACTGCTTGTTTGCCTGTCTATACGCTTGTTCCTAATAAAAAAAAATACTCATCGGATTAAGACTGTACTTCTTTTGTTGTACCACTTTTTTCACAGGGAACCATTATGATTTATACAACTAAATTTCTTATCATCATTGAACGATGAAGATTCGAAAAAACCAGGGTTAAGCAGTGAACATTCATCACGGCTGAAATTGTGGGTTCATAATATGGCACATTATATGAGCTGGATTGTGAAGGGGTTGCGAAAGGGGGAGGGGGCGTGTTTATTTGTGAATAAAACACATAAGACACACACGCACATTAAACTCTGTTCTCGAAGAATCATTATTATTTTCTATCATTTTAACTAGTCAACTCTTAATATATTGTATAGTGTGAGTAAGGCTGCGTGCAAAAGTAATTAAACAAATATAATAGTTTATTTATTTAATCCATTATGATATGTGCTTTCAGAAAGTTTTCATTTTAACATTCGCAGCATAAAACCTTCTAGTCGAAGATGACTGCAATATTTGATAGTTTGTAATCTTAAATGATCATTCATATGTTCCTGACAATTTCTGCACGTCCATAATAGACTATGTCTTAAAATATGAGTGAATTATGACTCTGAGGACAGGAAGACTCGTTGATAGAACTATGGTTGGAGCATTGGCGTATTCAAACAATGGTCTCGTGTTTAATTCCGGTGTTAAGGTTTCATTTTTCAATTTAAAGAATATGATTTAGATGCAGCTGTAAACGCAATTAACAAATAAAATGCCTGGCCTATTTAATCCTTGGAGATAATAGTGATTACTCTTAACATGAACTAACAGTAAATTAAATTATTTTTTGTTGCGTCCTTTGGAGAGGAAAATAATCTAAAATATATGCATATATTCCTAGTGATTTTTGTTATAGTGTTAAGGTATCTTTGTTTAAGTCCAGGTTTATCCATTCTAGATTCAAGTATTGAATACCTGGATTATTTCAAATGTAAACAAGAAAGTATGTTGTTGTAGAATAGTTTTTAGGTAATCTTTTATTCAAGTTTTAAACCCTTAGATGAAGAATATGAACAATTTAGAATGATTTTGAATACATATTAGAATCTCGGAGGAGGAGGAGGGTATTTTTTCCAGGACGTTTGAATGACACTTGGACTGTTAATTTTCAAGCGTCTTTCTATGAGTCAATTGATGTAATTAATAGATTTACAAATTTGTTACTGGTTGAGCAGAGCCATAACAAAAAGGTCCTTGTTTTATTTTGGAAGTCAGATGCTAAAGAGTTTATTTTAAAAATTAGATTTAGATATTTTGCAATAGTTACTTAAAAAATAAACTAATTAAAAATGAAATTCAAGATAACATATCAGTACACTTAATAAGGGGAAGATCAGCTGATCCTTATATCCACTTCGGTGTCCGCATGGACTAATGTGCTCCTCTCTCATTGGACTCGATGGCTCGATCGATGACATGAGAGATCGAGGTTTGAATCTTCAACGGGTATGCTGAGGTTGGTAATTCCAAAAAGATTTCTACTCCCTTAACGCACGAATGCTAGTATATTCCTTAGAAATATAAGCTTAATAATCCCTAAAACAAAATAATAAAAAACACCTTCATTAAGGATTAACGGTGAAATATCATTAACAATAGAGAATTTGTTTCTAGGGTAGCAAAATTAATTAATATTACTATTATTAATGTTATTATTATTTTATCACAACGTCTTACTTCCCGTTCGGACTATACGCTTAAGTACTAATTACACTAATGCGTTAGGGATAGGTAAGGTTGAATTAAGAGGTAGTGAATTCGAAATTGCGTGGAGGGAGAGTGGAAAAATATTTAGGAAAAGCCACACCCTCAGTTCGTCCAACCCAGAATAGAACCTTGATTTCCCCGTCCTTGACAGTCTAGCTCCAAAAAACTAGCGCGTTAGCTAACTATGATACCAAGGTGGGTCAGATTAACTAAAGATTATATTATTCACTATCAGTGTTGTACCTCACTGTTCAGTCAGCTCTTGTATCTGTCCTCCACACTTGCACAGACCGTGCCAACTATCTGGACCGCTCCACAGTTCATGTTCTCTGAGCCGCCCGTGACAAATGTATTTAAAATGGTGGTTTCTCGCTCATAGGACATGGAAAATCTGGAGGGACCCGGTAGACGAGGCCAAATGGAGACGCAAAGTTCATGAGGTTCGGAAGATGGTCCGAGAATACCGGAACAGTGTCTGGGTGGACAATATTGAGAACCTGTGTGTGAAGGAAAGGTCCCTGTGGCAAATGACGAGGAATTTGATGCGGGTCCTCGCACCAAGGCCGCCTATTGTGGGTCGCAACGGGGTGGCCAACTCCAACCAGTCGAAGGCCGATGCTCTCCCTGAGCACTTAGAGGTGCAATTTGTACCGACTGACAAACCGTCAGACCCGGTGCACTTTGCTCACGTGGTACAGGTCATCGGTACGTTCTCGTAAAGATCCTTGGATGAACCTGAACCAATGGAGGTGAGAGAAATGTCGCAGGAAATAGCCGCGCTAAGACTAAACAAGTTCCCCAGACCTGACGGTATCAGTAATTCGGTCGTCAGAAAGCTGCCCTTGGAGGCGATTAACTTCCTCGTGGAGATATTCAACACCGTCCTGTTCCTGAGTCACTTTCTCGAGCTCTGGAAGCATGCCAACGTCCTCTGCTTTTATAATCCGGGTAAGGCTCTGGCCCTAGCCTCGTCCTACTGACCGATCTGCTTGATCGACTGTCTCGGTAAGTTATTCGAGAGACTATTACTGACGAGACTGACCTGACATGTTCGTGGGACACGCTACGTCTAACCAACTCGTCCGGCTCGTGGAACAGGTCATGAGGAACTTCAACATCAACAGGCTGACTGGTGCTGTCTTTCTCGACGTGCCAAATGCCTTCGACCGTGTTTGGTACGAAGGTCTCCTTTTCAAACTCCTCTCCCTGACCCTGCCATTCTACCTAATTAAGGTTGTTCAAGCTTATCTCTCACACCGCACCTTCTCCACTATCTTTGGGAACGCCACCTCCCAAGTCAGAAGCATCCGGGCTGGAGTGCCGCAGGGTTCCGTGGTGAGCCGGGTGCTCTTCAGTCTGTATGTGAACAAAATTCCAAAATCCCCAAACACCAATTTTGCACTGTATGTGGACGACACGACACGGCTCTATTAGCGGAGTCGTGGCGAGGGTAGATAGTGGAGAGGCAACTCCAGACGCACCTGATGCAGTTGGAAGGGTGGCTGACCACCTAGATGACAAGTACTTACGTGGAGAAGAGCGCAGCAGTGGTCTTAACATGGAAAATAAGGTTATACAGGCTGGCCCCACTTCGACTGTTTGTAAAACCGATCAGATGGGCGGACAGTGTTAATTACCTGGGACTTACGCTGACCACCAAACTGACCTGGAGACGACACTGTAACTAGAGACTCAACAGGGCGAGGCAAAGGCTGGGAATCCTACGCCCATTGCTTAACAAGCGTAGCGCCCTGTCAACAAGGAATAGTCTGACGCTGTACAATCAGTTGTTCAGACCGATCCTCGACTATGCGTGTCCCGCTTGGGGCCAGCTGGTGGACACGTATATGAGGAGGATGCAGGCTTTCCAGAGCGTGCGTCTGAGGATCATTGTGGGCGCACCTTGGTATGTCCCGAATGAGACTTTGCATCGTGACCTGGATATGTCTACCATCAAGGACCACTTCCGGGGACTGGCACAGTCCTTCTACGCCAGACTTCCCGGTGCCACCAATCCTCTTATCCAGGGGCTTGAGAATTACATCATCAACCCTGGTGGGTGCCATCGACGTCCCAAAGCCCTGTTTGGGTAAGCGAGATGTAAAAACAGTGTTTTGGGAAGCTTTCACCCAGCCCCCATAGAGTAGTGTCTCCGCACGTAACTCTAAAAACCCTTATTCGTTTCCCCAAATTTTCTTTCCCTCACTATTATTAATAATACGTTTCTCTGTTTCAGAACTATGAGAAACGCTACAACCAGTCTTTATTTGAGAAACACATGGTTTGACCAATTGGTCAGTACGTGTTGGAACTTGCTCTAGTGCTCCCATTCAGGCGGCATCAGAGCATGACATTCGACTATGACTATGACTTTGAATCATAGGACAATAGGGTGTGCAAGGTGTCGTTATGCCTCCCTTGCGTGTTCCTGGCTTTCGGGGAGTCCTTAGCATCTGCGTATCTACGGTCTGAATGGAGCCTGTGGCGAAGGTGAGGAAAAGGTTTGGAGTCGGAGTTGGGAGAAGACTGGTGGATGAGGCGAGGAAGAATCCCAGGCCCGGGTATCGACCGGCCCTGACCAGGAAGAAGTTGGTGGCGAGCGGCGGGGGATCCACCGTTAACAGCATAATTGTTCTGCCCGTCCAGACTGGGGGAGTTAAAAGATTCCGTTCGTGGGGACTGAAGGCTCCTCCGATCAGGAAAGAGCTCGTACCGGGTAGCAAGAGGTCCGCCACAAGCCCGAATGCAGGAGCTTTAGTGGCAGCTACCCTCTCGAGGGCCAACAAGCATGCGGTCTCTGCCGAAGCAAGCGGGGCCGCTCCAAATCCCGGAGTCGAACGTGCCACTGGCCGAGGCAAGCGGGAGTCACCCTCAGGCCAACAAGGCAGGTATTACCTCCAAATTTACCAGGGAGGTGGGCGCAATATATAGCCTAGTGGGTGAAGGCAGCGGGGTTCTTAAAAATACCGGAGGCGAGCATGCCACTTTACGCACCCAGCATTAGTCACCTTCTGGTGAAAAATTGGCCCTTTCTAGGGCCAACATAACGGCCAGCGTGACATCGCCAAGTACCGGAGAGGTGGACGCAGTCGTCCAGGGCGAAGCCTAAGGGGCTCCTCCAGCTACCGTAGGCACGCGTGCCGTTGGCAGATCCACCAGGGAATCCTGTAGTGCATCCTCGGGCCTCGGCTCGCTGGACAGTGCCAGCTCCCTTCAAAGCATCGGCAGCAATGCCAATGCGGGCGAGCCCAGCGAGGCCTCTCCGACTACAGGAGGTGAGTGTGACGCTGATGGCCACAAAGTATTGGAGGACCCTTTTAGGGCCGACAGCCCTCTAACCGGGAAGGATGGTTGTTCTATATTATTTGTCCCACCGCACCTTCTCCACTATATTTGGAAACGCTACCTCCCAAGTCAGAAGAATCCGGGCTGTAGTGCCAAAGGGTTCCATGATGGGCCCGGTGCTCTTCATTCTGTATTTGAACCACATTCCAAAATCCCCAGACACCAAATTAGCACTGTATGCGTATGACATGGCTCTAGTAGCGGAGTCGTGGCGAGGGCAGCTGGTGGAGAGGCGACTCAAGACACATCTAATGCAGTTGAAGTTGTGGCTGACCACCCGAGAACAAGTATTAATGTGAAGAAGAGCACAGCAGTGCTCTTTACATAGATAAGAAATTTCTACAGGCCAGCTCTACTCCGGATGTTCGCAGAGCAGATTAGATGGGCGAACAGTGCTAAGTATCTAGGAATTACGCTGGACGCAACATTGATCTGGCGACTACATTGCACTGAGAGACATAACAAACCGAGGCAAAGGGTGGAAATCCTAGGCCCAATGCTTAAAAGGAGTAATGGCCTGTCTAAAAGGAATGGTCTGACACTGTATAAGGAGTTTCACAGACCAATCCTCGTACATGCGTGTCCCGTTTGAGGCCACCTGGCAGACACGTATATGAGGAGGATGCAGGCGAGCGTCTGTCTGAGGATCATTGTTGATGCACCTCGGTACGTTCGGAATGTGAATCTTCATCGTGACATGTTGATGCCTACCATCAAGAGCCTCTTACGGAATCTGGCGCAACCCTTCTACAACAGACTTCTCGGTGCCACCAATCCTCTTTTCCAGGAGCTCGGGAATTACGTAATCGACCCTGAGGGTGCCATCGACGTCCTAAAGCCCTCCTTGGATAAGTGGCATGTGCCAAACAGTGCTTTGGAAGGCTTTCAAACAGTTCCTCATAGAGTAGGGTCTCCGCACGTAATTCCAAAAACATCCTTATTTGGTTTCCCGATATATTTTTTCCCCCCACCAATATTAATAATACGTTTTTCTTTGTATCAAAACCTTTGCAAAATGCGACCATCCGTTTGTTCTAGTATCCGAAAACACATGGTGTGACCAATTGGTCGGTACGTGTTAGATTTTGCTCTTAATTACCCTACCTCCCACCGCGACCAACGTTGCCAGGACAGTCACCCCACTGCAACTGACGTTGCCAGGACTAACACCCTACCTCCCCACCTTGGATCTTCCTTTGTTCCACCGTGACTCCCGTTGCAGGGATTACATTTTTAACCACTACTAACGTTGCTGGAACATCCTGCTGTCCCACTATGATTAACGTTTCCGGGATACACTCGCCGACATTTATCCTACCACTACCCACACGTGTCTGAACACAACATCACTGTCCTCACGACATCAACTAGTTTTTCCTGAAACTGCAAGAGAAGGATAGCAAGAGTTTGAATACAAATGCTACTTTATGGTTAATGATGTCAAGAACTCATATCTTAGCTGTAAGTGTTGATATAAATGGATTTTTAATAAAAACAGCACATGGATTAACTAATTTTCTATTGGATTTAAATAGTTGCAGTTATGCGATTGACGCACTATTTAATAATATTAATAATAATATTAGGAATAATAATTGTAATAATATGCATCTGGTCTATATCACTTGTAGCCCAGTTTTTTGTGAAGCGGGTACTAGTGTTAAATACCTAATATAAATAAAATAAATGTTATGGAACTCCGCACTGACTTTCTCACTTTATTATTTAAAATGGAGATACTAGCTCAAAATTCGTAACATAGTATACACTAGCGAGCCCGAGAGAAAATAGTGCTATACATACACAAAACTTTTTTTGAATCACGGTTTTCAATTTTATAATTTTATTTTTAAAGAATTAACTTTTTAATTTTATATTTGGACCAATAAAAACTATAAATATTTGGTCCCCAAGGGTCAACACTTTTTATTAAAATGTATATATATATATATATATATATATATATTTGCGCATAGCTTGAAAACTATTGTTTAAAAAAAATCTATTTCATGTAAAAGGTTTTTGTTTTCAATAGTACTACTATATTACAATGATAAACTATTTAGTATCTCAAATATTTGCTGAGATACAGAAATTTCCTATTCTGTAAAATATCCTAAAAGTCATTTTCACAGGAAAATGAAAATATTCAGTTTACTTAATCAATGCCTAGATACGAAGTTTTATCCAAATCTGTAGAGCCGATTTCGAGAAAAATCGATTTTTTCTATTTTTGCCATTCAGTAAACTACCCTTAATTTTAGAATTACATATCCTATTTTAAAAACCTTCGCGGCAAACCTATGAATACTATCGATACCAAGTTTAATACTAATCAGTTTAATAATTTATACACTAGTCCGAGGTACAGACAGACATACAGATAGACAGACAGATGGACGGAATTTTTTTTTAATTTTTTTTATAGATTCGGGGAAGTCATGAAACGTTGACATTCATCAAAATCTTAGAGTTCAATTTCTTTGACGGTCACAATACTTCTCTATCTGTAGGATAGCGGATAATAAAAAATAGATTTCATAAAGGAAAGCTCAGCTAATTCATAATCAATAAGGAATAGCATTGTAAGAACTGTTTATAATTATAGTGACTAAATAGGTTTAATATTTATTTTTGTAAGATTCTCAAAATTGTATTATGATACTTAATTAAAAATAAGTGTTGTGTCAGAGTTTTCAATCTTTTATCTTGCTAAAAATATACAATACTGAAGTAATCCAATTCGATTTGATCAACTGTTACATCAGCAGTTTGTTGCTAATATAATAATCCTATTATTATTAAATAAAGTTGTACCTACTTGCTTTATCTAGTTTTTATTTATTTAGCACCACGTCTTACCAACCGATTGGGTTATACGCTTAAGTAATAATTACGTTAATGGGTTAGAAATCTGGAAGGTTAAATTTGGAGGAAGTGAAACCGATTTTGCGGGGAGAGAGAGTGGAAACAATTTAGGTCAACCCATCTCCAGTTCACCCGACCGGGAAACGAACCTCGATATCCCCGTCCTTGGCTGTCTAGCTCAACATGGCTAGCGCATTAGCTAATTACGTCACCGAGGAGTCGTTAAACAACTATTGATAGCTATGGTGAACGTAGAAGGGGGATAGTTCCTATTTTGGAATGTAAAAACACTCATTTATTTCCCATTAGCGAGGAGAGGGAGGATGGCGTTGTTAAAGTAAGGGGACCGTCGTAGAGTGTTTTATGGCATAGCAACTGCATAACTGACCGCCAGTCTTGGATAATAGTCTGGGCGTGGAATATAAGCAAAATACGGGGGAGTAGCCCCCTTAAAATACACACGAGTCTATTATTTCTCAAGTCACGTTATTGTCTCAAGATGCGAGTTATCGCGGGTGTTGGATATGTATAATTTAATCTAGTTCAATGGGAAATTGTTATACTGTAGGACATTGACTTACGCGAGGAAGCTTATTAAATAACTCCAAAACTACACTTGTTCAACCAACATCACATTCTGTATATTATAGTTAGAATTCATCTATACTTCAGTAAATGATTAAAACTGAACCCAAATATTACTTATAGATACTCAAACAAACTCACTAAGTCATTCCTGACAGATTTATCCACGGGTTGGGGCAGAGTATTAACATTAACATTTATAGATTAATATTTAATATGTCATAGAAAGTATAATTTAATTTTTCACGAATAGAAATATCTTTAAGTACGTGGAAATGTACAATTTTCAACTAGATTACTGCGTAGATTAAGTAATATGATGTAAAAATAGATATAAAATGTGATTTCTCAATGTTAAACAAACTGCTAGTAATGTTATTATCTGCAAGGATGAGTTGAAAATAACTTTATATTATGTTGTACAATACTTCTTGTACTCAAACACATCACATTTGAGGTATGATACACATATTTAATATAAATGATTGTTGAAAGATTAATAACAAAAATGGGGTGGGGCTGTGTCATGGAAACGGCCGTGTGTTGTACCTGAATACGTTTATGTAACGGGTTATATATTTTTTAAATAAAATATTTTTATTTATGTATTTAGGATAAAAGCAAGGAAACAAATAATTATTGTGTTACAAAATAACTTTATTAATTATAGGTCTGTGATACGAAAAGTACGACACAAATGGCATACAAGATACATCGAGATTTCTGGTAATGGTTAAATCAATACAGGTATTACCTAACGTTGTTGGAGAAGTTTCAATATAAGACAAATTGAACTCGCTGAGCATTAAGTCGGGCAATGAGCGGTTTTGTGAGACATCAACATTAAAGTCTCCAACTATCCTGCGCTTCCCCCTCCACCGCGCGCGATGCGTCACTGTTCTCGCTTATTCGCTTATCTTAATGAATTCTTTGATCCTCTAACTATCCAGTGGTATAACTTAATTTTGGATTTAGAGGATAGATTCGAAACTACAATGCCAAACTGTATCACCCGATTTTGTTATCATTAGGTTTTTTTGGATTGCCCCCGTATGGTAGCAAATTTAAAGACGTATTCACGTCAAAACAATATTTAGTAACAAATTATCAATCATTGGGATAAATAATAAAACAATACAATATTTTAATTTCATCTTTGGTTCACTACCAATTATTAGAATTAAAAAAAAATACCACTTTTGCATTCTGATTTGAACCCCAAAGTAGTAACTAGACGATTGTGAACTATTAAGACGTTGTCTAATTTAAAATTCATATCATGTTATCTTGTGGTAGAAAGTGCTGACACATTTAATAACCCCATATATTTACTATTTCAATTTTTAAATGTTTCAAATTAAACTTAAGGTAACAAAACAAAATGTTTAAAAAAATTAATACCATTAAATTAAAAAAATAAATGAAATGGCCAAAATTGTATGTAATACATTGATTTATGCACTTCTTGAAACCTCAAATGTTTTTGCACATTATTTCTTGTTGAGTTGCTTCAACTTTCACAAAAAATCACTATTTAAGTTTCTGAATTGTTCTTGAGCAAATCACGTAAACATGACTTTATTTTTGCGAGATACCTACAATTATGTTCGGGCTGTGTGGGCCGCTGTCCCATTTTTCTAGAACCACATGTTGTTGATATCCATTCCGTTACGTAGCAGTTCAGAGATCAGAAAGGTCGAACATCAAAGGAGGTGCTTCACAAAATATTTACTAGGCACTTTGTTTCCCTATTTGGGGACATCGCCTGGCCATCACAATCACCAGACTTAAGAGCTATGGACTTTTTATTGTAATATATGTTAACTATTCATGTTTACGCTACTCACCTAATAACAATATAGAAACTTAAGGAAATAATTGTGGTGGAAGATTAAGCAATTCAACAAGAGACATTGAGAAAATTCATGTCAAGATTTGTGAATCGTATTCAACAGTTTAAGGACATTTTTTTTAGAAAAGTGAATAATTCAAGGGCAGGTAGAAGATTTCAAATCTTTTTTTGTTATTTTAGTTTTAATTGGAAGAATTAAATAGTTAAAATAGTAAATATATGGTGTTATTAAACGTGTACACACCTTATGCTCCACCCTGAATGAATCAAGTTTGACTAATGTTTTTTTATGTTGATGTTTTTGTAAAAATATGCTATGGCTTCGACAGTTAAGGAAGACTTGGTCAAATATATTTTTGTTTGCCCAGTATTAACGTGTTTGGCCAGTTTAAATAACATTTACAAAACTAAAAGTCAATGATCGAGTTCATTTAACTACCCTCAGACTTTGTCATGTTTGTAAGATTAAAATAAATGGACTATTCTCGTTTTGTTAAGTTTGGCAAAGTTTATTAAAGCATTGATTTCATTTATTTGAGTTTAAATAATATGGGTGTATGTTAAGTTTAGCTAAATATTGGCAACATAATTTATTTGAGTTATCAAAACGGACGGAAGTCCATCAGCTAGAAGAACTTCAACTCATTTTATACGCCGAAGTGACCTGGCGCTCCAGGGGTATGGTGTCAGACTTCTATGCTGGCGGCCGGGGTTCAATCCCCGGTCCCGGCAAAGATTTATCTGATTACCAAACCCTTCCTTCACCTCTGACAAGACATCTTGCAAATGTGAGGAATGCCAGGCCTCTACCGTGGTTCGGATTCCACGTTAAACTGTAGTTCCTTCATTTCATCTCACAATCACCCTACCATTACACATTAGCGTAAGTGCGTATAACCCGGACGGGTAGTAAGACGCTGTGCTAATAATAATAAGACACGCCGAAGCAAATAGTGGCTTAGCTCTCAAGGTATAAACTTTTTCTTTTATTTATATATTTTTTACTTTAAGAATTAGGTTAAACTAATATCAATAGGCTCTAAACATAAAAACTATTTAAAAGTATTTATAGGAACCACATGGTCCTTTATTATAAAATGTTTCTAATGCATCTTCATTTCATATCAATCTCACGGGAGTGTCAGACTGTCAGACAATCAAAACAGTTTGAACATTCAGATTTAAAGCCGTGCTTTCATATCATTCTGCATTAAATAAAGGCCGACACCTTAGCTCCGTCACTTCGTGTAAAATGTAAGTTTCCTGTTGATTTTCTTGAAAGGGCTCTACATAAATATGAAATTGTGTTTAGGATTAAAAATATGTAAATCATAAATATGGTTTTGTGAGGCTGTATCAAAGTAAATAATTTTTTATTCTAATTGTCAAAACAGCAAAGCTAAGATTTATTTACATTAAAAAATATATATTAATAAATTCCAAATATTGTGTATGTTTATCATTGTACAGATTATTTTTAGTTTTTTCAGATGAGTTGAAAGCTGAAATTTAGTCTTAGTGTTAAAGAAAATATATCAAAAATATTGTTTAACTATTCTCAATCGATATGTGGTGTACTGTTTAGTATAATATGCATTTGTTTTAAATCTAGCTTGATCTCCAAGGACCAATATCAACATAAAAAATAGATATAAATTTCAAGTGAAGTTTTAACTTGAAATCCAAAGAGAAATTACTAGAGATTATTGCGCATTGTAGACTGGTTTTAGCTCATGAAATTTTAAGATTATACTGACAAGACCTCTTGCAGTGGAGCAGTGAATTATGATTTTTACACTATGACGTCATTATACTTAAATAAAAGAGAATGTTAGCAATTAGATTATCATGGATTAAATAGTAAAGCTATTAGTTTTTAAATTATGGTTATATCCGCATCTAGATATCATATTCTTTAAAATTAGAAATTCCACCTCTATACGGGAATTTACTCTGCCTTAAAATATGAGTCAAGAATGATCAATGGCATGGAATGACTCCTGGATATCCTAGTCGCTAGAGCTTTGGCGTAGTAATACAAAGGTCCTGGGTTATATACCCGTGTTTAGGTGTCATTTTTCAATTTAAAGAACATTATATCCAACTAGACTCAGCTATAAGCGTAATTACCAAAAATAATATAATTGCTATCTAATCCTTCAAGATATGTGGACTCGTACAGTTATAATTGTACAATTGGCAGCAAATACTGAGTCAATGGTGGCTGCGTCATCTGGTAGCTCGTGATTCTTAATTTATTACACATTTGTATCCGACGGTTTTCCACACGTCCATACAGACTCTGCCTTAAGATATGAGTGAAAAATATCACTTGGCATGGAATGATTCCTGGATAGTTCAGTGGTAATGATATATGCGTACCGAGCTAAAGGTCGTGGGTTTGATTCCCATGTACAGGTGTCATTTTTCAATTGAAATAAAATAAAAGTATAGTTTACACGCAATGATTTGAAAAATTGATATATACCCTATATGTTATGTTGATGAATCGTTGTAATGTTTGTCACTACTCAATAATTGCCAGGTACTGAATAGTACACTGGCTGAGCAATGCTCCTCAATAAGACCCACAGGTGCGACACTAGCCACTGACGCGAAGTTGACCCAACTCCTTCGTGCAGCTACTACAAATATTAGCCGAAATAAATCCAATATTTGTCCAGGGGTTATGTGCATAAGGACAATATTTTTAATCCAACTCAACGATGCCACTGTCAGCGAGTTGAACTGGAACTCTGGACTTTTAACTGGTAATTAAGTCAACTTTACAAATGTATATTTTAATGTTTTGCGTGTTACCACACGTTCAGATTACGGGTATATTTGAAACCTACACTTTAAATGTAAAATTGATAAAGATGTAATAATCTTTAAGAGAAAGTGATAAAACTATTAAGGAAAATAGTCTTAGAAAACTCTGCTAAGATCAAACCTGAGATATTTCCGTCAGCGACCAATCAGAATAGACTAGGTTGGCATCTTCGAATGCATGCACATGGATGTTAATTAATGAATAAACAATTTTAGAGTACCATGATTTGCTTATCACTAACAAACAAGACGCCACTGAATAGCTATAAAACCCATACCAGTGGTCACGTGAACTAGGTGTCAAACTCATCTTGAATGGTTTGGATGGAGAAAGAGAAATCGGGTCTTGAATCTCGGCCAAGAGTATTAAGAGTGTATTTTCTACATATTTTATCACTCTCTATTCACGAAAATTCTGTTACATTTCATCTAATGTTCCTACTTATTCATCTCTACCTCTTAATTGTAAATTAATACCAAAATCCTGGAAGAGCTCTAAGAATTTGAGCAATAAAGAAAGCAACAATAAACAAAGCTGTGATATAGGGTGGGGCGTAAATAATAATTATACGTTCGATGCTGAAGAAAATTAGGGGAAATGTGCAGAGGTTAGACTGATGTCCAGTGGAGCTCACCTGAGGGACATTATCTACAAAAAGTACAAAAAAAATGTAGTATGTAGTTTGGTTTTATTTAGCTAGGAAACATTTACTTACGTTTAAATTAAAATGCTTATTTTAAAGCTACTAATTGTCTAATTGTTTTGGGCTCACTCTGTATAATATATCAAGAAAGGCAAGTACTGTACATGACTACTTATTGGTACAGAAGGATTTTTCATCTTATACGACTCTCTGACCAAACACGCATGTATTTATGAGAAGGCAAAGAAATAAAATAAAGGTGCTTCCTTCTCAACTGACAAAACCCCTTTACCTTCCCCTTCACCAACTAACTCCTGACACATCCTCCCTCTCCATCACTCCATATTACTCAACAAAGACTCTTCTCCCACCTTAACCCACCAAGTAGAGACCGACAGAACTGATCATTGTTAGAGAAGTTCGAGAAGATCCAGTGAAATAGTTATAGTTCAATAGTTAAGTTGTTTTTGAACTATATTTTATAGACTGACTGTGTTGCTTATGATAGGGATATTGGGGTTGGAATCCCACTGAGATTTATTAAGGGTTAATTTTTCTAAATTTATTCACACCCTTCCTTCATGCAAATATGATCTCAATATTGATTAAACTTTCTTCATTCCTGACACACTCTCGTAATTAGTTATAATTATTATAGACCTAACAGGTAGTAAGTAATACGTGGTGCTAAAAACAACAATATAGAACACCACAGTTTCTCATCAAATCGTTTGTAAAACATAGTTTGTAGTCCAGTCTTTCTCGAACTGCGCAGTATTTCGCAAAAAAACAGTTTGTAGTACAGGCTTTCGTGAACTATGTTTTGTGATCTAAAGATATTCCCATTGTTAAAGTTATATTATATTTATTTTAATGGTTGTTAATTAATTCCATATAAATATATTTAAAACATACATTGCAAACACAATTCTAACTAACAAAAGTAAAACTAATCTAATATCCATTTATACGCCAAAACAAATTTTCTCCAGCCATCCTCTTGGACGTATTTTATCAAGTGCTATAATACAACAAAATATACAACTTACAAATTTAAATTAGATTTATCCTAAATCATGGCCGAGTGGCCTAATATGTTTTACGCGCATATAATTTAGTCATAATTTTCAGGGATGGAGGTTGTGATTTTAATTCCCAACTATTACATTAGAATGAGTTTCCTAATCTGGTTGTCCTATTAAATCAAATTCTATCTCCTCGATAATGCGAGGAATTTCTTCTTTGTTATCCTTTTCGTCTGTACCTCTTAGATAAGCTCGTTAAGGACATTTGTGATATATTTGTAAAAATATTAATACTATATAGGAGTTGAAAAATAAATTTTACTATCTATACGAATAGATAAACCCATTTTAAATATTTTCATAACATTTTGATTATAAGTCTCTATTCAAACTGATGGATATTATTAATAACTTCTAGTTTATAGACAGTGTGGAGGATTTTCTTTTATAAAATCATTTATTTTAGTGAGCAAATTGAATTCAGCCAGTTTTAAGCAACTTGAGAGAAAGTAATAAGTTGACAGTGGAAAGATTGAATTATAGCCTCCCATAGCTGATTATATCTCAATATCAATTATACTAATGAAATAACATGTTTTTGGCAAATAGTTTTATAAAATTACGACTTGTGTTATAGATTAAATAAACCTAACCTTAGACTCAGTAATTGTACACTACTTTTACTACATCGCAGGTTTAAATAAAAAAAAATCACATATCCTTGAGGCAGACTTGAACTAATCAACTATGGGTAAAAAAAACTACTTGAATATTAGGATTTAGAAATGTAATTGAGACATTATTATGATTAATTGAAATTTCAGGAAAGTTAATAATTGAGAGTCACACCATCAGGCACACGGATAAATGTTGGATGAACAATGACTGGTTGACCAGGGACTGGAAGGCTCGGTTTCGAGCTCCTACTGAATTTACTAAGGGTATTTTATAATTAATGGTTTTCCACACTCCAGCCGCGTAGGTGCAAATATATTTCTTGTAAATTAAACCTACCTCACATCATTAGTGGACCATAATTAAATACAGATTTCCTAGATGGTTACTAAGACGCTTTAAACAAACCTCTTGATCTAAAAGTATAAACATATACAAAAGCTAATTACAACTTAATTAAGATTTGGTACAGATGATGAGAAAAATTTAGTACACCTTCAAAAAATTGATATGCTGATTTTCATCAAAATATTATCGATTTAAAAGATTTGGCTTGTATTTGCTAATAATATTTGTTATAGTTACATCCTTGGAATATTTAATGTAGCCTACTAGCCTAGGCGTCTAATCAAATTAAGTCTATTCGCGATGAGTTACGACTCCATGAGCTCTAATATATAATTTATATTACTCTTTGTAGCAGTGTGAGTCTCTACATTAATTAATGCCATATTTCTGAGATGGTGGTCAGAGAAGTAGCAAAAACATAAAACATTTTATTTGGAAAATATAAAATATATAATTTTAGTCGTCAAACTTTAAGAACCCATTATAATCAATAAATACTTTACTATTTTTTGTCTTTATTGGATAATTATTAATTTAAGCGTTAAAAAATCCTTACCTCATTTTCTCCCTTTTACCTCCACACCAGGAAATCATATAAAGTTTGTGAATATCCTTCTCTGTCGCTTTCTATTCATATTGTTTTTCAACCCCAGTGCAGTCACTTGGAAGAGGTTTGATAAAAAAAATGCTATACCTATCCAACCAAATATATTCTTCCCTTTACTTTTCACAGAATATTATCAAGGATCTGTTATTGTCTATCACTAGTCGACGAAGTGGACCCTTTAAATATATATTTCTTAATAAGAAAAGGGGGTGAATCAAAGTTATAAGCTAATGTTCTGTTTGTGAAATAATATTTGTTTAATGTAAGAGGAAAAACCTGATATAGGCATTAAATAATATAAATTTATGTTTCGTAGGCAGCGAAGGTAGATATACATATGTATATAATTTAATTTAATTATCTTATAAATCGAATTTATATTAAAAAGAAGCATCACGTTCAATATGATAGGAAATTAGAAAAGAAAAAGAAAAAATTATCTGGTCGATTTCTAAAAAAGAATTTAAATAGTGAAATAATGAAAGTAATCAATTTATACAGATTTATACATATATATATATATATATATCTGCTGTGAAAGTAGATCCAGTTTATTAATTTATCATAGTGAGAAAGTATTGAAACCATTCAGTTTTTCTTCCTCAAGATTATTTGAATCCGGTTTTGTTCCTTGAACTCAAAAACGTGGGTTTAACAACTTTGTCTTTATCCATGTATGTCTTTTTTTCAGTCTGTCTGTCTTTCACTAGGACTACAGCTAAAATAGTTTGAAGAATTTTATTCCCATATGATGTGCCTAATTAGATTTTATATCGTCATACCTCATTTTATACATATATATGTTCTACATCTTAAATTACTGATAATTTACTGATGTTTGATATTTTAAAAAAGTAATTTTTTTGTAAATAGATCAAACGATTTTGTTAGAAAGCATTGCATACTTGTTTTTCAGAAGATAATTTCACTACTAATATGTAAATTTCTTACATTTGAAATGTTTGAAAATTATTTTAACGAGTTTTCTTAAAATTTACCTTGATAATATATGACAGGATTAATAGCAAGCACTATGCACTGGTTTTTCAGGATAAAATTCATTTAAATGGTTGTTTTTTGGTGACTAATTTTCAAAAACTTCTTTGACGATTTTGTATATTATGAGTATTTGGAGAGTGTTTCACATGACAAATATCATTACATATCTATTATTTGAGAAAAACTTTGATATTTTACAATTAATGACATATTTGTTTAAATTATGAATTTTTTATAAATACCTTTAACAATTTGGTTCAAAATGAATATATTTGGCTAGCACCTAGTGTTTCAGATTTATAGATACTTTATCAATATACCGGTTTTTGGAGAGAAAACCGGTTTAAAAGTAGTTTATTAATAACTAATATATCAAAATTTCATTTTTATTGAAAAAAGCGCTGGTGTTTGGTTGAAATTAGATATCTGGGGTGTGCTTTAAATGATAAATAAGAATGTATAGAACGTTCAATAAGATAATAAAATTCATATAACAGCAGTTAAATGATGGGTGATTTTGAAAAAAAAAAATATTTCAAAGCATAACAGACTAGCTGTAGGTGCTCCGTTTCACGGAAAAAGTTAGTGGAATATTCCTAAATAATATAGTTCGATATAAAAAAAATCAATTAGATGTTCAACCTTATAAAATGATATTGAGAAATATTTTATACCTTTTTATAATCACAAACCTGTATTCACACAATTTAAATATTTAAGATCATATTATTATATGTAAAGTAAAAAAAAAATGTTTAATATGTATTTTTACCCTCATCTTTTCCTTAAAATATATGGAAAGGTTCAGTGATCTATATTTAGTATTTTTGTTAGTAACATACACCGGATGTCACGCAGTTAAAAGAGTCAGGCTTATGGTAAACAAAATTAAAAATACACGCCGTTAGTGCACTTCTGCTAGAATACCTAAGAAATTATACAAATATCCCAATTATGTATTAACCTTGGCAAAGGAGCCCACCTGATGATTATGGGGTTTAGGACATCAGACTTACAATTTGTTTAAAAATAAACACAAACAAAATTTAGCAAAATTACATGGGCCCAAATAAACTTTACGATTCTATGTTACATAAATTTTATTTTCCCGAAGGTGACCTGGTGGTCTAGGGCTAAGGTGTCAGACTGTTCGGGATTTAATCCCCCGGTCCCGGCACAGATTTATCTGTTTACCAAACCCTTCTTCACTACTGAGAAGACGCGTATTAATCACAACTTAGGAATGTGTAGAATGCCAGGACTCCACCGTGGTTAGGATCCCACGTTAAATTGTAGCTGATCCTCAATTTCATCTCACAATAATCCTACCATTACATATGAGCGTAAGTACGTACAAACCGAACGGGTAGTAAGAGGTGGTGCTAATAATAATTTTTTCCCGAATTTGTGATCACCATGTCAGATAAGTAAGGCTATGGTTTTTATTTATTTTTTAAAAATGTCCAAGATTCACACCCTAAAGTTTTTCAAATTGACAGGACGTGTGTAAAGTTTGAATTTTCTGTTTCTGGCTTTGTAACCTTGTCTGTCTCTATTTGGCTGATCTACAACGAGGCTCCACACTACGTACACATCATGGCTCGGCTTGTTTCCAACTGAGCGGAGGGATCGTTGTTCGATGTCCGCCCCTAGGTGTGCCTCGCCCAAAGAGAAACAAGAGACGGTCGACATGCGCAGATCCGTGCGCGCCGACAACGGTTGTGGTATCAACGGTCAGTCGAATGGTGCGCGATTTAAATTATACCCAGACTGTGTGAGAGTATTCCAGAACTATGCACTCCCTCCCCCCTTTTTCTTGCCTTACTTCCCGCGCTGTGAGGACACGTGACTTAACTTAAGTGTATATAATGGCAGGACTCTATAGCCATGACACGCATTTCTCCGCATTCTCTAGGTGAGACACTTAGTGTCAAATTAGATTTAGTTTATTTATATGAAAATTCTGTTTGGCTTATGATGGATTTTAAACTACTGCTTCGGCTAAATCTGCTTAAGATTTAACTTTGTTTATTCTAAATTGAGGCTGCGGAATTTTTAGTAAAGATCATGGTAGCGCAGTTGGAATTAAAGAAATCATTGTATTGGCTAACGCATCTCATCCGCTTCACGGGTGGATTTGAAACTTGCAACACCGCCATTTTGATATGCGGGATATTTGTTAAAATGTACCCTTTTGGTGTTTTAGTAGAATCATGTTGAATGATTGTATTACTCGTCGTTATTGGGGAAAATTTTTTTATTGATCTGAACTTGGTTGGTCAAATCTGGGGCCCCAAGCCCGCGTGCTTAGTTTGTTAGTTTTGTTAGCAGTTAGGTTACTCGATTTTATAGGTCCTTTTTAATAATGGATCTTGGTTATATTTTTTGGTACTTATAATAGCTGTATTGGTAAACCTTTTTCTATGGCACTTTGTTATCTACGTTTGTTATTGGAGAGTCGCCGATGGCGAATAGTCTATATCTTGTGATTGTTTTTAGTCGGTAGGTTATTGTTTCAATCTCTAATAGTTATCATTATACACGACATATTTGCACGAAGGTTAATTTAAATGTATGTTAATATTGTGGGTCCCTTAGCCAGCCATCTTAGAGCTTGGGGTCGTGCCCCAAATTATTTATTACAGTATTGTTTATTATGGCCTTATTGTATTGATATCTGCGCCTAACGCTAGGCTTGTCTAGTCCTCTCTCTTGGAGTATTGTTTTTGTTGGAATAAAAAATAAATAAACTCTCTTGTGATCAACCTGACTTTTATTTATGGTAAAAATAAAAAGGGGGTGGTTACAGCTTTTAAAAAAGGCCTAGCCCCATCATTGGTCAAACTGTTTGCGGAATCTAGAAATATAATTATGATTATTAATAATACGTATCATTAGTTTTTTACAAAGTTCAAACTCAAACTATATATTTGTTTATTTTAAATCTACGCCAGGCAGTGGTCATGTGGTTTAAGGCTTTAAATTGCAACATATAGTAATAATAATTAAAATATGACAGAAGTCAAAATGGTATACCCCGTCATAAATGGTGTATAGTTGGGTCCTACGTGGACCTCTGATGTGTAAGATGATACGTACGCGCCCTTTGCAAGCACCAAACTTAACCGGCCACTACTGCGCAGAGTCCACCGAGGGAGAAACGGGTGCGCGCGCATCAAACTCTCTCCTTTGTGGGCATCCTCACAGCCTTCCTCCACCCAGAAATAGGGATATGACGCGTCTGTGAGGGGTTTATATGCAGCTAACCCTCAGCAACAGTTACTTAGAATCTACATACAGCCAGATCACTGGTGAACCAATTGACGAATTCAACATACAGTACGAGGGACTATAATAGCGAATACTTACTGAACCCCTATAGACCAGTCGAATGACTTGCCCATCAATAAACCCAATACATTTAATTTAATCACCCAACTCTGTATCGAACTCACGCTGTACCATCTAACGAGATCTCAGGCCGATCAATATCTCATATATCATCCAAATTGTGTATACTTATACCAGAAACACCATGTAATTCCACTAGGGGCCGGATTTTTAGGCACCAATAATGTTTAAAATAGGCATTAAAAATACGGGATTTAGGCACCACAATATACACTTAAGAAAAAAATAGGCACACAATAAGCAATGTAAAATTTATTTTACTGCAAGTTTGTTACCTGCAGCTTACAAGTAATTTACATTGCTGTGAATCACTAGACACTAACCAAGGTTTTCAGTTTTAAAATGAGTTCTATTGTATGATAGCTAAAAAAAAGCTTCGTTATACTTCACAGGATGTCAAGGCACAACATTTTAAATTTGCCAATTCTGAAGGGGCTATATTTTTACTATGCAATAGTGTACTGTTTTCTCTCAAGATGTCTGCCACTGCTCAATAAATGAGTTTTCCCAAAGTTGAGAGCAAGCTATATCGCTTTCTCGCACCCAAAAACAGTAGATAAAACAATTTAATCTATATCCTTGAGCCCATTTTCAGAGTAAAATTTACAAATATACCCCCCACCTTCTTTCATATTCCTTAATAAATAAATTTTCCCAAAGTCTAGACCTAGTTAAATTGCTTTTTTGCTTTTTTACACCCGTAAATGCTAGATAACTCAATTTAATCCAAATCCTTAGACCCGTTTTCAAGATAAAATGTACAGATATATAATAGACCTATATACAAGAATGTCTCATTTAATAGTATACTATTACTACGAAAAGTAATAATAACTTATGCTTTTAAAATAATGAAAACAAGTTCTCAACTCTAATGAGCTAATTAATATAATTTAACGCTTTGGCACATGATTGGCAGACGATAATTTTTACATCCAACGTAAAATATATCTCCCCACCTATCCATTGCTTAAATAAAGTTCTTTAGCTTGTTTCACCTCACCAAGAAACAAATTGACTCCCCCCAGACACAGTTATTTACTTAAATAATCATGCGTAAACAAAGTGGTAAATTATGGGAAATTTTACCACGCGATGCACTGACCAATGAGAAGTGCGTGCCTCGTCACATGTCCAGGGAAGGACGTGTCAAAAAGTGGTCTGTAAAGGTTATACCTAATTTCATAGCTGAGGGAACTGCAGGTCTTATGGAGAAAAGATTTATCTTCGCTCTCTCTCTGTTACCTGTTGCCAAATTTTCTAGCTTTCGGTTGTTGGAATGTGAGGGGGGAGGGTTTACTTGGAAATCCCTCATTGTAAACAATGCGGCATGGGGTGGTTGGGGGGTTCAATTGACAGGCAAAAGCATTTCCTATCGGTGTACAGCCTTTTCTAGAAACATTAACTCTTTCCACAATCGTAATTTTTCCAAGATTGAAGTTTATTAACGTTTTTCTATTCCCTCCGTAATTACGCTTAAAATATTTTATGTATAAAGCTTTTTTCCTCATAATTAATATACAAACAAATATATTACAACATGCATTTTATAATAAATGATATAAATTACATTCTTACTTGTTCTTAATCAGGTAACGGTACCACTCCTAGATCAGCATCACTATCATCATCTTCAGAGCAAGAGGAGCTGTCCTTCAAATTTATCACGACACTGTCATGCAGTTTTTCTATAAGCCCGTCTACGTCCCACATTGTTGCTTCAACTTCCATTACATGATGAACATGATTTCACCAGTGTTCTTTTGTGATATTTCTCACTCCTTCTTCTAGTAGGCGATGAACATCATTAAGTTTAAATGTATTGTTTTCTTGAGCAACAAATATTTTAATTTGACTCCAAATTCCTTCAATGGGATTAAGCTCACAGTGATAAGGTGGCAGTCGTAGAACTTCATGTCCAGCACTTTTAGCGATCTCGTCAATAATATATTTACGCTCATAATTGCCTCGTACTTTGTCCAAAATATCTACAAGCTCCATCTTATTCATGGTTTCTTCCCAAGAAATACCTTTACTGGTGAGCCAGGATTGAATAATAATCTTGGTACTACTCTTGGTTGGAATGCTCTCTTTGATCGTAGAATGAATGGATGCATTGTCTAGAACTATGACACTGTTTGATGGTATATTTGGAAGCAGCTTCTCTCTGAAATATTTTTCATACATTTTTCCATCCATTTCATCGTGATAGTCATCATCTTTTTTCCCATGAAAAATAAGCTCTGCACCTGGTATAAAACCATTTTCATTACCTGCGTGGACGAGAATGACGCGCCCGCCCTTTCCAGAGGGAAGCTTATTTCCTGTAGTTAGGCCTTCTCGCCTTGCTTGTGAGGATGATGCAATTGTTGTGTCCATCCACGATTTTGAAGTTGTGTGTCCGGAATTGCACCAGGTTTCGTCTGTGAAAACAATATTCCTGTTGCTCTCTCTGTGCTTCTTAATAGCTCTTAAGTAGCGATGTCGCCACGCAATAATATCATCTCTGTCTAGAAGCAAAGAGTTACGCTTCCGTCGAATGAATTTAAAGCCAATATCTATAAGAAACCTCTGAAGTGTCGTGAATGAAAAATTAGGAAGGTCGCTATCAGTATCAATTAAAGCTTTAATTTTCTTTAGGGTAGGTAATTCATTGTTACGGTAAAGTGAATGTACCTTTCTGCGAATTGCTGCTTGAGTAAAACTATCATATTTATCCAAACGCTTCATTTGAGTAGAGTTATTTCTTTTGATTGGTGTCAATAACTTTCCCTTAGTTTTGAATTCTTGTTTAATAGAGATTACTAACTTATAAGACACACCTGTAGCTTCTGCAGTTGCCATTGCCGCTTGAGTTACTGAACAAGTTCCGTCTTTACGAAAATAGGTGTAGACTCTTAACACCATTGCCCTTTCTTTACTACTTAATATTTTCCTCTTGGAATGTAATTGTTTGTAACAAGCCGGAGATTCCATAATGTTTGTTATATCTTAATTGTTAACAATACACTATTATTCAAATAAATATATTAATATGCACATACAACTATAGTTCCACAACCTTACGGTAAAAATACAAAACACGCAACCAACACATACAGATACACACCAAATCTTAACGTGATCAATAACACATATTATTCTACACAGAGTACTTATAAAATATGAGTGTTTATTTAGTCAATGTTTTTGAGCTAGCTATTAGGAACACGAGACTCAGACTACTGTAACTTTACGACTGTGTTGGAGGAAGAAGCACCAAGTACTGACAACAACGACAGCCCAGCATTGCCAAATTTGATATACATTCGAAGGAAGAATGATCACACAAAACAAAAGAATGACAACGCTGTTGCTCAATAGTAAGCATGCAGTTCCCTCAGCAATGAAATTAGGTGTAGAGCATGTCAGTTAAAGCCACGTCGCATGCCTTCTGCCGCCCCCCCCCCCTTCCCCAATAATGTCGAAACTTCCATTAAGAAACTATACTTTCTTGCAGAAGAGGAAAGAAAAGAGAGTACAAATCGTAAATAGGTGAATTTAAGGCTTTTATTCATAAAATAGGCAAAAACCAACAGAATATGCAATTATAGGCACTATAAAATTAGCATATTGTAATCATAATAAGATGAAATAAATATATATATATATATATATATAAACAGCCTATGCTTTACAATCTAGGCGAACAAAAGGCAAATAGGCAAAATCTGGTCCCTAATTATCACTCAAGGCCAACAAGTGTGAGGACTACTACCTAGATAAGTAATCACCCCCTTCCATCTTGAAACAATATAAATATAAATACACCTCAAGACAAATGCTTTCCCTTCCCTATTAACACTTTTCCATGCCTTAAAACAACCACCTATATTAAATACTTGGTACTAGATTGAGTAATTTTAAAACAAAAGATCACATTACACTGATCCCTCAACAACATAAATATCTCAAGATATTTATATGAACATCTGGCTGAAGAAGATGTTATTAACTTAGACCAGCCAGTCCTGCTTTATTTTCATTTCACTTTCACCAGTTATCAATTTTTTAGTGGTCACTAAGTTGTCAGTACTCAATCTTTTATCTATTTTACTCTTTTTCACCCATTCCTATTCACCTCACCAATTTCAGTACTCCGAGATCATTTCCCCTGCAACTCACCACGTCTCAGTGTGCCAAGGTCTTCTCCCCTTTCCGCCGCAACTTCCCCTCCAACTCACCACTCCTTTGTGTGCCGAGGTCCTTCCCTTTCTACCACCCCACTGAACCATAGTGTGCTGAGGTCCATCCTCCTCTAACTCATAACCTCTCAATGAGCTGATTTCCTTCCCCCTCCAACTCACTGAGCCGTCGTGTGAAGAGGTCTTAAGCCCTCCATCCCACCTTCGCCTCCCCGTCCTCCTTACCACCAGAGAAACCCTAATATTAAGGCGTACTCTTCTCTCTCCAACTTGCCCCTCCCCGTGCTTATTATTCCCTCTCCCCCCTCCAATGATCGATCACTTGTTTCAATCAAACCCTGATATCTATATACATGCCAATTTCAAACACCACCAAAATAAATCATTGCCTATTCGCCCAAGCTTCAACCTCGCCCCGAGACAATGCCAGTAAGCAATAACGGCCGTTAAAAACACACACTAAGATTTCTAAAAATACGCGAAATTTCGCTAATTTTCAGATATATATTTTTCATTTTAAAATAGATAAACACGCTACTGGTAGCATAGGTAGTCCAGGTCTTAAAGCTCAATATAAGTAAAAATGAAAGACACTTGAATGCACATTCTTGAGTTTTTCTAAGCACATAAACCCAGTCTTCACTTTCTATAGGTTTTATTTGGAGATATCCACACCACTAGTCACGTGGTTCTAAGGCGTCAAACTCATAATATTTGTAAAATTAAGACGCACACCCCAATAATTCCATACGTAGTTAAGTAGGAGCCAATTTTAAGCTATTTATATATATTGGGAGTGAGTTCCCCGATATGATGGTCAGGTGGTATAAGGCAACATATTCACGATATATATAAGTAAATCATGATGCACTTGAGGAAACTATGGTAAGGGTTCATTAAATAGGAATTTATAGTTTCATAGTTCTATCTATTTTGATTTGGAATACAAGTAAACCGGATGTAAAAATGGTCAAAGACATGGTAAAGCTAAATACATATAAAAGTAGAAAAAAAATTACCCTTTATGGTTACAGTATGTGGTAACCATAAATACGTAGGCCTAATCAAGGTTTAATTTGAATATATTTTTTGGTCTTGATGTTTCCCACGGTCTAGGGCATTAGGCTCATAAGGGATGTAAAAGTAAGAAGAAATACGCTTGAATTGAGAACAATTAAAAAAATTAAAGCTCTTATTCCTTTTTTTGAGGTGTCCTCTAGCTTATCTACAAAGTCAAATATTTATAATTTTCTCTATTTCCGAGTTTATTACACCTGTGGTCACGTGTCTTAAGGCGTAAAGCTTGCAACATATGACAATTAAAAAAAAAACACGCCCAAGATTTACACCCTAAGTTTTCCATTGTATGTAAAATTATTTAAAATTTATTACTTACATTTTTCTTTGTTTATGAGTGACCCGAATTGGTAATCAAGTGGTCTAATACGTTGGGCATTCAAAGGAAGTAATAAATGCTCAATTTCCACAGCCTCATGCTTCCTAACATTAAAATACAACTATAATCCCTACAAATTTCTTGGTTTTGGAGTTACACACACCGTTTGTCAAGCAACTTAAGCAATTAATCTCAGAATACACTAAAAATAAGAGAAAACAAAATGCGCCTAGGGTTCACACATTTATGATTTTCTAAGTTCTTAAAAAATGATACTGAGCTTAGAGCATTTACACATTAGGTCACATTCTAAATAATATCTTATGGTTCTTCCCTTTATTCTCTGGATTCACAGCTGCCTGTTAATGAAAGAATTAATATATTTCCCTGAATACATTCTTATTTATTTGAGTTATCTCGCTTGCACTTTTTGAACTTACCAATTATATCAGCGCACAAGAGTTTCTATGATCTAGAGTGAAAGAGCCTACTTATTTTTCCAGAGAAGTATTTTCACACACCTTCCGGAGTTATTTTAGGCCCCGTATGCACGCACATGCAATTTTGAGGCCGCTAATTGTTTATTTGCATCAGTGAGAACTATTGACCCATATGTGAGCGCACGGACATGCAACTATCCAGTTGACTGATTGAATATTTTTTGTTTTTCTACAAGCTCAGTGCAATTTTGAAGTTGGCCAACTTGATAGTAATCTATAGGTTTTAACTCGTCTGCTTAGCCTTCCGACGATCCGACTTCATTCTTATCTTCCCTCATTCGAGTCTACATTGAAGATAATTGGCATTTCATTGAAAAGTTTTCTTTGATTTGAATCAAGAGAAATGGACGCCAAATGTTCCCAGTAATGAATCAGAAAACAGTTTTCCAGAACTATTTAATTTGTAATAGAAGCTAGTAATTTCTACTTTGACAAGAAAGATTAATGTAAATCCATTTGTATCTAATAAATAAATTACAGTATAACAAATGTGAATATATGGTTTCCTATCTCAACGTAAAATATGGTTTCTATTCTGGAGGGATGCAATCTCTCCATTTGTTGTTCTGACAGGTTGTTGAATGGCCTAAGAGGACGAAATTCATTTAATTAATCATACTCATTATATAGTAGGTTAAAAATGTATTTGGATAAACCTATAACTATTTTTACAACATGTAGTATCGACCTTTAAGTACTCGTTCACTTGATAATGGATGTATCCAATACTGTTTATTTGGTTTCAATTTTCTTTCATGGATTTCCAGACCAAATCCATTCCATGATAAGTGGAAAAAGTTAGATAGACAACTTTTGTGTTGCATGTGTGCGGACATCTCAATCGACCAACTTTTCAGTTGGCTGGTGTGCACATAGCTATCAGCTGGCCGACTCAACACTGCACCTGTGCGCAAAATTGCATGTACCTGTCATAATCAACATGGGGCCGATGGTTTTACTTTCCCTTTGAAGGATGTTGTGCTTAATATTATTTTCGCTCAAAGATATCCGTCAACCCCGGTTGGGCTTTAACCCAAAAAATCGGGTCTTGAGTCAAGCAATTTACCCCAAGACCACCAATGACGACTTCTGCTTTTGTAGTTAGTTATCCTTACAAATATAATAATAAATAATAGATGTTGAACTTTGAATATCTTATATATAAAATTTGGTAAGCCCGTTTCCGGTAATATAAATCACGGGGAAATGTCTGAACAGGTTTTGACAAACGAACATTCAATTTAAAGGTAAGGAGTCCGGAATGTCTGGAAAAATAGTATTTTTCCACGAAAACCCGATTTTCACAGAGAGTTTCCAGTTTTTCATTCTTTGTTTGGTCAACATGAAAACCATTATTCGGTGCATGTTTGTAAATATCTAAATAAAATATATCTCTTTGGATAAAAAATAACAACTCAATCTTTATTTATTGGTCTGAACACATCATGATTTTCTCTTTGGATGCTGTTTATACATAGCACATCTGAATTGAGATTCCTAAACTGCGGAAAACAATTTTTTTTATTGGGATGTTGTTTTTGTTAATTCGCATTTAAAAAAATAATATTGAGCATAGCTCGAATATTAAAGGTTAAGTTCTTGAACATTTTGACTAAGTTTTGTAACGCACATGATAAAATGATGTTTAAATATGTTTTAGTATGTATTATAAGTTCAAAAACGATAAAATAATATTGAAAAATATTAAAAATAGGTATTTAACAATTTAAGCGTGAGTTTAATGTTATTTTTTTCTAATAAAGGGGTTTTGATGTTAATTTTACTCAAATAATCGGGTTTGATGTTCATTTTAGGAAATAGTAACACAAAACTAATAAATAAGTTGGTGACCTGGTGGTTTAGGGGTAAGGTGTCAGACTTCTATGCTGGCGGCTGGGGTTCAATCCTCGGTCCCGGCAAAGACTTATCTGATTACCAAACCCTTCCTTCACCTCTGACAAGACATCTTGTGAATGTGAGGAATGCCAGGCCTCCACCGTGGTTCGGATTCCACGTTAAATTGTAGGTCCTTCATTTCATCTCTCAAACATTAGCGTAAGTGCGTATAACCCGAACGGCTAGTAAGACGCGGTGCTAATAATAATAATAATAATAATAATAATAATAATAATAATAATAATAATAATAATAAATAAGTTAAGCTATGTTTTCATTTTACCGGTTCATTTTGAGGATACCTACCTAAAAGTTATGTTTTGTGTACCCCATCTCTCTTTTCACATTCTTATAAGTACAGTAAGTTAAGTTATGTTGATAATTAATTTTGAGGAAATAATATTTCATAGTACCATAATGTTTTGTTTAACTTATCTATATTTTCACTATTTTTCTATCTATCTGGTACTCAATATACCTGACACTCTCTCTCACGTTCTCACACACTCTCTCTCTTTTTTAAACGCATTTTCTTTTGAATTTTCTTCTATCTCTTGAACTCTCTCTCAAATCCTCTACCTCAAACACCTATCTCTCTCAAACTCTCCATATCTAAAAGTGTATCTCATTAACTTTATCTCAATAACTCTCACTATCTTTATCTTACGCTCAATCTCTCTATCTTAATTTCACTCTCTCTAGCTCAAACTCACTCTCTCTTTCTCAAACTAGCTCTTGCGAACTATCTTTCTCTCAAATTATCATTATTTCAACTCACTCTCTCAAGTTCTCTCCCTAATTCTCTTTCTCAAACAATCTTTTTGTTAAACTCTCTCTCTGACTTTCTCACTCTAATTCTCTCTCTTTAACTTTCTCTCTCAAACTCTCATTCCCACGCCCTTACATTTTCTCTATTTTTCACAAACTAACTCTCACAAAATATTACACTATCTTTTTTTTCATTCACACACTTTATCACTCATTTTCCCTTACATATTCACTTTATATATCTCACATAATCATTCTCAAGTTCTCTTATACACACTCTTTCTCTCACACACATTCTCTCTCCTCACACACACACACACACACACACACACACACACACACACACACACACATTTTTATAGATTATTTAATAATCCCAATTTAGATAGTTGAGATGAACAGTAAACGGTTTTGCTGATTTTAAGCAAAGAAGTAATTTTAAAGGTTTGGGGGCCAAATGCCAGAAAAATAATTAGCTTAAAGTTTAAACTAAATTTTTCTTGTAAATTCCCCATATTTTCATTCTGTGTGGGCAGTGGGTAAACTGCACAATCTTTATTTGTTTACATCATCATGGAAACCATTATTTTCTTATTATTTTGTATCGGTAAACAATATATTTCTCTTTGTTTAGATATAATTACAGCTTAATATGTCTTACTTGAATGGTTTGGTGAAAAGAATAGATTGAGACCTGGTCGGGTCATTTTAAATTTCTCATCGTGGACGGAAGAGGGAAAATATAAGTTTTGATTCAAATCATTCAACATAATTTGAAGCCTATGACGAGTACACTTTTAATTAGAGAGACAAGTGAGGTTTTATTATATATATTTATTCCCAATAAAAATCTAGAGAACATTTTATAGTAATAATATACAGGCATTGCTGCAACGATTCACCAATCTTTTATATAAACTGATAAGCCCTTTTCCGGTAATAGAAAATAATGAACAGATTTTGACAAACAACCACTCATTTTAACGATTAGGAGTCAAAGATATAGGGAAAAATATTAGTTTTCCTCGAAAACCCGATTTTCAGAGATGATATTAATTTTTAATCTTTTTAATCACCATGTGGAAACCGTTATTTCCTTCATGGCTGTAAATATCTAAATAAAATATATCTATTTGGCTAAAAAATAACAACTCAATCTTTATTATCTGGTCCAAACACATCACATTTTTCTCATTGGATGAATTTTTCTCATAGGGTGCTGGTCATAACCCTTCTAAATTGAGATGGCTAAACTATGGAATGATTTTTTTTAATTATAATTTTACTAGCGTTAATTCGCTTTAAAATCAATATTATTGAGCATAACTCGAAAATTAAAAGGTTAAGTTGTTAAGTTCGTGAAAATATTGTCTACGTTTGGTTTCGCGAATGATAAAATGATGTTTAAATATGTTTTGTTATGTATTTTGAGTTCAAAAATGATAGTATGATCTTGAAACATGTTAAAAAAAACATATTATCTATCGAATTATGAGTTTTGGTGTTCTTTTTTTTTTCTTCAAATAATGGGGTTTGATGATTATTTTAATTGAAAAATGGGTTTTGATATTCGTTTTAACAAATAGTAACACAATACAATTACATGAGTTAAGCTACGTTTTAATTTTACCGCCTAGTTTTGAGAATATATTTAAAAATAATGGGTTGTGTACTCTATATATCTTTGCACACTTTTACAAATACTTAGAGTTCAGTTATGTTTCAATGTTGATACTTAATCTTGACGGAATGATATTTAAAAGTACTTTTATGTTTGATTACCACAACTATATTTTCACATTCTCCCTATCAGACTCTCTCACACGTTCATACACTCTCTCACACTCTCTCCCCTTACACACAAACATACATACACCACTCTATAAACCTCTCTCACTATTATAATCTTTTCTTATTTTCTTTCTCTATCACACGCTCTACCCTCACATACTCTCTTTATCACACAATTTATCTTGAATTATCTTTATTATAATCTCTCTCTTAATCTCTACTCAAACCTCTTTTATATCAAACTCTTAATCTCAAACTCATTCTCTCAATTTCAGTCTCTCAAACTAACTTTCTCAATCTCACTCTAACTCCCTCTATATCATTCTCTCAATTTAACTCTTTCTATCTCACTTTCTCTCTTTCTATATCTCACTTTATCATATACACTCTCTCTCCCTATCTCTCAAACTTGCTCTTTTAATTTCTCTATCACTTTCTCTAACTCTTTTCAATCTAATTTTCTCTCTGTAAACTATCTCTCCCTCTCCAAATTTCCCTTTCAAACTTTCTCTCATACTCCTTCACAGTTTCTCTCTCTTTCACACAATATATTTCCCAAAAATTTACACTCTCTCTTTCTCACATACACGCACTCACACACAAACACCCTCTATCTCACACACTTTATCACGCATTTTCCCTCCTTACCTATTCTCTTTCTCTCTCTCTCTCAAACACACTCTCTCACTTTCTCTCTTTGACACACACACCCTTCGCTCTTTACACACACACACACACACACACACATTTTCTCTTTTCCCAGTATTTCTCTCTCTATCACATACACATATTCTCACTATCACTCGCTCACGCTCTCTCGATCTTTCTCAATTGCTTATTCTCAGTTTCCAACACTCACTTTATCACACTCACCTACACGCTTATACAATCACACACTCAAACACTTACACTTCCATTTTAACTATCACATTGTATCACCCTATCTTATATATTAACATATATTATTTGTAAGCCCGTTTCCATTAACATAAATTACGAAGAAATGACAGAACAGATGTTGACAAACGAACACTCATTTTATAGAACAGCGAATCAGTATGCCAGTAAAAATAGTGGCCAAAAACTAAATTCTAATTTTCACATCGAGTTTTCCATCTATTTATTCTGTGTGGATAGTGGTTTGTCGGTACAATCATTCTTTGTTTACATCACCTTAGAGACCATTATTTGTGTAATTCTGTATACTGGTGAATAAAATATTTGTTTATATTTAATCATAATAATAATAGCTCAATAATTACCCGCCTCGGTGGCGTAGTTGACTAACGCTCTAGTCGTGTTGTGCCAGAATGCTGAGGACGGGGAGATCGAGGGTTTAATCTCGGTCGGGTGAATTGGGGGGAGGGGGGGGGTTCCAAAATGGTTTTCCACTCTTCCTTCACGCAAATGTGGGGTTCAACTCCTCTAATTCAACCTTCCCAATTCCTAATCCATTAGCGCAATTAGTACCTAAAGCGTATAGCCCGAACGGGTAGTAAGACGTGGTGCTAAATAATAATAAAAGCTTAATAATTATTGTTAGTGGTTTAGTGCATCGAATATCTTTGAGAGGGGTCATTTTAAAGTTTTCATCGGGGCGTGAATGAGGAAAATCTAGGGTTTATTTGTTCAAATTACACACGGAAAACTTGATATCTAATTGATGTCGATAATCTTTGACGAGTTAACTCTTAGCAAAAGAGTGAGGACTTATTATATAGATCTTTCCCAATAAAATTTTAAAGTACATTTTAGTGCAAAAATCTGGAGCCATCGCTGCAACGACCCACTAGTCTTGTATATAATTTGATAAGCCCATTTCCGGTAATAGAAATTTTGAGAAAATGACGGAAAAGATTTTTTCAAACGACCTCTCATTTTAAAGATTAGGGGTCCAGGGTGTAGGTAAAAATAGTATTTTCCAACTAAAAGCCGGGTATTTCAGATAATATTCAACCTTTGATTATTTGTTTGCATCACCATGGAAACTCTGATTTGTGCATGATTGTTGATATATAAATAAATATTTCTCTTTGGTTATAAGCAAATAAAACCAACTTAACACTTACTTTAGGGGAATGGTGTAAAAAATAGAAATATTACGAATATTTATTCTATATTTATCAAACAAACCAATGATATTAGGTTATTATATATATATATATATATTACATTGTTGATTTTAATCCTCCTCTTCTCTGTCTTTAATTATTTTCTTCCGCTCTTATGTATGATTTGTTAAGCCCTTTTCATGTATTTTAAATTACGAGAAAATGGGTGGGCCTATTTTTATAAATTTCAATCATTTTAAAGGTTAAGGATTGGCAAAAATATTAAATCAAAACAAAAACCCAAATTTCCTATTGATTCTTCCGGCTTTTCCTTCTGTGTGGCCTGTCTCTCATCTTTACAATCATTCTTTGTTTAAATCACCATTGAAACCATTATTTGTTTGGTTGTATTTCGCCAAATAAAATATTTTTCTTTGTTTATAAATAATACCTGGATTTTTAATTGAGTGTTTTGGTGTAACAAAAAGATAGAGTTTTGTGAGAAGTGTCGCTTTAATGTTCTCATCGTGGCGTGAAGGGGGAAAATAATCAAAATATACGTTTTGACTCATATTAAACCCCGAAAGTTAAATATCTTTATAAAGATGATAGTCTTGGACAAGTAAACATTTTACTAAAAAGTAAAGTTAGGATAAATTATATAGAACTTTTCCCAATAAAGAGTTTTGAATATATTTTTGTTCAATAATCTGCAGAAATCTCTGCATCGATCCTCTATTATATTTATATCTATCTAATGCGGCACATTTTATCGACTAATATGAATACGATTCAGATCGAAGTATCTCCAGGCATTTCCGTTGGTCTTCAAATATATATTTTCTCTAGGTAGTAAATTAGTGAAAAAACACTGTTTTGTTTTGTTTTAACTTCACTTATCAGCTCATTAATGACAGCTCGTTGATCAACAGCATTACAAACATATTATAAATATCTTTAAACAAAACTCATTCTTACAGATTCCGTAGCTATCTATTAATAATCGAACATATAGAGGTACGGAAAAACTATCATTTAAAAGGATATGTGCATACAAAACCACCAACGATAACAAATATGGTTTCTTTTTTTATATTTAAGATTAAATTTATTCGTATTTACTCTGGATTTTGAAATTAAGTTAAACAGAAAAAAATATTAATTTTACAGTCGATAGTAAAATAAGCCATTGATAAAATAATTGAAAAATATAATTTTATTTTTATTTAACTCATGTGATAGTTTTTATAAAAAAAATCATGGTAAATATTTAGCTAACTATAAAGATACCGTATCAAAATCTATATAGTGGTTCTCTGATTTAAAGTGAAAATAAAAATTTACAGAATCACTCCTTTATTTAAAAAGATCATATATAAAACAACCAATTTTTCATTAAGATTAAAAACATATTTCATTTTTTCTTTTAAAATATAATTTTTCCTTGTTTATATTTTATGTTTTAAAAACAGATTGTAAGTTTAACCAAGTGGTCAACACTCTTATTTGAACATCAGCGAAGAGTTCAACCGCAACAGATTATTTGAAAATGGTTTTCTTCAATCTGGTTTTTAATCTCTTTCCATTTATCCTGGCAAATTATATAGCGAGTCATTGAACTAATACCTATTTCTTTCATGTTATCTTAGATTTTATTTGTATCTCTAGTATAATATAGTTTGAATAAGAATGAATATATTAACAATTTTGATAGGCTTAGGAGTTTATTTTCTTGAAGAGTAATATTTTGGTATTAGCAACGCATAAAAAATATGATTTTAAGGTGAAAAAATAGCCAACATTCAAAGACTAGTAACATCTAGTAACTTGCAACCGTGGGTACGTGGGCCAATATATCAGTCTCACCTCAGATCTGTTTTACTGGCTACCAGAAATACGCCGTTTCCCACTCTCCTTCAAACAGAATTATAGTACATTATATATAAATTATATATTGATAAAGAAGGCTATGTTTATATGAAGTGTACCTGCGTTAACCTGTAGGTAAAGGTGAAAATGAATTAGGAAAAACCACCTTCAGTACACCCTACCGAAATTCGAGCCTCGATTTCCTAGTTTTTGGCAGCTTAGTTTCCTTTGATAACAGTGCCTTAGACCATGTGGCTACAAAAATTGGTCATAGCTAACTTAGTTTTATTATCTTTTTTAAATTTATATAAATACTTTCTAAGTTGATTACATATTATATAATAGATACGCACATAATTCCTTGATAATTAAGCCTAAAGCTATTAATATCAAAATATGAATGTAGTCTCACTACACTCTTATCAAATAACTTTAACGTAAAACAGAAATATATTCGAAATAATTTTACCTACAATAAATAGTAGACTTATCAGTAATAAATAGTTTTTCACGGTATTTGTGTTCTATGATAATATTCTGTAAATAAATTTTTTTGCCACTATAAAATCAGATGCATTAATTCAAAATCTCTAACATTTAATAGTGTTAGTGTACTTGATTATTTTTTACCTCAGGTTACTTAGGTAGTTGCACCCAGAGAGGATATCTGAGTAGATCCACTGTGGTAGACGCATGGATCAAATTTTCACACTCGTATTACACTAGTCAGATGATAGGTGGAAGGTCGGAGTTCTATTACCGACCGGTTGCGAGAGTTGATTGATTTTTGCAAGAGATTTCATAATAATTTTTCCCCATGATACCTACATACTAATGCGGGTACACTTATTATCAAACACGCAATTCATTTCAATCCAATAGAATAGACCATTAAGCACATGTGTTAAACGTACACTACATTTTCTTTCTGTATTGTGATCATTTACTTAGTCTTCTCCATGTTCACTTCTAAACATATTTCTTTGCTATATTCTAAGAAAATGGCTGCATTTATTACAACAGTTTCCTTACTAATACCTAACAAAGCTAAATGATCTGATTATCCTAATATATATTATGATACGCAGATGATATATATATGTGTGTGTGTGTGTGTGTGTGTGCACAAATGATATTAGTCACTAATCAGGGTCATAAGAAAGGTGGCAGGGACTCATTTTATTACCGTTTATTAATACAGACCACGTCATCCATTATTTTTGTCGTCTATAATCTAGACGTAAAAAGAGATCAATGCTCAGTATTAACGCTCTCACTGATATTTTCTCAATATAACGAGATAGAGGACATTTTCTCATTTAATCTACTGTGAATTCCATCCCACATATTAAATACAGATGTAACGATATAGTCTTATTTCTTTAGTTGACAGTATCTCCTTATTGGTATACTAAAAGTACCGAGATATAATCTACTGCCGGTCTTGTGACTTGAAGTAAATTGAATTGCTTGGTTCTTTTACCATCTTGGAATCTGCAGGAACAATAATTCTGAGCACTTACAGATTATACGTTAACAAAAGCTCCATACGCAAGACTTCAATAAACATGGACCATGTAAAATAGGGCGGAGCGATTTAATTTTTCCCTGAATATTGATGTGCCTGACCTCTTAATATTTGCCTATGGGGCTCAAAACAATTCTTTAAATATATTGAGCCAAAATTCAAATGTCTTGGGGCTATGCATGTTATTTGAAGTTTTATCAATATTAAATTAATCGAAAAAAGTACCCCACTGCCTTGAAATGAGCTTCATTACACGCTTTGTATTGAATTGAACCTGGATATAGTGCTACAGGACTATGAAGAACACTAATAGGTAAAAATGTGTTATGGGATGACTGAGCTGGTTGGGTCAGTGGGTGTGTAGTGTGGGGTGCGGATGTTGGAGGCAGAGCCTAGGTTACGCGCACGCACGTCGCGCAAGTGCATGCATGTCTGTTGGGTGGCGTGTTGGCGTCGGCTGGCAGTGTTGATACAATTGACCGTTAATACAGTTCTATTGTTCATTTGTTCTATATTGTCTTGTGCTAGTGTTTTTGACTTTGTTTTTCTTGTACACTGTGTCTGTGTGTTGAAATGGAGTCAAAATTAATGTCAACTGGAAGTACAAATTCCTGTTCTATTCTTGGAGTCTTTATTAAATTCAAAGAAGCTTTGCTCCCGACTCATGCAGATGTATTGAATTATTACTTCTGGATGAGAAAAGATTTAAAATAAAAATAAATAATAAGGAGCTTGCAGTCAAAGACATTGGTGACATCGTATCTCATGACTTGAATGTTATTTGGTAGAAATCCTCAATACCCATGGTAAGTGATCAAGAAATTGTCCACCTGATTAAAAATAGCCTTGGAAATTACAAAAACCTTAAGAAGATGCTTTCATATAAAAAAGGGGTTGAGAAAGTAAGAAACGATTTTATAGAGCATGCCAAATGTACTATTTTGATATTGCCTTCTTTAAATATATATATACATTTTCAATGTAAATGCTCTGTTAAAATTTCAATTATGGAGCAGGATTTCTTGCCAGATCATAAACAAGAGCGTAAATGCTGATTGGTGGTGTTGGCCTGCAAAAAAAAACACAAGAAAATGAAACGTTGACTAGATAGTACCTTTAAAGCCGAGTTGAAAAGAAAATTTAATGAAGAAACTTTACTTTTGGATCGTCATCGAGTTTTGACATAGTAGTAGGCTGTTATGTGACTGAAACGAGTAATTTTGATACTGATGAGGAGGAATAAGAGTTGTATCCTGATTTGACAATTGGTATAAAGTGGAGGTGGATAAAAGCATTAATCCACTATAAACTTTATGCTCAAGTCAAATGCGTCTTTCCTTACCAATTTTGGCTGCTGCTTGTGACACAATGGGTGCACCATACCGTTCAGCAGCAACATCTGTTCTTCAAGACGTGAGCCTTGTATTACCAAAAGATACAGCTAACGTCATTGATAGAAGCAAAATAAGAAGAGAACGCATCAAGGTAGGTTGGGAAACCCCCTTCGAAAGCAAGAGAATCAGAGGTAGGACTGTAAAGTTTAAGTTTAAGTGGAAGTAAAGACTAGTGTTAGAAACAAAAGAAAAAAGTTACACCGCATTACAAAAAGAGAAGAACATATTGTCTTACTGTCTGGGCATGGTTCCACTTATTTGGGACACACCACACCAGATTCTAGTACAGGCACCAGTATTTCTCAAAGAATTAATACGTTTTTGACAAAGAGTGAAACAAGAAGGCTTAATATTTCCAAACTAATAGCAATTGTATGTGATGGTACTAACGTAAGCACAGGTCACAAGACTGGAATTATAACTGTTCTTGATAACCTTGTAGGTCACAAATTACATTTGTTTGTGTGCCTCCTTCACACCAATGAGTTACCCCTTCGTCATTGGTTTCAAGCTGTTGTTGGGAATACTTCTGGGCTTTATGAAGTTTCAGAATAAATGGGAAAAGCCCTACAAATGTGTAAACAGCTTTTAGTGGTTACATATGTTCCAATACCAACGTTGTTGCCAGAAGTTGACTTCGATCAGCTGTGTACTGATCAAAAGTACCTCTTTGAAATATGTTTGGCTGTGTTATCTGGTGATTTTCTCTCTGGTCTGGCAAATCTAGCTCCAGTTAAACTGCTCATTCAAGGTGGTTAACAACAGCCAATATAATGTTACGCTTATATGTAGCCACCAGCGAAAGCAATGAGCCTTTGTATTTTTTGCCCCTTCTTGGTTCGAAATTTATTTTAAAAAAAAACCAAAACCACTCATGGTGCCAAACATCTACTTAGAATAATTGCAAAGAGCTCCTTTATACCAGAAATATACAAAAGGGTTGTCTTTGATGTTATCCAGAGAAATGCTTACTTTGCACACTTGTAAAACGTAATACTAGCCATGTTGCAGGATGAAAGGCAACATATTCGTGAACTCAGACTGTAGTGGATAAACAAGGCTATAGGCATATTTCGGAGAAGTGGTACACGCCCGTTTCACATTCTCAATTAAAATATGTTCACAGGAATATTTTAGCATTATTAATTGGGATGACCTCCCTGATCTGGCAGCCACAATACTGTTGTCCAAATCAAACTTGCATGACATTATCAAAACTGGTTTCAAAATGAATATTGCCAAGTTCCTTGACATTCACAGGCTGTTGAAAGACAAATTAAACTAGTGAATGAAGCTTAAGCAACTGTGTGCGGCCAGGAAACCATAAATGGTTTAATTATAACCAAGATTTTGTCCAGGAAGGAACTTCCGAAAATCGATTTTAAACAACAGTTCTTCAGGTGAATTGCGCAATCCCAAGAGGACTTCTGAGAAATCCAAGATTTGTTTATATTGTTTTTTATGTTCATTTACAACTATTGTAATGTCAGAAGAAATTATATTTGAAAAAGAAATGTTTTCTTGTATTTTCACTCAAGCCTATTCTGCAGCTGCAGAATATACATACTATTCTTAGAGGTATATGAATGTTAGTATTATATACATGTTTAATATTATCAATCATCAGCAATAACAAGGATATCTAGACATAAACGACCATAGATTATAGTATTGTATTATTGAAAGAACTTATTATTATAATGGATATATGTTTGACATTCTTCTAAGGCATCATACTATTTCGAGCAGTGGCCTTGGAATAACTTTTCAGAGTGTTACAATTATTTGATATTTTCTATAGGCTAACAAATGAGTATTCTTAAAGTTTTTGTTATTATTATTATTATTATTATTATTATTATTATTATTAGGTGTTCTGTATTATGCAGGTCCATTCCTTTTGTTAGTGAACATAGATCGCCAATGCGCCCTGTCCTCTTCCTCCTCCTTCACCTCCTAGAATTTTCTTCTTTTCTTCAAGTCATATAGTATTTGAATCATCATTCTTCCTAGACTCTTCTTTCCCTCAAACTCTCCATTATAAAATATAAATTGATATTAAAACACTTTCTCTTTCAAGACAAACCAAAAGATAAAACGTATCTTGTGAATATGCCTCTTAGTGTATAAAATACTTAATTATTGAGCCTATTGGTTATAGTGCATCAAAGTAGAGACTATCGTTTTTGGTTAGTGTCGTAAATACATCCCTATCTGACCGTTTCGATCTTTTGATTATGTCTAAGAGCATCAAACAGTTATTACCTATTAATATTTGTTCTTTTGAAAGGGTAGGTTTGATTACAATTTTAACTTTTCCCCCGCCCCTTTCGTGTATATATGGGAATAGCATGAATAGATTATATAAAAAAGAGCTCTTTTGAAATATAACTGTAGAACAAATTGCAAACAATAAATCTAATAATGAGATTAAATATAAATTATATTTGACTCTAACTTTATTAGTTCCTAGTTCCTATACAATTTATAGGCTGAAAACTATCAATTTAATCAATTTTTGCCATACGAAACACTATCTTAGAAATCAAAACATATTAATAAGGTTGAATAAATTTAATAATAAAACATATCCAACTTGTCTTATAATAATTACTAATAAAATTGTATAAGAGTTTCATCATGTTTAAAATAATACTATAGCCTATGTATATTTCACGATTATATTTCATGAACTAACACAATAATATTATAGTTTCATAGATTATCATTTAGTTTGACAATTAGTATACAGTTTCCTCCTTTGTTTTTTGTAGTTCTGATAAGAGTTTATGTAACCCCTAATACTCTTAATTTGTTTTATTTTGCATTTGTACTTTAATAAAACACTTTTATAGTTATGTACTTTATATATCTTTACTTTTTTACCTTCAGTATTTTTGTCTTCAATTTTATTTATTTGTATAGATACAAAGAGGCACATTGTACTGGATTTTCGTTACTCTCTCTTGTAAGTAGTAATTATATTATTAATCTGTAAAATTAAATACTTTTAATATTATTGTAATAATTTTCAAAATTAAATATTGTTAATATTATTTTATTAATTTCAAAACTAAATATTTTTAATATTATTATAATAATTTTTAAACGATAACATATAACTTGTGTTAATATGTAATTAAATATATTTATAATTTGAAATAATAATAGATTTTCTCTTTCTTATTGCCCATATTTTTAACCAGCAAATAACCTTTCAGGGCACTTGAGATAGCTTATGATAATTTAGTTTAAAAACATAACCATATAATGTTAATTATAGAATTAGGATTATTGAACAAAATAACGTTGTATTTTATTGTTTATAAATGCTATGGTATTAAAGTAATTATAACAATATAGTAAAGTATGAAATTATAAAAAGATGTATTCAATTAACCAACATAGCCTTAACTTGTAAAAATTATTCACTCGACACACAGTATTCACAAATATAGACTTGTTTCGGATTATTGTTTAAACATAACACAAAAATAAGTAATAAATAAAGAAAATTTGGTCTTCAAAAGTCCTATGATCAAAAGTCAAGCAGCCATTTTCACTAGCCCATAGTTAAACAAATATCAAATCTGTTTTAAAGCTATTATATAAAACACATGTAAACAAACATTAGGTATTTAATATTCATTTAATGGTTTAACTGTAGTAATTAATACATGTAATTTTAATTTTTAATAAAAAAGGTTTTTTGAAAGATTTTGACTAAATTTAATTTAATTTATACTATTGTAAAACTAGAAAAATAACATCTTTATAATTTTTAAGTTTGAGGACATGTGAAATTGATATCATTTTATTTTCTCGCTACCTCTAGAAGAAAGAAGTATTGCGATTTTCAAACATCCAGCTCTAGGTTTTGGTAAATTTCAACGTTTCATAACAGACTAAAACCAACAAAGTGGTTTCTGCGATACTGTCCTCTCTTTGTGTGTCTTGTGTGTATGCAGCTCAGCCTGATGCTGAAACCACTTTAACGGTTGGGCTAAAATTTTGTACCTAAAGCTATCATAATCCTACCCGGAAATATTTTTCTAATTTGATATCGAATCCATATATAAAGGGTAGTTTACTGAAGGGTAAAAGGACAAAAAAATGATTTCATACAAATCTGCTTCAATTATTTTGATTAAACTTTGTATTTACTCATTATTTGATACTTAAAATAAATGGAAAATTATTTTTCCCATCAAAATTAATTTAAGGATATGTACTTTATACAAACAGAAATTTCAAGTTTTGAACATAACTGAGCAACTATTTAAGATTATAAATAACTTAGGGTTGTAAACATGAATATTTTTTTTTAATTTGGAGTATTATTTTATAAAGACAATTTTCGTAGTTATAAGGATATATATATGTATTATTATAACTAAGAAACAATATAAATATAATAACACAGTTCTTTGAAATAAAAAAGTGTTTGTTCTGCTTTTTTTTTGGAAAGAGATGTTTCTCTTTTCTCAATGTGTCTATAACAGTATGTATTATTTCTTTTATGCTGTTTATTGGGGTGTTTTCGCAACAGAGTAATTTATTTAGTTAAAAAAATACAATCTTTTGGTAAATGTGTCCATTTTAGATACAAGAGTGTGTCTGCAATAAACCATACCATTTATTCTATACAATATTTAATTATATTTAGATAAGATCAATGGGTATATAAAATGCTATTATTTTAGTTATAACATATATACGTTCTTTTAAAACACATGTTTTTCCTTGATTTTAAATAAAAAGTTCATTTTTTGAATAAAATTTGTGTTTTACTATCGAAGGAAATTAAGACCACATTAAAAATGTTAAAACAGTATTACGTAATTATAATTTTTTGTTAAAACACCAGAGTCCCTCGCTAAAAATGAATAGAAAATAAGGTCCTGGATTTTTTCCCCCGTTGCTATCTTACCGGAGAATCGCTGCGGGCGATAAATTTCGTGACATTTTCTTTTCCCTATTTTTTTTTTTTTTTGCAATCAAGGTCCTTCCCTCTATTTTCCATCCTTTCCTAAATCTTCTCCGAGACGTAGACGAACAAAAAATAAATAAAATAAAACTTGAAGGGGAGAAAAAATATTAAAGGAGAAGGAAAAAATTAAAAATTAGTGCTTGGTCGCCTGCCTGCGTTTATTTTTCATCTGCAAGAGCAACGATTAAAATAACTATAAATAATTGAAACGAAGATTACTTTTCGATAAAGAATAATTAAAATTTTGCTCGCTTAAACATTCCCTTCGCTTCACAACTCACTCTCATTTTGTAGCCTTCAGAAAAAAAAAGTTTTTTTTTTCAATGCGGAGAAAAGATAAAGATGAGAGTGTGGTATAAGACCGGAAAACATAATTTAGCGGCAGAAGACTTACCGATAACACTAATTAAAAATTACTGAAGTTTAAAGGGCTGGAACAGTTGGGTTGGAGGGGTTGTTCTAAGGGTTGCATAGATGGGGAGCAAGGGAGTGACGGAACAGCATCAGGCATGCCTGATTAAACATTCTTGTAACGTAGTGAAGGCCGTCACTATGCAGTAAACCCCGTCCTATTAGACACCCCCCTCACCTCATTCAAAATACTTGCTCCACACTATACTTGAAATGTTCAAAACCTTGTTTTCGTCGTTCATCTGTTTAATCATTATTATTCACGTGTTTGATGTTTGTATATACTAATAGTGACATTCCTCTACTAAGTTCTGATAAAACACAAAATAAAAACTTAAATAGTGGATTCAGACCAAACTAAATCAAATTAACCCATTTCAAAGAAAATACCTATAAGATAAGTTAGTTACGTATTGGCGGAGGGAACGCTTTACACCATTTTCTATTTTTAACCAATTTTAGTTAGCCCTAAGTATCTTAGACCACTGGATGCACGGACAAAGATGTCAATCTCGTCTTGTCTGGATAGTTCCAAGTTATGGATAGGTCAGGAGTCGATTCCCAGGTGGTGATGATTAGGTGTTATTTAAAGAAATGGTTTACAAATTTCCCATACACAAAATCAATAAGGTTATATTACCAAACCTTTCCTTCACCTTTGACAAGACATCTTGTGAATGTGGGGAATGCCAGGACTCCACCGTGGTTCGGATTCCACGTAAAACTGTAGGTCCTCCATTTCATCTCACAATCACCCTACCATTAACACATTAGCGTAAGTACGTATAAACCGAACGAGTAGTAAGACGCGGTGATAATAATAATAATAATAATAATAATAGTAATAAGGTTATACACATTTTTAAAATAGTTCTGCATTTTTCTTCCTTACAATACAAATGTAAATATGCTGATTGACAAGAGTGGCAGAGTACCATAATAAATCAATAAATAGTTTGAAGTACATACTACGGACACTGACACACATTGATATAATGTTCATTGTTTGTACTCATGAAATTGACTGCGAAACTGGCTTCCAAGGACTTAGTAAAATTGATCTAGGGTGCTTGTATGAGAAGAGTGACGTATACAGAAATGCAAGCAATTACGTAGGGATTAGAACTAATTGTTCAGAATCATAAGTGAGGGTTGCTAAGTTGTCCTTTGTTGTCTAGATACTTACCTTAGTAACAATATCAAATCTTAAATCAAGAAAAAAACATTTTATATTTGATAAAAGTCAAAAGTAAGTCGGTGTCGCAATCTCTGGTTGATTTTAAGAATTAGTTCTCCCAACACGCTGACTTTCCGCCAAGATATTTATTTAAATGCTGTGAAATTATTACAACATGAGTCGTTATTTATGACAATTGTCTAACGTTCATTGTATTTGTAAGGTATTACCAAGTTTTTATAATGAAGGACTTACTGATTTTATAATATTAGCCACACAAACTGTTCATGTTTCTAGTTGATAACTCAAGCATAGTCTCAAACCAGCTACGCCTACACTTATAGTGAGAGAAAATGAGCGGTATCACATTCATGATAGGGTGATATTACACCACATTTGTAGGTATTAGCGATAAAAACTACACATAATATTATATTGCATACATTTATTAATGAGAACCTGGATTTACACCACGCCTAGTTTGTCAGAAGTTGCCAAGTCAACGAGCGTTGGTTGTGGTGACCTGTTTTAGAGTAATGAAAATCAACGATCAAAAGTTTGCATGACACGCAGTTGCGAGTAGTAAGTGTAGTAAGTGTAAGCTCGGCCAGCGGGTGTATTTTTGGTTTGCTGATGATGGGGAGGCTAGGAGATGTATCTAGGCCCGTTTAACACAAATGTATATGTTCCTCTCACAATACCTTGACTATTGGATGGACACTAGTATTGTACAGGGTGGGATGGGAACAATTAGTCGATCTCTGCTGAAGAAAGTGATGGACAACGTGTTGAGGTTTGACTGACGTCCAGTGGAACTTTTCTGAGTGACACTATCATTAAAAAGTGAAAAAGTATAGTGTGTATTGTTTGCTTTTATTTAGCTAGTGAATATTTACTTTTCAATTAAAGTGTTAGTTTTAAAATTACTAATCTTATAATTGTCTAGTTCACACCCTATATAATACATAAAGGTATACAGGAAGAAAATTTGATTTTTTTTTGCCACAGTTTACAATTAATACCTGATATCTGTATAAAGTTACACAAATTATACAGGAATATTATGGTAGAATTTACAAGAAATGTACTGTACACACTTAGCTTACTGTATATACAAGGTATAAAGTATAAATTGAACACATGAATAAATTGGTTTATTATTAGTTACGTAATATTAATTTAAAGCTAGACTACATCAAATTATAATGTCCATATATATATCAATTTTTTTTAGACTTAAGATGGTTTCTAGTAAAATAAATCAAGTATTTTTTGTGCCATCTGTCTTGTGCAAATTTATTCAAAGGCTTTTCATCCTAAAATAGAAACAGTTTATTTAAAACACACACTAGTAGGCACGAAGACTAATTAATGTCAATTTTATATAGTCTGATCAAACGGGAATAGGGAGTTCGGTGCTAAATCTTGGTCAGGTAAACCATTAAATGATTTACTGGTTTCCCTCAAATAAGATGAAGTAACACTTTATATCATTTTTACGTGATTTATTCTTACCCTACTATCGTTAAGTAGTTCTCGGACGGATGGCAAGACAAGGAGACATTTTTTGAATTAGAGCAGGTAAGGAAAAAGATTATTAATAAATTTCAAACTGAAATATAATCAATTAGAAACTGTGATTTATGTGAACCCAGATACACATTTTTCTGGAATATAAACATATTTATAAATATAAAAAAAGTATTGTTTTAGTCTTCAAATTATGCGTGGCTTATTATTAGCATTATTTTGTTAATTTATTCTAAGCTGAACCAGATATTATCCATTTTCTCACACCACTCGTCAAAACAGGTGCGTTATTTTGTTGAAAACATGGGTAATTGCCCGAAAAACCATATCATCAATTTTATGATAAAAACCTAATTGTTTTTGTATTCAACATATGTAGTACTATGTATGCAGTATGGAAATATAAAGAATACCTTTTAGTTGTAATTGGATATTTTTAAATATTCTAATGTCTCTAAATTAAATTAATTTTCTTGGAATTTTATAGTAATAATATTTTTTTTAATATCTTCAAAAATTCATACGGTAATAAACATAATAGATCCATATTACCTTATCAAAATATATGCATCTAGCCACAGTAGAAGTTAAAATATGCCTCTTATAGCATATTAAAACACGCCAAAGTCACTGCATTTCAACTTAATAACGGATGATGTATCAATATTATTAAGACCATCAGTGTTCGGTATCAGCAGGCCAACTTGTATTGTATTGAGCTGGCTTACATTAGAC
>CABFOW010000060.1:447684-532150 GCA_902141385.1 Timema californicum
AATTAAGTCCCCATAAAATTTTGGAGATAAGTTTGACATATAATTGTAAGGCAGATATTGGTGAGTGAACGTATGCAGACTTTTTTTTTTTCAAATTTATTAAAAAATTGTGTGGAGTGCCCCCTTAAACAGACCCTTCTATTGTATAAGTGTACATATTTAGAATTAGTCATATAAGCGGCTCCATTCCTTCACAATACCTCTCACCTAACATCCCATAAGATAAGGAAGAACATTTTTAAAGACATAAGGACTTGAATGATCTTAAAACTTGAGTATTGGTCAATTAAATAAAAAAAGTATCATTGTTATTTGTCTCTACTAAACGATTTAATTCTCTATAAGCCCCTCATATATTTCTAAGGCAAAATTATGTTTATTATATGCATTGAAAATATCATTTTCAACACAAATGTTCCTATAATCGAAATATTGTTCTAACTAAGCGTGTGTTTTAAATAATATAGAACAATATTTCATAACCATTATTTGATTGAAATATAGATTACTGCATTGGTGGATACGTGCATTAAATTTCAGACTCATTTATTACTTTTTATTGGAGACAGAGAGATCTTGGTTTGAATACTAAGGAAAGATTTTCCTAATTAAATCCCATTTTATTTATACTTAAATACTGGTATATTTTCCCATTCATACCTCACTACTATATTTAAAATGTGTATAATTACAAGAATAAATGGGTTAAAACCACTTTGAATAATTAAACAAAAGTTATCTGTATACATCTAGATACAACACTCAAGTTATATCACATCTCGCGAGTATGAATAGCTAGTAAGATTGTATTTAATAATTTCTTAATTATATACTGTTTTTATATATTTATCATTTACTAATAATCTTAAAAGTGAATTTTTTAAATTTTTGATATTGGATTAAGAAACATTGAAATTAAATATTTTAATTATTGATTTTTTGCTTGTTCCTAAAACGAAAATAATATCTACTTTGGCAGTAAATATTTAATATTATATATTCTTTAATACCAGTATCTAGTCCTGGTATCTAGTATTATTGTGAATATTAACATATTACTAGACTAATTTCTTAATCTGTGTGTAATATAATGTACTGTACTATTAATATAGCGTTGATTAGTTATTAGCGTACAACCCGGATGGGTTGTAAGGCACGGGAATAAGAAAATGTAATTCTAATTAAATTGATCACCAAGGCAAACGATTAACTTCAAATACAAGGAGAATATATAGTAGATACTACAAATTTAAATCCAAAGGGAATGGTTAAGAACTTGGAAACTATAAGAACATGGAGGGAGCAAAGTTGCCAGTTCACAGAACTACTAGTTTAATATTTAGCAAGGTACGCCTGAACATTATGCAACCTCAATACTATATATGTTCTGCTGTAAGTAAACGCTTCCGGCTGAACAACAACGTATTCTGAGAAGTGTCCTTGCTAGTGCTTCCACCAAGCGGTTAGAATTCACAACCTCTTCAGTCTGTGGCTAAAGTATTTACCAGTGGTATTGTAGGAATGGACGCTATTAAAATACATTTTAAATGAGATTCAATAGAGTATTATAAATTTATATAATTTAAAAAAGTAGATATTTTTGTTTTGATATATATTATATAAAACAACAAAGTAACAACGCAACAATAAAGGTTTTGTGTGTACATACACAGGAGTCTATTTCTAAAAATATATTTATAAACATCTAATTTGATTAAAATATGTAATAAATGTTACGTTACCTTCACATTGTTCTAAAAATAGTCACTAACAACTAACCTTTAACATTAAACTAAATTCATCGATATAAGAATTGAAATTCAAGGATTGCTACATATGTTGATGGTTTATAATCTAGAGCTATATTATATTATTTTCTAAAATGGAATGAAAAATTATTACTTTAATGTTTATATCTCACGTCTTACCATCCATCCGGTCATTAGCATTTTTATACTACTGAGTAATAGAGGATAAGGTATATTTTAAAGGAATTCTAATCACATTTGCTGAAAGCATGAGTTCGTAAAATCATAATTAGGGGAAAATATATGTACGACAACTCGGTATTATACCACCAATCTCCCTAAAGGCCAGCATGGGGGCTAGGTTCACGTATTAAACTGTATATAAGATAAATTAATACTACACTTGCATAAGCTATCCAAGCTAATTTAATATTCAATACCCCAATAATTGAATTGAAAATTTTAATTATCTAATAATTTATATGAATGTTTATACAACCAAATAATTTTCCATAGAGAAAAAAATTAATTAATATTACTGTTTCAGACCATATGAGGTAAAACTACTTTGATCAACATAGTTTTTAAGGCTTCACAGACCTATCTAGCTATCATTTCCACTGATTTGGTAAAATATGATAATAATAATTAACAATGCGGATTAATACCCGTTCGGGCTATACTATTCAGTACTAATTATGCTAATGGTTTAGGAATTGGGCAGGTTGAATATAGAGGAAGTGAACCCGCATTTGAGTGCTGAGAGAGTGGAAATCCATTTAGGAAAAACCACCCTAGTTGAACCAAGCAAGATTCGAACCTTGATCTCCCCATCCTCATTAGTGTATCTCAACGTGAAACTAGCACTTTAGCTAACTACGCCACAGTGGCGGGTGATTCGGAAGGGGGGAAAGGGGAGGGAATAACAAGGTAAATTCTAAGAAACCTCATCTAATTGCGTTCTACTAACTGTTCGGGTAATACAAATATATATTAAAACCACGCTAATTTATTAGGGATGAGGAAGAGTGAATTAAGAGGTAGCGTAAATGCAAAGCAAAGTGTTGGAAGAGTGGAAAACTATTTAAGAAAAACCACCCTCAGTACATTCGACCAGGATTCGGAAGACTAGACTAGTTCTTGAATGATACCTTAGGGCCTAGTTGGACAACATATGTTTCAACCTAGTCACACATGTGGTGAATAAGAAAGAAAATTTGCCACATAAAGTAAAAATTAGGAAATTAAGTCTCTCCATCTAACATTTAAAACCACACTCATTTGAACATTTTTAATAAAAACATGTACGCATTGACTACTAAATTACAATTGCCTAAGAAGCCACTGATAAAATAACTTCAAATTTAAAATGTAATACAATTCAATGCGAAATTTGACAATCCTTTTGTCTAATAGGTTAAAGAAATATTGGTTGAATAACACAAAGTGGTATGTTTCCAATTATATGCAGGAAATATCAAATTATATAGCACCCACCGTCTGTATAAAGTTTACTTTTATGGCCAATTCGTTACTTGTGGCTATTGGCGATAGGGTTGCACACCTTGGCGGTATTGAACCTTATTAATATTCACCTGGAACTAGACTCTAAACACATTGAATGGAAAATGTCACCCAATTGCACTTGTTAGAGACCATAAATATTTAAGCATGAGGAAATTGATAGAGGTCCTAATATCTAGTGAAACGTTTTAAAATTATAACTTTTACTGCAGTTGCGTTTAAATATTAAGAATTACAAAGGTCAACTACATGGTTATAAAACCATAGTTCGATCCCTGGGAATGAATATAAGAATTTGTATTTTATATTGAGTACCTGATTGTAAATAATGTTCCTGACAAGGTGTAATTGAACGAATTGGAGGTTATACTATCCGCATAGCTGGCCGCATCGTCTAACGCACCACTTTCACACTAGACTGGATTCCTGGTAATGAGAAAATCGGTGTTTAAATCCCTGTTGGTTGTAATCAAGATCTATTTATATAAATGGTTTCCCACTTTACCTCAACATGATTTCGGATTTATTTACAAAAAATTCACTTTCCAACCCCTAGAATATAAACTTAACTTATTTTTATCCTCGTTGCCCGAACGAATATTGAGACAAGGTGAAAAAAAACTATTTTAGTTTGAATTTGTTTGTTAGTCTTGTGATAATGTATCATGTGGCTTGTTTTTAGAGATTGTATGTCATATAAATAATAATTATTTATTTTTATCAACACTATTTTCATGTAACACATACCTTAATATCTTTCTTTATTATTTTTCCCGCGTCTTACTATTTGTTAAGATTATACTTATATATGGTATTTATTCTAAAGGAGTAGGGTTGAGGAAAAAAGCATTTTAGACCTAATTTATTTGAATAGCATTAAAAAAGAGTGGGATACAATTTAGGAAAATCCACCCTTAGTAGACCAGGATTTGAACCCCAATTTCCCCATCATCGGTGGGCCAGTCTTGAAAAATGGATCTAATTAACAGGATATTTTAGCACTGCGTCTTACTACCCATTCTGGTTGTATGCCTATATAAAAACCACATAAATGGGTTAGGGATTATGAAGGCTTAATTTAGAGGAAAAGCACCCGCATAAGCGTGGAGGGAGAATGGAAATTCATTTAGGGAAAACCATCCTCAGCGCACCAGACTGAAATTGAACCTCAATCTCTCCGTCTTCGGCAGTCTAGTCTGACATGAAAGCAGTGCGTTAGCCTACGTGGCCAACGAAGCGGGTTAGTTGATGTTATATCTAAATCATTAAATATAAATATATACAATTTTCTGGAACACTTTGGTTAAGACAACAGTTGACCTATAATGTGTTGCTAGAGTATTATTTTTTATGAATTAGTATTTTAATCGCACACCCCTGCATTAATGTGAACGTGGACTAAACATCAAACTCATCCAGTAATGTTGGTGAGTAATAGGTAATGTAATCAATAATCATATCTAGATGTATTGTAAATGTTTTTTACAAATGTTTCCCCAGTTTCTCTTTATGAAAATGTTTTTTCATTACCTCTTAGATCTTCCTAAACATGGTTGTAAGTTGCGATACTAAAATCTATTAAATTGGTAATTGTATCTATTGATCTATACCTCATAAATACTTTGTGAATTATGTAATTTAATTTTAGCTTATAAACACAATACATAGGATTGGCGATACCTTATTTGATTTGAATTTCAACATATATAATATCAAAAAATATAAGCTTTAACTGCTAATATTCAATTCTAATGACCAGTGTCTTTTAGAATATACAAACATATTTTGTGTAGCAATAATTAATTTTTGTTATTTTATATAGAGGGCTTTTATGATAATTTGACTTGAGCAGATTTTAAAACTTTTAAGTTTATGGGTTTTATAGGGTGTGGTGCTTTAGCAAAAAAAAATTAATATAAACAAATTATTGTATTTTATCTAAGAAAATATAGATAATTAAGGCTATTATACACTGGCAAAGTGCAAAGACAAGCTACTGGACCAAGTTACTAAACACTTGTAGCTATACTCATATAAATAACAGTTTTAACTAGTCCAGTAGCAAAGCGAGTAGTAGCTTTTAGCAGGTAAGCGAGTGAAGTGAAGATAAATCATTTCTATTTACTGGCTCAACTGCCTCACACCACCCAATGACCTTTTCTCGCTGGAATGTACACTAAAACATCTACAATACTTGTGTGAACATGCAGCATCCTTTCCAGTCCAGTATTTTATATTGTGAAGGAATTGTATCGTTCCTGTTATTTTTCTCTGGCTAGTTAAATGTTTCTACTACCCGCTCCGTTTGTCCTATTGTACAAGGTGTTACTATTGCAATATACTAAACTACTGATTACGGTGGTTCACATTTTTGTGTAATAAATTTGTTTTTTCCTAAATGGTTTCACATTCTCCCTCAACTCAAATACGAGTACATTTCTTCAAAATTCAGTCCTAATTACTACCAAATTATAAAAATTATGACATATGCGTTTCACCTGAACGGGCAGTAAGACACGCTGATGAAAATAATAGTCCATTGACACATTTAAAAGACTAATTTAAAAAAACAAATATATATATATATATAAAACATTTGGTTATATAAATCATATCGGATTGGTAGAGTGGAAACACCGCTCTAAAGCTTGCTGAGTTTTAAAGATACAATGGATCTTTGTGGAATATCAAGCATGTGTTATAGAAACCAAGTTGCAAGTGACAAAGAATTATTGAAATCTGCGGAGGCTGTATGAATAGAAGGATCTGGATTAAGAGTAAGTACTTATTTTTGAAATATATTTCCGACCCTTTTCTTTATTGTTATCTACCTCTCCCCAATTACTGCCAAAATCTGAGCACTAAACAATTCAGATGTATTTTTAACTTTTTCGAAGCAGGTCTATCAAATTTGTGACTACATCAAATAGTTAACCAAGTACTAAGCTCGTGTGGACAGCCACTTAATTACTACGTTCTGCATAATGGATTGAACTAGTAGATGGCCTCAGTAGCTTGCCTTTGCACTCGACCAAAGTGAACTAGCCTTTGGTAGGTTTAGTGGTTTGGTATTGGAGAGATGTGAGTTATTTGCTTACTGCTGATATCTGGTGGTAATTTTGAGAATCATTCTTTCTCATTTGTTGTTTTGTTGCCTACACAAAGCAATCATAAGCATGTCAATATAATTTTCATTTAAAACACTTCAAAAATATAAATAAGTTAATATTGGGTCTAGTTTAGTGATAACTAATACATTATACAGTGAAATATTCCCAAAAAGCTGTCTGGCATTCTGTCTGGCAATCTGTCTAACATTAAGTGTATAAATAACGATACTTTTATTAAAATTAAATATAATCAACAGTTTATTAATTCTTAGCAACATTATGCATGATAAATTTAAAAACACTATAGTAATATTAGTATTGAAAGTCCACATTAAAATCTATTTGAATCAAGTTCGCTATGCACTCTTAAGTATATCAACTGATACTTTTTAAATATAATTTGTATATTTTTGTATGTTTAAAAAATTAAGGGATTTTAAAATACTATAAAAAGATATTCATAGTTGATTCTGTTGATTTAATTGTTATTAAATTCATGAGTGAAAATAACTTTAGGAAGTTATTTAACTTAGTGTGTCCATGTTAAACTGTGTTAATTATATTGATCGATTATAGGTTTAAGTCACATCGATGGGCCAATGTAATAAACGACTGTATCTTATTGTTTTTAATAATGTTGACAAAGAGTTTGGGATGCTAATCCTGCTTGATAAGTAAAGGGAGGATTTTCCTAAATGGATTACCATTATCCCCTTACTTATATAAGAATATATTGCCTCAAAAGTCTACACACATGGTACAAAAACAAAACACGTTTGACTAAATGTTGTTTATATTTGTTTTAGAACGAGTGGTCTCAATGACATTATAGCTTGTATTGTTTTTATATCTCTATTATTTATAAAGGAGTGATAGTGTATGTTCATTTTTTCTCTTATAACTAGGGAGCCCTAATTATATTGGGATGCGGTATTTTTTGAAGTATGTACATTTTTCCGGGAAGATTTTAGGCTACTGATCAAATGAATTAGAACAAATATAATTTATATATTTCAAATATATTTTTCTTAAAAAGTGTTTTCAATAGTGTATTTTCCAATTGAATGTAGAATTCATAATTTTTCTGTGTATCCTGGATGCCAAATACAAAGAGTAATAATTAATTACATTAAACATTTCAATCTTTAATCGAAAGAAAAATCATATTCTGGTTGGGTTGGTTGATTCTTATTCATAGATAATTGATAGTTTATGTGACTATATGATAATTTAAAACTATAGAAATATTTAATATATTTAAATGATTTATGTTTTATATTAAGATCCCATTTCAGACCGATGTAATTAGTTGGTTTGCATGACCAATTTACGTAGCATATACAGCCTCGTAAATACACCGTAGGAACAAGGGACTTGTTTTATTTTGTATAAAAAGGATGAAAAAATCAGACCTACTTCTAAATTTTGTTTTTTCACCTTTTATATTTCTGATCATTTGTGAAAATATGCTAAAATTGACTATTTTTGTCACAGCATAAAAAATGTAATAACGCGGCGTTTTGACTTTTTATAAACGTTGTTTTGAATTTTAAATTCTTTAAGACCAATTAACTATAAAATATTTATAATTCAAAGCTTAAATATCGAGTAATTTGTTACCTACTTAAAGGCTGTAGAGTTAAATTCCCACTCCTTGAACTCTAGAGGGGTGGAGCCAAGATTTGGTTAGGCCACTCCCATCTGTTACCTCGCTCTGTCTGAGACACAAGATTTTCCCACACCAGTCATCACTAAATAAAACAATCCCAAACCAAAGTTAGTTTAATTCATTAATGAATTATGTACTTTTCAATAAGCCAAGTATTAATTATTGTTTAAAATGTATTTTACAAACCAAAGTTGACGTGAAACTGTATAATTATTCGCTTGTATAAATTATGGATGTTAAGTATAGAAAAAAATTAAGAATCAATACTCACTTCGGGGGTTGAACGGTCTAAGGCGTCACTCTCGTGTTAGATTGGCCTGCTGCGAACGTAGAAATAGGGGTTCAAATCCCAGTCGTGTCTATTATGTGTAGATTTTCCCAAATTGTTTCCTACTCTTCTTCCACGTGAATTCGGGTAGACTACCTCTAAAAATTTTCCTTTCTCATCCCTACCCTATTAAAGTAATTATCATCTATGCGTATAAACTGAAGAGGCAGTAAAACGTGATGACAAAAAAATAAAATAAATTAGGGATTTAACTAACCTTACCTAAAAATATTAAACCTAGTAAATTCCTAATACTGTTTTAGATTAGGTACAGAAGGGAGAAATTAGTTAAAATAATCGTTCATACTTTGCTTGGACAAACCTTACCAATTTAGTAGTCTGCACACAATATTTAGCTATGTTATAGATTTTATTTTTGTAGGAATATGAGTGTGCCGTGTATCTGTTATTAGAACTAACTAGCTTGTGTGCCCGTTCTTCGCATGGGGAATCTTTAGGAAGCTTTATTTTTAATTATAATATAAAATTAACCAAAGGTAAAAGTATCCAAAGTTTATATAATTTTAAATATAAATCTTTTATTGATTTAAATGATGTGACTAAACGTGAAAAATAGACTGACTAGCTGAAACATTATGTCAAAATATGGATTTACTGTAATCCAAAAATCTTTGCATTAAAGCGATCATAATAGAAGTATAACGGTGCAATATATATTGTTAATAAACAAAAATTTTTAAAAAGAATATAAAAATTTGAAAAAATCCTTAATGAAAAAATGGACTTTAATAAATACATATTGGTCCCTGTAATTACCGGTCATATTTCTATTTTCTAATACACCAAGCAGTTTTTTTCTAATCGTTTGTGAAATCTTATACTCCTTAAACTTTGGAACCAATTTTCAGTATTTTCTGATCATCTGGAGTGGTCTTTTTAACTACTTGCAAGTCTATCATTTTCCTACAGCACTAAAAAGGGTGTTTTTCTATATGATTGGAAATTTAAATCGCACCACTCTCACTCTTAACCCAAATATCTGACCCTTGATTTGAAATTTAAAAATATCAGACGCTTATTTTTATTTGGAATTGTCTCTATACCTATACCTATCTCTATACTCTATACTATAAGGGAAATATTATATTATATTGGCATTGAAATTTTTGGAGATGACGCCCATCTTCCCATTTTCCGATCTTTCATTTCAATATTTAGCTTTTTTTCATAATGTTTGAGATGTATTTTATGACAGGTTGACAAATTTGAATCCTTAACCACAATGAGAAGTAATTTTTTATATTGATTTTGGATATCCCCTCCAAATATGTCACAAACCCCGAATAATAAATTTCAAATATTCATTATCTATTTGGGTATTTGGCACTACACTCCTGGCGATTCTTTATCATCGCAACTAAAATACTTCCCAGATTTACATTTTAAAATTTAAAATTATCTGAGTTTATTGTACGATACAGTTATCTTTCTGCTAAATGGGGTTATATACCACACTGGCAAGTAGTTGTTTCAATTAATTTTAAAAATGTAAAATACGCCCTCCCACATTTCGCTGAAACCAACTTTGAAATTTGAGTTTTTAGAACTTATTTGAATATCTAGAGAAGTACTTCTAAATGTTAGACAAATTTTATTGTTTTACCTCACCTAAAGGGATTTGTAAATTTATAGCCCTCACACCCCAGTTTCCCGGAGAGATATTTTAAAATTTCCTGTATATAAACTTTTATTTCATGTGGTAAAAAAAGAGAAAATTTAAAAAAATATAAAAATGTATGGTTTATAAATTTGTTTTTAAAATAAGGTTAAAGAAGGTAATTAAAACAGTTAAAAGGTGTAAAACAGTTTAAAAGGGTAAAAAGTGCGGACAGGGCAATAAACCAAAAAAGGACAAAGGGGAAAAGAATGTTTTATCTTATGGTGGAAAGATTAAAAAATTGTAAAAAGTGACAAAATAGACATAAATAGTACCCCATTTATGTCATTTAGACTTTCCTTTCCGTTTACGTTTTTCGCATTAAATGTGATTTTAGCCCTTTAGGTCCTGTTTAATATTTTTACCTTTTTCATATCTTTTGGCATTTTAACACTTTTTGACATTTTGGTACTTTTATCCCTTTTGTTCTTTTTACCTATTTATCATTTTAGCTTATTCGGGACATTTTGAATTTTTTCTCTGTTTACCATTTTGACCCTTTTTGCCGATTTGGTACTTTTGCCCTTTTATTTATTTTATCCCTCTTGTCCTATCTATATTGTTAGAATTTTTTTACCCTTTTCACCTTTTTACCAATTTGGGCATATGCCCTTTTTCCCTTTTTGCCTCTTTTTACGTCTTTACCTTTTATATCCTGAATGATAAAATCCTCTGTTTACCTTTTTTGCCCTTTTGGCACTTTTACCGTTTATATCTATTTTACCGCTTTTACCCTTTTTGCCTTATCTACCTTTTAAGATTTATTTTAATTTTTGGGTTTTCTTTTTTTACATTAAAGCCATTTTATTTTTTTTTATTCCTATTTATTATTCTAACCTTTTTGATTAGATTAACTTTTTATCATTTTTCAATTATTAAACCTCTTTAAATAAAGCTTTTCGGTTTTTCAATCATTAGATCAACATCCAAATTGTTAAATATATCGAAGCATCAACTTGGTCATGAATATTTGTAGTTTATTTTTGACCTGAATCAGTTTACAAAAACTCATTCACAAGCAGGAGTTGTCTTTGATAACCTTAATAAATTGCGAAAATCCATCTTCCACACCAATGGTCTAAAACCAGTTCTGAAAGTGCAAGGTTGTTAAAGAGTATACTAAAATACGCATATTATTAATATTTTTTTAAAAAACACCTTATTTATCCTTTAATTCCTTAAAACAAAGTACAAAACTTGTTAAAACTCAAATCAGCTATATAAATGAATAAATTAAACATTAATTATCTTCGCTTGTGGTTTTTTTTAATCGTTCGACTGTACTTTGAAATAAGGAATTGACAAATTTACATGAATTTCATTTTTCTTTATTTCTGAAAAATATTTGTTTTCCTAGCTGTCCTCTTAGCATAGAAATACTGGCCTTTGTTCAGTTGAAAGGATTTTTAATTAATTTCCTCAAGTGTCATTAATGTTTTGCTGTAAGTCTCATCGAAGAAAGTATCATCAAACGCTGTGCTCTATAAATGTTCATAGCAGTCTAGAGATTCAATTGGGAAGGTTAAAATTCTTCGATATGATCCTGAGCAGTGCCGAAGGATTCTTATTTGAGTAGGGGGTTGGGGGGCAAGGAAAAAAAAAAGTTTGAGGTGTTCTTGATTTCCCACCTTTTCGAAGAAATTTTTGAAAATTGAATGTCCCTAAAATATATTTGGAGTGATCCTCCTCAATTTTTTTTGAAATTTGAATGCTTTTATAAGTTATTTGGAGTGGTCATACTTCAGCAAATGTTTGAAAATTAGATGCCTTTTGAAGCTATTTTGAGTAGTTTTAATATTGAATTAAAATAAATTGGATTCCTTAAAATCCCATTTAAAGTTGTCCTCCCCTAGAAATATTTGAAATTTGGATGCCCCTTGAAACAATTTAGAGTGATCTTGACCATATTTTTTTTACAACCAGATGCGTCAAGAATATTTAAAAGTGGTCTTTTCTATCAGTTTTTTTTAAAAATATTCTATATATTTGGATACTATTTGAAATTATACTCACCTTGATATTTTTTTAGATTGGATACTTTAGAAGCAATTTGGAACCGTTATTTCCTGATTTAAAAAAAAATTATTTGCATTTATAATTTATTTGCACTCATCCCAGAAATCTTTTTGAATTCGATACATCTAGAAACTATTTAGAGTGGTCCTCTACCTGACCCATTATAAAAAAAATTAAAGCCCTTAGAAGCTATTTGAAGTTTGATGCATGTTTTTCAGCTTCAATTTCGAGAATATCAAAAGGTGTGAAATACATCTAATTTATTGCAATAGAGGCAATAACTTCCTATACACCCCACTCCCTGCTTTCCCTGTTAATAATTTAGTGGTGTCCTTACCCATATTTTCAGAAATTATACTCTCTTAAATGCTGTTATAGTAGTCCTCTCTATGATTTTTATTTTAAAATTTTGGTTCTCCTTTTACCTATTTAAAGTATTTTTCATTCCGGAAATTTTAAAAATTTTGATGTCACTAGAGTAAAGAATCTAATTTAAAAATTCCTCACCCAAGAGTTTTTATTTTTATTTTAGATTTTCTAAAAGATATTCGAAGTATTCTTCCCCCTGGAATGTTTTTAAATTTGGTTGTTTCTAGAAGTTAATTAGATTGCCCTTCGCCTGAATTTCTTTCGTAAATGATATGCCTTTAAAATCTATTTGAAGTGGTCTTCACTCAGAAATATTTTGAAAATTGGATTGGCTTAGAAGCTATTTGAAATGTCCCTCTGCTGGATTTTTTAAGTAGATGCTTCTAGAAGATGTTCGAGGTGACTTTCTACTGGCCAATTAAAAAAAAATTAAAGGCTTTCAAAAACAACTAGTAGTGCTTATCGCAAGGGAATTCTTGAATATTACAACACTCTAAAACTTATCAGGAAGCTATTTACAGTACTACACTACCAGATTTTAAAAAAAATTACATATCTTTATATTTTATTTGGAGGAGGGAAATCAGAACCCTCTAGAAGTAATTTAGAGCTATTTTTTAAATTGTAATAAGAATTATATGCATACTTCTTTTCACATTACGTAATTATTTCTTACATTTGTGTGTGTGTATGCCTATCTCATTGAACACAGTATTTGAAATATCAAAAGGGTGGCATACCTGGGCCCTTCTTAAGACACGCCTATGGAAATAAATCGGATATTTGAAAATGTCTTGGTACTTGTAAAAGTGTTACTAAACTATCCAAGAAGTTTGTAGTTGGAAAAGCCACATTGAATGGGGAAAAAAATCATTCTAAAATATAATTGTTTAGTTCTTCTACGTTGATTGAATGTCTGAATATTCGTCGAACATTGAAATAATAATTGTTACCCAAACTTGATGGGACACCTTTTGTGGCTAACTTAAGAAAAGGGGAAAGAAATGCCAATAAATGTCCCCCTGATTGGATTAACTGGAATTTAGGACTAAAGAATTTTAATCTATTTGGTTTAAGTCATTCAAAGTATATTTACGTTTGGCCTGTGATGTTTATGTTAGTTAGATTAAGTTTAGGTAAGTTAACTAACACAAAATAAATGAATTGAAATAATGTTTTCTAGAAATATTTTTTCTATAAATAAATAAAAGCCAAACACTGAATTCCTTTGAAAAATTATTTAAAAAATGATGGATATTTTATTTAAATATCTGGTGAAGAGCCAAGCGTTTTGTTTTATTTCTTACAAAAAATATTTTGATCATGGATTTTCTTATTAATTTGTCCCTCAAATCTTTGTACATTTTTTATTAATAGAGTAATAATTTTCACATACTCTTTTATAAGCTACATAAAATATTTTAATATATATGGCCAACTATTTAAATTGAATTTCATTATTTAATGATCCCTAAATAAAATAAAAAATTATATACATTATTTATGTTGACAATTTAAACCTAATAACATACAAAAATATATGCTACTGTAAATGTTCTTAATATATGACCTTAAAATTATATATATATCTTCTTATTTACTATGTAAAACAATTTCAATATATACACGCTGTGTGTTAATTCAATTCCAATAAATCTATTTCGAACCAAATATTTAAGGCCAATTTATGTAAATGTAAAATTTTCAAAATTTGTCATTAGTAAACTAGATTTATATTTATTTATTTCATAAAAATCATCATACAATATTATATATAGTGTAAAATATACCAATTAAATAATCACTAAGATCATTTTGAGAAAAAAAATTAAAACTAATTTCTCAGCAATCTAAGCCCTATAGTTAAATACTTACTTTTTTAAGAAAATTAATCAAATTGAATTAGTCTACTTATAATTCAAAATGCTACTCTGACACTTATTTTAAATCAAATCATGTGCGCCATTTAAAACATTGCAGTGTTATTAATTTTGTCGTTTAAAACAATTCCGATATCCTTTTTAATCACAATCGTTGAATCCTATTTTTATAATATTAAAAAAAATTTATAATTATTATTCTGTAAACTATCCCTTATTTGGGGCCTAATAAAACCAATTTAACCATTTCAGCTCCCTTGGGGTGGACGAACAGACAGAACTGTAAAACATACTTTTTTGGGGGTTTGGAATCACATAAAACATAGATTCAGCATAATCTGAAAGCCGAAAATGTTCATAATCATATGATCATAATACTGTTTTTATTTATAATAAAGTCAAAAGCCACTTCGTTTTACTACAGTTCAGGATTAGGGAAGAGTAAGATATAATTCTTATAGAATTTTTTTTTATCAAATATTTAAAGTTTCTGGGAAGGTTTTGATCTATTGTGGGGGTAGCTATGTCTCTAGAAAGATAACAAGTACCATTAAAACCAACACAATTGATGGTTTTATACATATACAGAAGATTTTCTGTAAAAATTAATACTAACTTATAACTACTCGGTGATAGCCACTGATTCAATCAATATGAGGTTTTAATCAGATATTTATAGTATCTATAGAAAGGTTTTAAGCTATGGATTACATACCACTGTCTTTAGTAGCTGATAAGTGAAGGTAAAACCAATATAATCGATGGTGTTTCTTTACTTGTGTATGCTCATATATAGCTGGAGAACTACTATATGGATTTGGATGAGAAATTTTTTACATATTAAGTATAATATTTTTAAAAAGGTTATTTATTGGTCGCACAGAACAAAGTAGTAAATATAAATTCAATGTCGATGACACGGTGTGCATCAGCAAAGCAAAAATGCTGTTTTAAAAGGGGTACGAGCGCATTTGGAGTGAAGTGATTCTCATAGTTATCAGCCTTTTGTTGCGCAAGCCTGTCATATATAGAATAACCGATCTTGTCGGCGAGGAAGACGAGGGGTCGTTTTACGAACAATATTTGCATCAGGAAAGTATCCGTGAGAATGTCAAGTTTTATATTAATATAAGTGCCACGGTTTAAGGTGTAAGAAATAAAGTGTACGTGCATTGCAAAGATTACTCCACAGATCTTAATTTGTGAATTCCTACCTGCCTTGTCATGAAGGATCAGTTTTACATTATTTTGCCATGTTACGGCTTTATGGTATATTTTCTAAAAAATAGTCACGATCTTAACCATATACACACAAAACGAGCAGTGGGAAATCGCTTTCACCTAATTCTAGTACCCATGCTCTTTCACCAATGTACCTGAGGATCAAAAAAATTGTGGTACAACTGGGTGACTGCCCAAACTCTGGAACATATATTCAAGGATCACAATTCGTCTGCAAACTACATCAAATTTCACTATTTGTTCAAGTCCTTAAACGCTGCAAATGTGTTTAAAAAATATGCCTAATTTATATTCATGTACACAGATTTGAATAAGAAAGTGGAAGTTGTCAATACTTCGCAAAACTTATATATGGTGACCCTATTTATTATATTTACAGCTCTGGTATTTAACTAATTCTAATATGATCAAAGTCTAAAAGTCTTCGTACTTGAAAAACATTCTTATGGGCTTAACATTTCAAATGTACATACACACGGATAGTGTCAATTCCCGGCCCATGGGTAACATTGTGGTGCTGCTTCTACAAATTGTTAGTGTTATGTCCTCCAAATTTGCCTAAGGCTCAAATAAGACCATTGCCTTTACTCAGATGCACTACGAGCCTGTAATTATACGGGAAATTTAGAGCTCGTAAATCAATATAAAGTAAAAGTAAAAGTGTGCGTGGAACTTCATATTAAAAACTACTCAAAATGATCTACACCTACAAAATATACATCATACGCCAGACGGGAACAAAAATATCTTCTTCCTACCATGGGGTTAACTTTAACATGGTCAAAAATAGGTAGTGTTTTCAGTGGCTTATTAAATAGCGTCATACCATTGAACACATGTGCTTTATACTGTCATTGATGTGCATTCTGAAGTCACCTATTAGCATCAGTCTTTCAAGGATGCCTTACGATGGTGTGTCAGTGAGGTGGTACACTTGCCTAAAACGAAAGGCAGAGCATAAGATTGGCACAATTATGTCCAGATAAGGCAATAAAGGAATTTGTAAGAAGTATTAACGTCAGCCATTTTTCGTTGTCTAACGTAAAAAGGTCACCAAGGTGAAGAAAGATGGAGTATATATTTTCAGTTAAAATGTATTTTCTACAACCCTAGTCCTGTGAGTATGCCAGCAGCAAACTTGATAACTTTTCCGTTTCATCGACAGTAAAACATTCTTGAACGTAGGCAATAGATCAGTACATACCTGTCTCTTCCCTCACGAATGATTCCTCCATCGTATTTACCATTACCAATCAAGGCGAGTTCTATATCGATCTTTCACAGATCATGCTGTATCTCAAAGATAAAATAATAAAGCACAATGGTGGGAATTTTTGCCAATATGTATCAAATCTATACCGCCAACAAGAAGTTGCATTCGAACTTAACCCCAATATATGTGTTTTTAAATAAAAAAACATGTTTCAACCCCCCACAACACGTATGCTTATAGATGGTTCATCATGACGCTGCTCAATTACAGCAGTGAATACAAAATGACACATCTGACCTTTGTCCTTGTGTACGCAGACACCTTAAACATGGTTAACGAAGTTATCAGCACCAACATGGTGGTTGGGAGTAGTCGTAATCTATTGGCAAAAAGTAAGATGTCGCACCTTAAGAGTTTCTACACAGCGACGTATCTAACTAAGAGAAATAACTTTTAACGGTAAAGAGCTTAGGCTTAAGTTGGTCTGTTCCAGAGATGGTTTAGTCCCATTGCTGTCCCTGAAATCTCTCAGTTTAAAGTCCACATAGTCGAAGACATTCTTTTAGTGTGGCGTGTTAAAGTATGTCCTGCTTGCCCATACCAAAGGATTAAACTTTGTTACTACAACGTATCTCATCACATGGATGGAAGGCAAAACACTCAATTTTCCTTTGGGAGTTCAAAGGAAATCGCTGAACATTGTACTAAAGGGACAGCTCCCTAAAGGATGCATCTTAGGATCCGTATAGAATGCGGAGTTCAACGGAGATATCATAAATAACTCTTTCAAACATATGAAGTGAAACATTAACTGTTTTTAAAATAACCTGCTTCAGTATCCTGGTTCAATGAACCACGTTCATATCCATGTTATATTACATAATATTATATCCGGGATTTATTTTAGAATGCACCACTTTTTCATCTGGGCTGTGACCTACTTTTACATCTGGGTTCATTTTATTAAACTACCTGCGTTTATAACTGTTTTATATTTCTAGAATAACCTACTTTTGCACCCTGGCTATATTTCTAGAGTTACCTAATTTAACATCTTGATTCGATGATCTACTCTTACATCCAGGTTCTATTTTAAGAATGACATACTTTGCAACTGGCTATATTATTAGAACTACCTACTTTTAAATCCAGGTTTTATAACCTAGATTTAATTTCTGGTTTATGACCTAGTTTAAAATCCTGGTTATATTTTTAGAATTACCTGAAAGTAGGTCACTTGGTCAAAGTTCAAAGTGGGGCGAAAACTTTAGATCCCTACTAATAATTAATATATACATATCAGTATATGATGTATGTTATAAATAATACATATCATTTGTATATTATATATAGTATATGATATATATACTAATTATTTATTATAATTAAATACTAATTATTATAAAATAAACATAGATATTATATAATATATTATAATATACATAATTATATCTCGTAAGTCATAACCAAAATTAAAATATGTTTTGTAAACTAGCTTCTGTTTTTGTAAGAATGGTATTTATAAAATCTAAAATTTTATTTTGTTATTTACTCTTTTAACACATTTAATCAATGCTATTGATATATCTATTTTAAAGTTGATGAAAAATTACAAAAGTGGAATGCGAAGATAACCAAGTACGAGTATATTAAAGGTATCTGGTCCAATTAATTGCCCAACTAAATTAGAAATTAATTCATTTGAAACAGAGAATACATTTTTTTATGGAAGTTAATCAAAATAAAAGTGATTAATACTTTTAAAAACCGTATGAACCTTTCCCAGTAGAATCGTGATTAATTCTCTTAAAGGTCATTTTATATGTACATTTATACTTGTTGAAGAGATATTAGAATCTTAAATAATATTTTATATAATTATATCATACCAATGAAACCCATTAAAGTCCCGTATAATATATACAGTTATTTCTAAGGAGATTTATTTTTGATCATTGTGTACGTTACATAATTCTAAAAATAACTAATTAAAAATGAAATTATTGAGATTCCCTACAAATTGGCACGTTTTATATGGCTATATATTTATTTAAACCATTTTTAAGGATTTATTTTTTGGTGTGTTCATTAAGGTAATTCACAATTTAGGAATATCTATTTTTTAATATATCATCCTTAAACCCCACCTTATTTAATTAAAAAAATATCCATACCAAATAAACAAATGCAGTCATTAAATATATTTTAGGTTTCAGGGTAAATAATTTTTCGTCTGCAATGCAAGCTTTTGCACTCATTCATATCATATTAATCTTAACTCAATTAATATTATATTTGTATATAGTTTAATTTTAATAGTTCAATATATCATTTTTTGAATAATATATTTATATATGCTCTTAAATTTTTTCTGATAGTATTGAGATTTGAAATTTAAAACCAAAGGTAAAAAAGAATGGGTGTGAATACAAGTAGATAACATTCCATTTATTCAACAGGTGTGTCTAAGAAGTTTTATCGTCGTATCTATATTTGGTATTGTTGTGTTAGCCAGGTTGTTAGCAAGGTAATCATCTTTATGGTAATCAATCAGTCTAGTATTTACTAATATTTATATTTTAATCAGTGACATTATTTTCATAATTAGTGTTTTATATATAGTAAAATATCAATGCGATTAATTTATAAAAGCCCAGTATATTTTACTTATATTTATATATATTTTTTATTATATAAATTATTACTATTATTATTTGAGGAGACCTTCATAGTTATAGTAGGAGCTATTCATATTTCTCCCAAATTCATGAGAACTCCTTCTATCCTGTATCAAAAGTGTCCAGAGAGTTAAATTACCTTCTCACTGTTACATTACAACTTCTTTTAGCTAATCTCTCCTTCTCTCCCCCTAAACCTCTGTCAACCCAACAACTTTTGAAAAGTTGACTCAGCCACCGCAAAACGGTCAAGCTTCAGCGACAAGGCTGTAGGTTGTTCCTAGTCTATGGTAACCTGTTTTCCCAAGTCCCCCCTCCCTCCTCCTTTTTCTACCTCCTTCCCACTTGGATAATTTTTATTAAAAATAAAGTGTTTGTAAAAGGAAGCAAAAGCGGTGTGGGGGGGCTAGGTAGTCAGAAGGCGTGAACAGTAGTTCTATTCAGAGTTTGTCGAGCGTGTAGTCGGACCCTAGGAACAACGTGTATATTACACAGACAATCTCCCCCACTATCAACTCCCTTCCCCAACGGTGCAAGAGGGTAGGAAGAAATTGCGTGGGACTGGATTTGGTTTCCGAGAACGGAGTCAAGGTATTGCTTTTAGTTTAGAACTCTTGTTATCGGGTTAAGAAAGTGATACCGAGGGTAACAAAGAAAACCTCTTTACTGTAATCAGTTCGGCGTTTAGCAGTGCTTTGAACCAATTTCTTTAAGTGATTCCTGTTCAATATAGGTCAAATACACATAAATCTAAAAAAATTAACATTTCGATTTTTAAAATAATATTACAAAATTGAGAAACAATTTTTTTTAATCACGTCATACTACCATTATTATTATTATTATTATTATTAGCACCACTTCTTACTAGCCGTTCGGGTTATACGCACTTACGCTAATGTGAAATGGTTGGGTGATTGTGAGATGAAATGGAGGACCTACAGTTTAACGTGGGATCCGAACCACGGTGGATGCCTGGCATTCCCCACATTCACAAGATGTCTTGTCAGAGGTGAAGGAAGGGTTTGATAATCAGATTAATCTGTACCAGGACCGAGGATTGAACCCCGGCCGCCAGCACAGAAGTCTGACACCTTACCCCTAGACCACCAGGTCACCTGTCATGATACCAGTTTTGGCTATACGCATATGTATTGATTACCCTAAAAAAAAGATGTAGTGATGAGTAATTGTGAGTTTAGAGGAAGTTTGCCCTCATTTCTGTGGATGTAGAATGGAAAACTATTTATGAAAAGCCATTATTAGGCCTACTCTACAAAACCTGGATTTGAACAACGATAGACCCGCTATCAGAATTCTATTTGATTGCGAGAATGACGTCCTGGACCAATGGTACTCAACTTTCTTTGTTTGTGTACCCCCAGATATAATTTCTTTCCAGCCTTTTATCCCCAAAATTGTTGGAGTATTGCAAGTAATATATCTTCTGCAATATACATATAAAATAAATTACCAAAACAACTATAAGTAATATATGTATATGTATATAAGTGCATGGATTTTTTTACATTTCAGGTACCCCGTAAGATACCTTTAAGTATGCCATGTTGAATAGCAGTGCCCTAGACTATGGAGCCACTGAAGTGGGTATTGTCGTAAATGAGTTGGCACTAGTTTTAAAATACCATATTTGATTCTAGCTGAAGACAAGATTAGTATCAGCATATACGTATTCCGAACTATGTCCTATTAATTATATCAGGGAGAGGCAAACAACAGGCCACGGGCCATATACGGCATTCCAGAAAGTTTAATCTAGTTGATGGGATATATAGTTAAAATGTGTTTCGTTGTGAATCAGGCTTTTTAAAACACAAAAATAATATTTTTGTAGAAACATGCCAAAATAAACATTTCCCAAACTTAGTATATTATGCCTAAAATACATGTTAATATTTTCATCCTCATATTCATGCGAGCATGTGTTTTCAACCCGGAAACTTACAAAAAGTAAGCTTAGAAACCCCGACGTACTGATGAGCATTTGTCTTCTTTCTTGCGAATAGCCTCCAACAGATTCACTCATCTCACACCTCCTCATATAAATCATATGAATGAACTTGAAAATATACTTGGCTACTAATATATATATATATATGATTGTTTGTCATTATCAATGTATATAAAATTATTCATGACAGTCTATAATGTGTGACGATCTTTTACTTTTTATTATTAATTTTGAAGAAAAATTAATTATTAAACCTATAATTTTTTTTTTTCATTTGGACCTCCTGTAAGTATGGTTGAACAAACTTTACTTAGATAATATTATCTTCAGTGATTTTTGAGCTTTAACATGTTTGGATTACGTTTTGTTGTTCTGGGTTAAGTTTCTTTTTAAATCATTTTTTTGGAAAGTTCACGTGGGTAGATAAAGAAAAATAAATGATCTATAGAAAGTTTGCTGCAATTTGGTCATATGGTATCACAATTAAGAGGTTATTTCAGTGCTAGTTTATCAGTTTAATAGATTTTGAAATAATTTATGTGAAAATAAAGACAATTAAAGAACAAATTATTTGTAGTTTAAAGTGAGGCTATAGAATGCAAACAAAACGCTTTGATTTGAAAATATTTTTACCGATAATTAAGATTTGTAAGCAAATATTTGCACTCGGTAATCACTTATTATTTAATGGACTAGTATGATGAATATAAACGTGTTTTACTAACGGAATTTTTTTTTATGGCTGGGGTTGGGTAGTATAAGAAATTCCATTTCAAGTTAATTTTATTAAATTAAATGTGAAAATGAAATTTAATTTATTGTGTGCATCTTTAAAAGCCGCTTAACGCTATAAAAATCAAAAATATTTACAATAGTTAATTCTACTTGTGCACATAAAGAGAAAGTATTGTAATCCCTATCATTAGTACCTCGATATTATGATGAATATTTAAGTATTATATGCTCCCAAACTTTACAAGGTGAATTTTAAATTTTTATCTCTCCCTATGTTGATATTACTCTCTTCCGTCTGTTTGTCTTAAATTGATCTAACTTGCTCAGGCTAGAATCATGAAAGTTAATTATAATAAGTTTACTTTCATTTCTATTCTTATGTTAAATAAACATTTTGCTAGTATAGTTTGATCTGTGTTAATTGATGTAAAAATACGAAAAACTGTGTTAAAGTTATCCAGTAACGGTCCATAATTGTATACATTATTTTGAACAACGTTTATGATAAATTCATTATGACGTGATCTTTAATTAGCATTAGCATTTAAGATACTAAAACTGAGTGTTAGGATTAATGTTTCCTGTGTTTTTATTAATTTCTATACAAATTCATAATTATGTATCAAATATGTAACACGTACTTACTGAATATAACTTTTCAAGATTGTATTTTTTAGCTTTCATTTCTGAATATTCCAGTGCCATACAAATTACGATTGACTTATAAATGTAGGCCTATTTGATTATGTTATAATGAAGTTATTTAATATAGAGCTATACAAATAACAAATTTTAAGTAGACTGAAATATTTTAAACGCCTTTAAGATTTTATTTAATTAATAAAATAAACATTTTTATTATATCAATACATATTGTTTGAAAAAACAAATAAACCTAGGATATTTATCAATATATATAATTATATATATATGAATAATTTAATAATGTATATCATAAAAAAGATATATATATATATATATATATATATATAATACGTATGGTTCAAAATCCATTGACAAAATATCAAATTCCATCTTATTATCCTGGTAGAGAAGAGTTTTATATAATATATTATAAATGGCATTTAAAATATTATATATAATATACTATATCAGAGATGGTATTAAAACTTAACCACAATATTTTATAAATTATCCCGAGAAACGTAAAGATATTTTGGTAGTGCTAACATCCGTGCAAACGTTATAGTCAATAATAAAATGCCAATATGTTATTTTAGGTAAAACAAGATTTCTCAACTGCATCTTACTACACGGTTAGGCTACACGCATAGTAATACGCCATTGAGGGAGGATTAGTAATGTTTGATATAAGTGTTTCATTATTTGTTCCAAGGTTTGTCTCCACTTGGAAGGACTGTCTTCATTGATTATATCATCGCTTTAATATTCATTTGAGCAATCACATACATTATAATATCGTGAGCAAATATTTATATTTGGCTCCAGGAGAGGTTTGATACCAAGGGGGGGGGGGGGGAATAATTTACAAGTAAAGTCTTATAATCAGCAACTACCAAAACCTCAACCCCTGTTAGTAAAGCTACACACCATTATGGATTTATTGATCTACATTAGTTCGTAAGTTGATCTTTTAATGATAAATAAATAATTTTAAAACCATATAGATAAGTAGTTCCAAGAACTTTGGTCGCGATAAAAATTAAGGTCGTAAGGATGTTCCTGAGGACCGAAAAAAGGTTTTGCATTTTTTTACAAACTTTATGAGATATTATATTTACAAACACTTCATCAAACTGAGAAAATATGAAGAATTATTCCTACTTTGGAAATATCAATAATGTTAAACAAAGATTTGTCAACCTCTTGTAATTGGAATTTCAGGCCTAGCTCAATTAAAAGCTCATTTTGAAATGGAAAAATTAAAAACTCTTTTCCCTCTTCTGAAAATATAGCCTATCTTTGTGAAAAAAAAGTCATGTCTTTCATTGATCAAGATCCTCAAATGATTTGCTTGGTACTTTGTTCATACACATAGGTCCCAAGACTTGAAGAGCTTACCTACAAAATGAAAATCATCAAACTTTTCACCGAGATTTTCTTTCTATATTTAACAAACTATTTTCCATGGAACATATTGTGTAATTTTCTAGTTCTAAGATTAAAATTACTGAAATGTATTCAATTTAAATGATAACATATATTGATGCAAAATAAATACTCAAAACAACTCACACCAGGAATGAAACATTATTATATTAGCCACTGAATTATTCTTTTTTGGTCACTTTCCTAACATTGTAACAAAGTCAGAGTTTCATTAAAAATGTTCTCTACATTTTGTTTGAATACAAAGCTATTTTAATAATTATGTTTTTGCTATTTTAATTATTCTAGTTATATTGATTTAATAAACACAAATTTTAAAATAATAAGATATATAAAATACATATATAGACCATGTGGGTCACCAGACCGGAAAAATATTATATTTAGGTTTGCGTTAAAAAAAAAGTTTCGGAAACACTATACTTGATTATAATATATTATGTTTAGAGGTGCGTAAATTGTAATGGCTCTTTGCTGTGTAGTGTGACACCGAGTAATTTAATTGTTGTAATGATATTGGTTTGAATTACTCTAAATTATATAAAAAAAACTCATGGATGAAGTTAATTTTTCTTTAGATTTCTATATGTAGAGTATCCTAATTAGATTCATCCATGAAGAAACACGCGCTTCTCAGAAATATTGGGAAAGGATTTCACCACTAAAATAATTTTTTATACCATATTTCCTGTTAAAAGAACAACTGCGCTATTTCCTGTTAAATGGAACAACCCCGCAGTATTTGGCAAATATGCCAATTCCCTATGCCAATAAAAGCTAGCCTTCACAACACCTGTCGCCAGGACTCCTTCTATTAGTTAGATTTTACACTGTTGGGGAGGGGAGAAAGATGCATGGCATATGTCATATATAAACCGTTTGTGCGTATCAGCCAGGCACCCAGGATCCAAACATCTACATCCGTGATCCAAACGCCCACGCACAAGTCGCACATGCTACACACTTGCAGTCACATTCTAACATAGTATAAAATAACTTACATTAATATCACAAGTGTGCGTTAATATAAAGCATTTCATTGGAATTTGTATAAGTAACCAACATATGTCATTTAAATAAACCATGTGTGAATAAACAGCCATTAACAGTTCTCTTTCTTAACATTTATTAATTATACCGTTCTAATTAGTGCTCGACCACGGAGCTATAGACAGCAGGTTAAACGGTATATTTTCCGTACAGTGATGATAGGCGCTCTACCAAGTAGCTATAGACAAACTAAACAACATAACACCATTATTATATCAGGGAATTAATCCGTAGTGTTTCAATCGACGCCCAAAGCAGGGAGATTGATGCAATAGTGTTACATTGTGTTAGTTTTAATTTTTTTTAATAAAAAATATACAATACTATATATGTAATTAATTTACGAGTATATATTATTATATATAAATATATAAACATATACTGAAAACTCGTAAGATTTTTGAGACAAAATAATATAAATTTTTACATTAACTGTCCACCAGGTATTATAAAGGAAATATTACACACTTTTACAGAATCTTTGAGGAAAGACTCATTTGTCTCTCAAAGATCGTAATAAATTTCATATTTTAAAGTGCAATTTAAAAAAATTATTGATGTTTGCTTATAGCTCAGATATTATTGATTTTATAAAAATATATTTATGATTGTAATATTTTTAATTTTATTAGTACTACAACTTTAAAATGATAAGATATTTCTTATCACAATTAGATGGTAAAATATGATAAAAATTGTAAATTTATAGATCTATAAAGTACTCTTTATTATGTAAGGATGAGCAGGATCTTATATTTAAGGAAGTGTACCCAATTTTGCGTGGACAATCATTACGCTAAAATACCCCTTAGTACCTGTGACAGGGATTCGATTCCCCATCTCCATTTCATTGAGAGTTTAACACGGGAGTAACGCTTAAACTATGCGAACACCAAAGCGGGTGTTCGTGGTGTTGAAAATAGCCTAGGTACATAATACAATCAAAATCGTTAGAATGGATATCGAAAAAATAGGTTTTATTTTTTTTCGTTCTTCATAACACAACCCTTAATTTTAGGGTTCGATATCTAATTCCAAAAGCTTCTCGGTGGAACCTTATTAAAACTAGACATCAAAATTGCGTTCGATCGATAGAGTGGTTTCGGCTCTAGTCCGAGATACAGACAGACAATATTGCGAATTAAAAAAAAATTGTTCGGTTTCAGGGGAGCATGAAACGTAAACATTTATCAAAAGCTAGGATTCAATTTTTAACAGGTACAATAGTTATCTCCCAGGGATGCAAAGGGATACCTAAGTATGGCTAATATGAATGCAACTAAGAAGTTGCAAAATAGAATCATCCAAACTGGCATGTATTTGGGATAATATGCTAGAAACACCACTCGCTTAAATACAAGGCTGCTAGAGTCAATTAAGTCAAAGTTGTTTATCCATAGGAAATGTGCTAATTTATAATTTTAACCGCCTACACTTCTATTTGATTTTGCAGCTTTTTAAACTCATGGTAAATTAAATAAATGTTACGGAACTCCGCATGGACTTTCCCGCTCTATTGTTAAAAATGAAATTATTTATTTAAAATTCGTACTATATGGAAACGAAATAGTATACATTAGCAAACCCAAACATAACTTGCACCATACTTACGTAAAACATGTTTTGAGTCCAGGTTTAAAATTTACAATTCTATTTTTAAAGAATTTATGTCCTTGTTTGTATGTATGGACAAATAAAAAAGATTGATAGTGCATCCACAAGGCTCAATATGTCGTATTAAAATTTCAATTTCCGGTTATAATTTTTAATTTTATTAGGTGTTGCACATCTTCAGTTCGTCGCATTGCTATTCAATTCCTCATTTATAAATGTTAACTAATCAAAAATGTAAATATTGACTATTAAGTCTATAATGAAAGAGATAGAGCATTGTTGCACATACATTTCCTCTAAGATGTCAAAGGAAAAGAAACATACACTTTAGAGAGACTTACTTATATTAAATTACTCTATGTTAATAGGGAATTATTGCGTTAACACATAAGTAATATATCTGTACAACTAAAGCTCACAAATATGTATTAATATATTGGCAAATATCTCAGAACTTGTTGGTTTTATTAAAATATATTTCGAATAAACTTTTGTTAGTTTTAATCCTTATATATAAAACTTTACTAGCCCGTTTCCGGTAATAGAAATTACGACGAAATATCTGTAGGGATTTTGGAAAACGATCACTCATTTTAACGACTAGGAATCCAGGATGTCGGGAAAAATAGTAGTTTTCCACGAAAACTCAATTTTCAAAGCGAGTTTTCAGCTTTTCATTTTTTGTTTGATCACCATGTGGGGATTTTCAATAATCTCTAATTTGTTATTATTATTATTTTTTACCATCTCGTAATTTAATTATATTAGTTGTGATTTTGTGGGGTTTTTCTTAAATATATATTTGAAGGGTGTTAGTAATGGCCACCTTGGCAGCACGTTCGTTTAGTTGCTGTTACCCGGGGATATTAACTATTTAAGGTGCTTCCCTGGTACTTTAATATTTGGGAAAAATAATCTGTAATATAATATTATATTAATCTTTGCATTATCTTATTACGTACCTTATTTTGCTGTCATTTTTATCGTTGTTTCCTTTTTTCGTTCTTCTCGGCTTATTTTCACTTATTACAAATTTATTTTTTGGGCTCCATCTTGATTAGTTAAGTAGTTAACGAACCCACCACACCAACGTATTGCTAGGAGAGCATTCCTGCCATGCGACGGTTGAATGAGTATAAAGATTAATCTTGTTTTATTTATTTATTTTTTCTGGCGGGTAGTTTTTGACAAGGAAGGCCATAAATATTTTTGTAATAATTTTAGGAATTAGAATCTTTTCGTTGTTGATTTTAAGAGTTTTTCACAATTTTGTAAGAGTTATAAAAAGGCTATATTGAAAGTTAGGACATTTTGCTGATATCTTGCAGCCAATTTTGGGCAACTTTGGGGTAATTCTCCGAAGATGCTTGTCAAAGTGTCCTAGGTGGGAGGAATCCTGCAAATAGAGCGGTATATGGGGTGAAAGTAACGGAGGTGAGTGGAGGTTCCGTGGTGGAGCTCCAAGAGATTTTTGGGAAAGAAGAACATTATAGTAGTGAATTCACCTATAATAAAACGAAACTAACACCGTCTGCGTGTCTCAGATTTACCAGAGATGAAATGCCATCCGGTATAGTCCGGTGGGGCCAGGCCTTATTATCTACGCGGGACGCTTCAGCTACCCGTTTTGTACGATGAGTCCATTCTTTCTCGGGGGACAGCCAACGCCCAGTCTTTTCCTAGAACTCAAATCAACTCATTCAATTCCAGTGATAATTTTTAGGTGAATTTTAAGAACCCTATATATAAAAAGATTAACATATTTGAACTATTTATGCCCCTATAAGAGTAACAAGTACTCGGGACATCTCATCTCGTCATTTCCCATATCGGAACATCGTGAGGATCAGTTTGTGGTGGTTGTTATTCTTTACTCTCTATCTTTATTTTATGTATTTACTTTTTTTTTGTCACTTAAATTGTACCATAACCATACCCCCAAGCCTCTTATCCATCTGCACACGTGTAAATAATACTGTATATTCTAAATTGGCTAATACTGGTGACCCGATAGGTAGGAAACTTGTTTTTTTTTGTTTTATACACTGGTTACGTAAACACAGTTAATAAATCTTAAATCAAAAATTATCTTGAATAATGTTTAGAAATAGCCATTTTAACTATATAATTATAAATTTTGGTGTTCGTATTTTTTTAAATAATGGGTTTTGATGCTCATTTTATTAAAATAATGGGCTTTGATGTTCATTTTAGCAAATAGTAACACAATACAAATATATAAGTTAGGTTAGGTTTTCATTTTACCTCTTGATTTTGAGGACATGATATTTAAAAATTAATGTTTTGTGTACCCCAATATATCTTTTCAAATTCTTACAAATACAGTGAGTTCAGTTATGTTTTCATGTAAATACATAATTTTGAGGGAATGATATCTCAAAGTATCGTAATGTTTGATTACTATATCTATATTTTCACATTCTCTATCTCTATCTGCCACTCTCTCTCACGCTCTCACACACATTCTCTTTAACGCTCTCCCACACTCTCACTCTTTCCCTTCACACACACACAAACACACACACAAACTCTATAACACTCTCTTTCTTTCTCTTATATGCTATTCTCTCATTCTCTATCCCACTATCTAACCTCACATACACTTTTTATCCCACAATTTCTCTCGCATTATTTTTATAATATTCTCTCTCCCTTAAGCTTTCTCTCTAATACTTTCTCACTCAAACGCTTTCTCTTTCAAAAATGGTCTCTCTCTAATTCTGGCTCTCTATCTCTCAAACACTCAATCTCTATCACTCAAAAGCTTTCTCTCAAACTCCCTTACCCTCAAACTTCCTCTAGATTACTCTCACTTACTCTATATATGTCAATATTGTTATCTCTTTCTAAACTTACTTTCTCTCTCTCTAATTCATTCTTTCTCTCTCAAGCTCGTTTTATCTCAAACTCACACTCTCATTTTATCTCTAACTCTTTTCTAACTTTTTCTCCAACACTATCTCTTAAACCCTGTATCTAACTAACTCTCTTTCTCACTAATTTTCTCTCTCTAAACTAATCTCGAGCTCTCTAACTTTCTCTCTCAAACTCTCTATCACATGGCCCCACATGTTTTCTCTCTTTCACACAATACCTACCTCAAAATTCTACGTTATCTTTTTTACATACACTCACATAATTTATCACGCATTCTCCCTCCCAAACTCTCTTTCTAGCTCTCACACACTCTCTCTCACTTTCTCTCACACACATTTTCTCTCCTCGCATTAACACACATACAAACACGCACATTTTTATACATAATTTAATAATCCCATTTGTGATAGTTGAAATTAAGATTAAACGTTTTTACTGGTTTTAACCAATGACATAATTTTAAAGGTTAGGGGTCGAGGATGCTGGCAAAAATATTAGCCTAAAACTTAAACTGTATTCTCATTAAAAAAAAATCATATTTTCATTCTTTGTGGGCAGTGGCTAAACTGTAAAATCATTATTTGTTTACATCACCGTGGAAACAATTATTTGCGTATGATTGTAACTCGGTTAATAAAATATTTCTCTTTGGTTAAAAATAATAACAGTTTAATAATTCGTACTTAAGTGGTTCAGTGTAACGAATAGATAGAGACTGGGAGAGGGATTGTTTTAAGTTTCTCATCTTGGATGGAAAAGGAAAAATATAAGTTTTGATTCAAATCAAACAATGAAAGCTAGATATCTATAAATATTTATAGCCTTCGACGAGTAAAATTTTTATTAGAAAGCCAAGTCCGTTCTTACAATACATATTTTTTCCGAATAAAAAATCTAGAAAACATTTTAATGCGATAAATAATATGCAGGCATCGATGCAACGATCCACTAGTATTTCTACAATTTTGCAATCAAAAGTTATTTAGTATCGCAAATAGTTGCGGAGGTACGGGAATTTCTACTCCTGTAAAGTACACTAAATGCCATTTTTATAGGAAAAGTAAAGTAACCATTTGATTTATAATCTTAATCAACGCCTGGATACGCATTTTAATAAAAATTCTTAGAGCCTATTATAAACTGATAAGATAAAATCGATTTTTTCTCTTTTCGTGTTTTATTAAGATACTCTTAATTTTATGGTTAAACAGACACACAGAATTGTAAAAAACACTCTTTATTGTTCGGGGAATCACGAGACGTTGACATCCATCAATATTTCGAGTTGGATTTTTTTAACAATAGCAATAATTTATCATTAATATTTAAAAAGTTTATATATATAGATTGAAGGTTATTGGTTTTATAAAAAGAGGAAATAAACGGTTTGTATAGTAAATATCCCTACATATTTTCAATGATAAACAATTTCATATCTCAAAGAGCTACGGAGATATCATAAAAAATAAGTATTTACGCATCAGACCGGATCCCTTCAAGTCATTTTTCTAAAATATTGAGAGTAGTCATTTTGTTTGTTCGCAGATAGTCAGTCATTTAGTCTCAAAATACTCTCCACAAAGTGTCCCTGCCTAAGCTTACAGGTCTTTTCTTCACATAGGCATGTTGAAGAGATAATAAATAGGAATAATGTGAAAAAAGATGAATTGATTTATTAGTTGTAACTTGGATCCGACAAATCATTTGTAGGTTATTTCTAAGATATTGATGCACTATTCAATATTCAACAGTGTATTTATGAGGAATATAGGCATTTTTAATACTTATTACAAAGTAATAAAATGTATATTTTAATTTGTTTCCGTTATTACTATTTAAGCGCAAAACTAGTGATATTAATATGGATTAGTAAAACATTTATTTTTACTTTAAATTACCTCAAATATTATATTAAGCTTAATTTAGTAAACAACGTGGCAAATAGCTTGAATATTCAAGTACAAGGTTTCACCAAATATATAATTGGTAGAATCATTAAAATGTATGTAATGAGCTTGCTGGTGATATTTTGATATTAGGGAGGATCGGGGATAGTACACTACAGTTATTCAAATTTCATTTTTTAGTGTAATGTTTTTAATAAATAAAAAATTAAACTAATGAAATTCTATCCTTGTCTATTGGATACAAAATAATATGTTTTTGATAACTTGGGTAGAAACAATATTTAATAAAAAACCATTATATGAATATATTTGAGGTGTGCCAACCAAACCCTCAGTGAGCCATTTGCACAAGTTATATTAATGCACTACACCTTAAATAAATATTCATATTATCACTTATGATTAAAACGAACTAAATTTCCATTAACCATATTATAATTATAGCTCTGATTGTTCAAAGTTAATAATACATTTGATACTATTCCTAATCATAACTGTAGAGTGCGTAGAAAAATTATATTTCGCATACGATAAAGTAAAATTCTAATATGGAGGACAGTATGTGACGGATACCAAAGTTACTCAAGCTTATTTAATATAAAGTAATGTGCTCTTCAGCTGTAATTTTTAATATATTTTATAAATACCTATAAAAAACAGTAATAATAAATAACATTGAATCAAGCTAGAAAAATAGGTAGTTTCCCTTTTGTATATATTACTAATTTTTACAAATTAAATTTTACCCAAAAATTAGTAAAAATATTAAATTTTTACTCACTAGAGCTTTAATTAAACAAATCGATTTTACTCAAAAACCAATCATTTTAACGACTATATACGAACGTGAGTGGATAATTTTTCTTATCTTAAACAAAGGTAAATTTTGTAGTGTGTTTAGTCAGTTATTGGAGGGGTTATTAAGACTGTGCAAACTTATCCATGAATAAACCAGCCCCAGTTTCCCCTACACTTTGCAATCGCAATATTCTGGATTTAATTGGTAGCTCAAATTGTTAATAAGTGCAGCATTTATATTATTTTAATATTTCCTAAAGATATTATCCAACTATTTCCATGCATTGAACATGATGCTATAAAATGTGTTATTCACAGAAGGTCCAATCTACAGTGTGTGTAAGCACTCTCTATAAATGTGTGTATAGTGGTTCATTAGCTAACCAGATGACCATCAACAGTCTTTGTATCTGCAGAGAACCAACCTAGTTGCTAACGACGCCTTCAAGCAATGCTTCCGTCATCCACCCCTTCACCTCCTATTATTCTCGTCTCTCCCCTACTTTCCCATATATTCTAAAACACTGTGGAAGTTTTCGCTTTTAAACGTTAAGGCCAGTCCGTTATAAACTTTATCTAACCTCCTTTAGAAACGGTATCGTATATAAAGCCTTAAAGTGAATAAATTTAACGCCATTGAAAATCAGTGAAATCACCAAACCATATCCCCCTTTGGTTGCTCCATGCGACTGAGTTTAAAGTTGAAGGAGAGCTGGCAGGGAAGGGGGAAGGGATGAAAGGGTAGAAGCGACGCCGGACGCCAGCCAGGTTTATGTGGGGTGACGTTAGAACAAGCCAAGCGTCTCTCACTTGTGCCCAGCCGACACTACTTGCTCTCTTTGCCATGTTCTTTCCTTGACCTCTCTGGGTGCAGTTGGCTCAGAAACAATGAAGAGACGGGTTAGAAACATACACTGACAAAATTTCAAAGGACACGTTGTTTTGTCAAGATGGACTTAAAGATACGTTTATTGGAAACTCAGAAGTTTGATGTTAGGTGAATACGATCAAAATAATACATTAGCTATCAGTTTCACGGAGGCTGTATATTTGATATAATAAATTAACATCAATGGCAAGAATACTCAACATTTAGCTTTAGTATGGAATTCTAAAGACAACAAGCTTATCGATCGAATCCTGTTTGAGTTTCTTGTGAGTGGCTTTTATACCGCCAACAAAACTCAAGCATATTTCTCTTAATTCAACCATACTCATGAATAGACCATTATATTATCTATTATTAATCAATACTAGGACAGGTATTAGGACGTGGTGGAAATAATTATTTAAAAATTAATCTGATAATCAAATAATAAACTAGGCCATAAATTTTACCCATTTTCATTTATAATAGTAAAGATTATGTAATGATACTAATAGGTCTTTATGTATAAGAGTGTGTATATATGTACTTAAGTGTGCCCCTAGTAGCATTTGAATAAAATTATAGATCTCAACCAAACTTGGAAAGCATAAGCGGCACCTATTCTGATATTAGCGGGTTGTTATTGTAATATTCCTTAGATCAACGTTCCTTCAATCCCTTAATACTATTAACTTTCACCGGATCCAGAAAAAACCTGAAGAAAAAGGTTTACATTTTGTTGCATCAGGTTTTTCTTCAAGTTTTCTTCTAGTGTTTACCTCAATTGCTCAGGGAGAGCTCTCAGTATGATTTCGACACATGGATTGAGGTGATCTTATTTATATGTGGTACGTTTGTAGGAGAGTTAATAAAAAATACAAACCCCTCACTGCCTTTTGGTACACCCTTGCTTGAAATGCGTGATAAGTATAGGTCTATAACACTCTTTATGATAAACGAGTAATTAACATTCTCATTCGTTTCATTTGTTTCAGATGTCAGTTCCATCTTTGGAAGAACTATAGAATCAATTACAGCCAATCCTTCAACGTCAGAAAACAAAACTGAAGTACTCCTACCAGTCTAAAGGAATGATTGTGGTAGTAGCTATCTATTATGTTCATTCTGGATACTAATAAAAACACAACACAGGATTTGTACGAAGCTCTATTCGATACGAAAAACAAACCTAAATCCTGTCAGGGAAAACCGAATAGTGAAAAAGTGCGCATTGCACTCCACGCCTACTACAACTCTATCCGGCGTCATGGATCCTGACAGCACAGTCGACTTGTCAGTTTCCAATCAAGCAATTCACTTGAACCTGATAGTGTGAAGAGTCCCATTCACATCAATGTACGTTTACCTATCAGGTTTTTAAGAAGTTCAGAACCTTAGTGGCTGAACCTGGCTATGTGAAAGAAGTCTTAGGAGTCTACCCGCATAAGAGAAAATGTGGAGTAAATTTCAATATTTCATCTGATCTGGTTAGCCAGTGACATGGCGGTAGATATTCGAATCTATAATGAATGTACTGAGGTACTAAGGGTGGTCTTCCCTAAATGATCTACAACTCCCTATTTACTCTAATGGAGGTTAACTTACGTATATATTTATATTTTCATAATTAGTCCAATCATTAATTAAATGCCAAAAAACCTATCGGAGTGCAAAATAAATAAATATAGATAATATAATTGTGGTTATTCAATTTAACATCCACCAAATTGGAGTTGTAAATTTAGGAAAATAGGTTCACAAAATAAAATAGCATCAAATAAACAAAATATAATTTAGAATATTGAATTTTCTTAAGCAAAACCCATAATTCACTAAGTATTTGAATCCAGATTACTTACTTTCTTACTATATGACATTAGTAACTCTAAATTTCTTTGCTGCAAATACAAAAGTACCTCACCTATCTATACCTTAAGCTATTTCTATCAAGTCCACCTCATTACACCATATCCCTCTCTTGAAATAGTTATATCCAGGCCACTTCATTACACCATATTACTTTCAGATCCATTCTAATATCAGCCTTCCATCTGCATCTAAGTCCTCCCACTGGTCTATTCCCATTAGTTTTATAAATCAATCCTTGAATGCGGTTCTAGTTTATTCCATTCACGCTGAATTTTTTGCTTGCCTTAAACTGTGAGATGTAATCACTCTAACAATGTTATTAATACAGCATAGTTATGTAAATCTTAAATATGTAGCCTATTCAAATTTAAATGTCTTTGTCACTTTTTGAATCAAATCTTTTCATAATTTCATAGTTTTCGAACACCCTGAAATAATTCTTCTCGTTATGTAAGTTAGAGACCAAGTTTCACAACCATAAATAACAACTAGTAATACTATGGTTTTGTATCTTCTGAGATCTTCATTTATTCCATATATAAGAATTAATATAAAATGGGCTTTGTGAATATTTTTGATCCATGGAAGTTAAAAACATAAAATGTTGTTCTTTAGCACTCAAGTTATGTTTGGACCTAATAAAACATTGAGTTTAGTGGTAGTATCTTTAATATTCAGAAGATAACAAATAGTGACTAAAATGTTCCTTAGATTATGTTAACGTAAGATGCCTTAGAGTGTTCTTTCAAGTATGTAAAAAGTTATAAATCGCCATTAAAAAACTACACAATTATTATTAAAAAAACAGTTAAATGTTTTATTTTCCATGGATTTAAATAATTATTATCGTCTGGCCCATGAGAAAAAAAATATAAAAAGTATATAATTTTCAATAATAACACTGAAATTATCTTTTACGGATTCCCAAAAAGTGCACTTTGTAAATTATAAAACATATAGGGCCAGTTTCATAGTCAAATTTAGTACGCCTCAAGTGCGGCGCTACACTAAGTTCATGACGACACCTACCTAAACTCAAACGGAATGGGCCGTTCTCGCATAGGAAACTGGCCCATACCATTCTGGTTTAGGTAGGTGTCGTCATTTCGTAGAGTATTCAATGTACATTTTCATGGATCAGAGGGATTGTCAAATATGGCGTCAACTTCACTCTTTCTGGTTTACAAGTGATAGGGAAGTCAGAACTTTATTCATGACTGGATGTAGTAGGGGCAATTTTTGATAAATACTTGTATACATCCCATCCATATAAATGCATCAATTTTTTCCTAACTTCAATCTCCTTCCTTCCTACCTAAATTGTATATGAGTATATTAAACCACTAAACAACTAATAATACGTGGGGAATCCCATCCCTACCAAAAGAAATCAGTATACTTTTAGGAATATCACATTTTATGGTAGAATATTATTCTAATAGATGATTTGCTTTTTTTTAAAGTGTGAAATAATGTAAATATAAATCAACTAAATGTATATATAGGATATTCCATTTTTTATTTTTATTTATTTACGAATAAATAAATCAACTAATAATATTTAATAGTTATTATTATTATTATTATTATTATTATTATTATTATTATCACCACGCCTTACTAACCGTTCGGACTATACGCACTTACGTTTTATATGTAATGGTAGGGTGATTGTGAGATGAAATGGAAGACTTACAGTTTAACGTGGAATCCAAACCACGGTGGAGGCCTGGAATTCTCAACATTTGCAAGTTGTGATTAATACACGTCTTGTCAGAGGTGAAGGAAGGGTTTGGTATTCAGATAATACTGTGCCGGGTCCGAGGATTGAACCCCGAACCCCAGCACAGAATTCGGACACCTTACCCCTAGACCAACCAGATCACCTATTATGTAATGGTTAAAGAATGTATCCGCCTTGGTGTCTGCATGGTCTGAGGTGTCACTCTTACAGTAACCAAGGTTTGGATCTCGGTCGGGTGTACTGAGGTGGTTTTTACAAAATATATTTTACCCTTCTTCCACTCAATCGTGCTTACACTTCTGATGAGAGCGTGTTGGTATATGGATAAGCATAGTTTCCTGATAAATAGGGTGTACAAAAAACTTGTCACGTCTCCTTCCGATGGGTACTTTTTGAGTTTACTAGCAACAAACAGACAAACATTCTAAAATTGGATTATTTTCTATTACTATCGTTTATTTAACAATATAGCTGTCAGAGTAACTGACTATGAGCCTAGGTGCTCCAGGTTTGATTCACATCTGGGACAGAAGTTATTACTCCCGAAAAGGTAGTTATCACAACTTTCCCCAGAGTCTGGTTACTTTGGCCTGTCTTAGGATAAAAGTTTTTAATAATTTTACACACTCATGTTCACAATCATTATCACTTCATCTCATCGGTGCATAGAAAGAGCTTACACAGAAATAATTGACTATTAGTGCATTTGAGCTGTTACCTAACAATGGTACATAAGTAATGGCTGAGCTTCCTACAAACTGGGATACGAGTGATGTAGCCCACACATGCATATATACACCAAGGAAAGAATAAAACTTCACACATTTTTAATGCTCCGACAAAACTTTCATTTTTATTATATGTATGGAGAAAATATATAATTAACTAGCTACCCATCACACCCGCTTCAGTGGTTGCGTGGTCTAACACAACGCTCTTGCAGTAGACTGGACTGCCGATGATGGGGAGATCAAGGTTTTGATTAAATAATTGATTTGGTTAAGGATTACTATCATGATACGGATATAATCACTTTTTGTTCGCATCCGTGTTTTAGTTGACTAATTTCAACAAAAAAGTTTATTGTAGCATAACTATAGTAGTTAAATATATTGTCTCGCGGACTTTTTTGTTCACATTAGAGAGAACGTTCAATATGTATAGTATTTTTATGTTATACCAATAGTTTTTGCAGCACATGCGGAGAAAGCATATTTTTAGGCAATTTTTTATACCTTGTGTAAAACTATCGACATTTTTATGAGGAATAAATTAAATTCTCAAAATAAAATATAGCCTATGTTACTCGCTGATAATGTAGCTTTAAATTGGTTAAAGAATTTTTAAAATCGGTCCAGTAGTTTTTGAGTTTATCCATTACAAACAAAAAATCAAATCTTTCCTCTTTAACGTGGTCTAACACAACGCTCTTGCAGTAGACTGGACTGCCGATGATGGGGAGATCAAGGTTTTGATTAAATAATTGATTTGGTTAAGGATTACTATCATGATACGGATATAATCACTTTTTGTTCGCATCCGTGTTTTAGTTGACTAATTTCAACAAAAAAGTTTATTGTAGCATAACTATAGTAGTTAAATATATTGTCTCGCGGACTTTTTTGTTCACATTAGAGAGAACGTTCAATATGTATAGTATTTTTATGTTATACCAATAGTTTTTGCAGCACATGCGGAGAAAGCATATTTTTAGGCAATTTTTTATACCTTGTGTAAAACTATCGACATTTTTATGAGGAATAAATTAAATTCTCAAAATAAAATATAGCCTATGTTACTCGCTGATAATGTAGCTTTAAATTGGTTAAAGAATTTTTAAAATCGGTCCAGTAGTTTTTGAGTTTATCCATTACAAACAAAAAATCAAATCTTTCCTCTTTATAATATTAGTGTAGATGTAGACAAAAATGAAGTAAACTTAAAGAATCACTCCATAGTAAGTTCCTTATGACCCACAATAATTTTAACTGTTTGTTTCGTACCGGAAAAAATTAACTACAAACCTTATTTCTAAGCAACAACATAAAATGAACGAAAACCACTCTAATTTAAGCCACAAAAGCAAGAACGTGAATAATGGCTCTTTTACGTGGACGTATTGTGGCAATGAACAACAAATACATAATATAAATTTAATTTAAAAATAAACAAAATTTAAAAATCCTGATTTATTTACAAAATCATAATATATTTGAAAAAAACTAATTTAAGCTGCTAGTGCAATTTTTACGAATACATTTCTCACTTATGTGTAAGAATTTTTGCATTGTACAAATTTAAAACGCAAATATAACCACATTAAAGGAGAATGGCCCTTTTCATTTGGCGTGGAAGTGCAGAGCCATAGGAAAAAACGCTTATCTTCAAGAAATTTTATTGTTTTGCAATTTTATTTTCGGAAACGGTTTGTTCAAGTATAGAAGAATATTGATATACACACCTACTTTATAATTAGAACAGTGATGAAATATTAGGAGTTTTGACACCATTCAATAGAACTCTGTCGTCTGCATAGCAAAAAATAAGAAAATATAACACCTTATAAATAGTGATATATTATCTTTGAGGGGTTGTTGAAAATATTATTATAAGGATTTCACTTGTTCTCGAGAAAACGGAAATTTCCAAATGTATGACTCTTCAGCAAGACCTGCCTGGTAGCTAGCGCCATCTACGTTTTCCGTGAGCCATCTTTCCTTGTTGGCGTGGAATGATACTTTGGTCGTTTGTGAAGCCTTGTCACGCCTTTCACCCTCCTGTTCACCATCACCCAAAAATAGGTTTTAGACTTGTACTAGACAGGGCCAAAGGCCTTAACAGTGGTTTATTTCGACACTGCTTCGTTCACTATCGCGTGATGATATATAGCTCTTCCTCTATTTGCAATAATGAGTGCAACCAAATTAGTCCATCTCGATACGATGAGTATATGTGAGTTTAATGGCAGCAAAAAACAGACTGACAATCGAAAACACAGACAGATTTAGAGTTTTATTATATGGATGGATACTATCGATATAATATTATAAATGCATAAATATTCAATCATAGTTTTTCCAAGCACATAGTGGTTGGAATGAAAATATTATAAACTTATGGTTGGAAAATACAAATTCCTAATTAAACACTACAATTAAGCTTGAAAGTATATTATTGGTAGTTTTAAACAGGTATTTGCTAATCTATATTATATTTGTTAGGTAGCAATATTTTAGTTATCAAGGACTTTTCATTGCATATATACAGTATGATTATATTGTTAATTTGCGTGTTTGATTTATTCGTGTGCATTCATTATGATGTTTAGTTCAATTATTTAAGTAAGTAAAACTACTTTTGGTAGTTAAAAATTTATTTTTGATAGTTTTATCACTTTCGTTTAATTTAATTCAGGGCCCTTGCCATAAATAAACTACTGCGAAACAAATTTTTCCTTGAAAAACACGTATACAGTTTTATAAATTATATAAACTCTCTTCGTAAATCCATTTTAAATGAGATAAGTAACGGCATTTTGAGAAAAATATTATTTTCAAAATTTAGTAATCATAACCAACCATAACTTGAGGGAGGAATTAAATTAAAAATTCAAATTAAAAGATTCTTGAAGTATTAGTACCATATACCCTCAATGTCAGGATAAAAATAAATCCATTAACAGTTTCTGCCATAGCACCAGGGACATACCGACAAACATGAAAATAGATAATTAACAAGACCCAATTTTTTGAGTTCTGGGACATAAAAGACGTTAAGGTTCAGAATAATCTAGAGATATAAAATGTACACGATATAAGTAATTTATCTACATGATAAAGAACAATCTGTTGGTATTTTTGATAGTCTTTTTCTATTAATATAATTAGGTGTATTTAAAGTTAATAAAAATATCTATTAAAAGTAAAAATTACTTTGAAACAATATCACGTATTTTGAATAATGATTTTCAAAAATATACTTTAAGATATGCTAGTTATTTATGATAGATGTAACTGTTTGATCTTTATTTTGATTTATTGTTTGCAAAAGTTAATTTTTATAGCCTATAGAAACTAATGACGTATTAACAGTCATTTTTTAAATTAACATTTTTTTAATAAAAATAGATAGATAGATAATGAAATAAATCAATGCAATATAATAAATTTGCTTACATTGAGAACAATGTTTTAATATAGATGGTATAGTTAATAAAACAATATTACTTTTGGAAACCCAGCTCTGCTCACATGTTGACCTGCTTGATGCGTAACTCTATTCCTACAAATGATGACGTCAGTCTTAAATCTAAGTTATGGGTCTAAATCCAAGTCCAGTTGGGTGACACGAGGAATAAACTACTAACAGGCCCACACAGATCAACGGACAGACAGTCAGACATTCAGACAGACTGACCAACCCAAGCGATAGATGATCGCACATAGTAATACATTAGAACAATATCATAAGCAGAGATTATCACGATAGTCATGCCAGAGAATCCACACATCACATACGTGGATAATGGGGAGCCCATATTCTGATTTATTAGCCCCAACCGGTAGGTGGACTAGACGATGTGTGGTTGGGTGTACCATTTGTGAGGGAGGCTAGAATCTGAGAAGGGGGTGGATTCAAGCAGAGAGACCCCCTTCCCAACCTTGAATCAATCAATAACATGAAATGATTCAATTGTGTCGATCGCAGAAGCCTCCATTGTAACGAACGATGACAACAATTTGCCTTGCAGGGCCTAAGTTCCGACAATGACATGTGTGAATATGTGGATGTATGTGTGTTTCGCGTATTGCAGCTGTTATGTCATGCATAACCATTCTGATGGATTGCCTATATTATAACTGGGGCTAGAATAGTTGCAGTTTAGTCGAATGGGACAGTGAGAGGGGTAAAACGAAAGGAGGGATGGGATGTGCTAGGGTTGGAGTTTGATGGAATAAGCGGTGGAATTTAGGACTTTGATAAGGTGAGTTATGGGTTCACACAACCTTGGTAGGTCAGAGTTGTTCAGTGTTGGGGTGTGATTAAGTGCCTCCCCCTCCCTGTGAGAATGAGGTCCACTTCAGAGTAAGGCTCGGACGACTGAACTGAGCGCAAGAGCTTAACACCCGTATCAGGTCATTTACTATTTACTTATCACTATGTTTTGGATTTATTGAGAATTCAAATAAATATTTAGTTTTGATTAGTTTTGAAATAGTAAAAAAAATTCCAAACAATACATTTAGTATTTAAGTCTATAAATATATTAATGAATAAATAAATTAACTATTGCGATAAAAAATATATTTTAATTTCACTAATGTATTTTAGTCCCTTTATTTAATTGAATATTTTTCTATCTTAAGTAAATGAATCAAAAAGGATGATGGATGACACGCTTCAGTGGCTGCAGCACTTAAGGCACTACTCTTACAGTAGCCTAGACCGCAGATGACGTGATTATCGAAGTTCAAATCTAGGCCAGGTGCACTGAGTATGGTTTTTCCAAAATTGTTTTACGCTCTTCCTCCAAGCAAATGTGGGTACACTTTATATAAATATAGCTTTCCTCATCCATAAGACCATCAACATAGTTTGTACGTAAACCTATAACTTAATACCTGATAAGACACCGTGCTAAACATCTATATACGTAATATTCCATTTGAAATCCTGGAAAATGTTGGCCAAATTTCAGATTTTCTTCAGTAGCTAGAAAACGGCGAACGATATCACAAATGTTGATGGACTAAAAGTATTAGGCGTAAAAAGTACGAACAATATTTCTCCTTTTTAGTTCTTTGTGGGATTAAAATATGAGACACAACTTTGATTTAAATTTCAGAAAAGATTTTGTTTTTCTCAAAAAAAGTTTAAAATGGCTACGGTTATGCTAAAAATACTCATGACAGGCACTAGTTTGAACATCTACAGGCTAATTCTTTTCTAAGAATTTGTTTGTGTTCTTACATTGTATAATTTCGCAATATGGCGAATTTCACAATAGTTTGAATTTATATTATTACAAAATTAACCGGAGAGTATGGGCTCAGAAATACTTCTATTGTAGTACAACACCTTATAAAACAAAGTATAATAAAGAACCAGATTTATATTTTGATGAGTGGTGTAGTTTTCTAATTAAAAAAACTTGGTTTAATTTTTGTTCAATTACCATTTAACTAGAGGTACTCCTGATTTCTTAACTGTTTCGTGTGCGTGAGGGAAATTTCATTAGTTTAAAGAGTGTTCATGTAGACATTTACTAGCGGATGTTTGTATTAGATAGAAACAACTATGCAAGATAGCCTCCAATTATTGTGAAGACTCAATACTACAAGAAATAGAAAGTACCACCCGGGTGTACATAAAGAGTGAATGAAAGGAAAATTTTTAGAGCATCTCAAACAGATGGTTGAGGCCAGGCATTATGAAAATTGTATTTGGTTAAAAATATGTCTCAGCATATACAGATGAAGAATTAATTCAAATAGATGACAAAGAATCTTCAGGAAAATTATTATTATTATTACTACCACATCTTACTACCCGTTCGGGTTATACGCACTTACGCTAATGTGTAATGGTAGGGTGATTGTGAGATGAAATGGAGGACAAGTTTAACGTGGAATCCGAACCACGGTGGAAGCCTGGCATTCCCCACATTCACAAGATGTATTGTCAGAGGGGAAGGAAGGGTTTAGTAATCAGATAAATCAGTGCTGGGACCAAGGATTGAACCCCGGCCGCCAGCACAGAAGTCTGACACCTTACCCCTAGACCGCCTGGTCCTCCAGGAAAACACAAGTCAAATACGAGAGAAGCGATTCAGAAGAGGTCGGTTAAGAAGATATTTAGATATCAGGTTTTAGATGTTGTAGCGTCTTTCCTAAACTATGGTAGTCCTTTAGAAGAAGATAAGTTGTATGCAGCATTTAGCAATTGATGAATGACAGAAAATATAGAAAATTCAGTGAGAGAACCTTAAAATCAAGGAAAGTATATCAATATAAGATACATAAAAGAGATTTTTAAGGTAAAATATCCGTACATGTGGTCATTAAGAGATGTAATTTGGTAATATTAAATGACAACAAGGAAACATTAAAATCAAATCATTAAATGCATATAAAATATATAATAAAAAAATGCTAATTTACTTTGTAAGATGTATGTGATGCCTAAGCTAAGAGAAACAAGGGTGGAAAAGTAATTGTCTATGAAATTATCCTTAGCCACCTTCAATATGTAATTTTGTAAGGCTTCTACGCAAAAAAACTTATGTCACCACCTGTTTTCTGTCTGAAAGTCAAAGCGGTGAAGAAGAAGAAGAACACAAAGATAGTGATGCATGCTGTTCATTTGTTGTTATAGATAATGCTTCCTTAGAGCTATCCTTGAATTCAAAAACATTCAAATATATTTTCTTAGTACTGCACAAATTTTTTTTTTCTGCCATTAACGCTCGTATACTGAGATTTAAAAAAGTGGGCATATTTTTTTTATGGGTGCTTAGCCAAAATCTGGCACACGGCTAAGACAAGGGTCTAGAAAATAATTGGTTGTCAGACCAACAACCTTCCTGCAAAAAGTTTTCAGTTAAGTTCTTGCATATTGATGGTAACAATACAAATAGGCAATATCTTTGGTTTAATAATGGTGTTGTAAATAACCAGAGCCTGTTTACACCATAAATGCTCCTGGAAAAACTTCCTCCCAAGGTGTGTAAAGCACTTTCCCTTTTTATTGCATGTATGGGCTGTGATAAAGTATTCGTATTTTATGGTTTTATTTGAGAAAATGCGTAGAATATCTAGAAAAATATTCCAGAAATTAGAAAGATACATGCATTAGATTGTCAACATCAAACACAGTAGATAAAGAAGATTCTGATAAGTTACAGCTCATCACAGTACTCATATATGATGTGATAAGCCAGACGGATACGGTAGACGAGTCAGATGAATAGAATTGTGGGAAATATACTTCAAACCGAAAAAGCATTGACTAAATACCTGAACACAGTAATGCTTCAGTCAAGTATTGGGAGACAATGCTTGTAATTTCAGCAGGACATTGCTAATGCAACAAGCTGAGGACGGAAGTCAACAGATACTGATGGGGATGAAAAATGTATTAAACCAATTTAGAATGTTTTGCCACAATCCTTTGACGAATGCTCTGAGTTCATTTGTTCATTTTTAAAACTATGTGTGTAAAGAGCTGCAAGTACCAGCGGTTCAATTTTCATTGCACTGCTTTGTTTACTTGTGTTGACAGTGCCACCAATGAATTAATATAGTTATTATAATAGTGTTGTTTTAAAGATTGTTCTTTCAAAAGCGTTAAAATATAGTATTATGAATTTTTTTCAACTCTGATTGAAAGTGTTGCCAACTAAATTTATTATTTCTTAGGATTAACATTTTTGGACATTTCAGTTAATATATTGTTATTTGGAATGCCTTTTATCTCTGAAAAATAAATTCATTAATATTTACTTAATGAGGCATATATTTACAACAGAATTATGTCGATAATTTGACATGAGAGCAGTAACAGTTAAGGATTTTGTAAGCCTGATAACGTTTTAAAGTTTTCAATGAAAACGAAAAATCTAGCCGCCATTTTACCATATGGCTGGTTTGTATTTCACTTTCAAATAGTATAACATCAGAGGTTTATAATAGTACTTTTCGTGAGTAATTATGACAAAACTGTAACCATTTACATATTATTTATAGAAAATGTATTAATGGAATTAAAAGATTAAACAAGGTAGTGCCTATGCAGTGAAGTATGGTGCCTCGAACAGGCCTAAAATATATTTGTTATTTTACTAAATTGTTAATTTTTTAAGCTATAATAATTTGATTATAGAACAACAAAGAGGCTTGTTTTGCAGAAGACGTATTTTTGGATAGATAAAATGTACCAAAGTCTGGATATACTTGACCATACGCATATCTAGGAGTTATTCAAGGACACCTTGCCTTCGTGCTCTGCAAAGACTACATTGTTAAGTTTCAGCAATATTTTGACCAATAAGTCAGATTTCTGTCTTTGCACAAGCAAATGCGGATGTTGGTTGACAAGGAAAGTTCCACAACGTCAGGTCATATTTAGTGTCTTTTAAGGAAGGCATTGACTTCGTCCGTCCTAGTGACTCGGAATGACTGGTAGAAAATGTCGTAAGTCTCCTGGCAACAATTAAGGTAAGGCCTCCAATGAGCACATTGATTCTTTAAAAATCTATCATATTTATCTATATATTTCAATTGAGGTCTTATGCGACATTGTACTTTTACATCCCACATTAATAATTTTTTTTATATATTTAAAAGTTTCAATTTATACTTAAATTTATCAAACTCATATATCTATCTATTAATTATATTTAGTCAATATTATATTTTGTTCTTTTGCGTGGCATTATATATAATATTTAATTGTTATCCAATTTATAATTTTAATATTTTAATCTGTTATTTGTACTAATTTTAATACTTAATCATTTTCACTATCTACTCTCATTTATTTAATTCATTCATATACATTTTTTTAAATTGTTATGTAATACTATAAAATAACTTTGGATATTACCAAATATACACTTTGTAGACTATTTGTTGTGCCACAATAGTGAAAATGCACAAATTATTATTTACTTTTTCTTAAAAGTAAGTCTGCCTTTTCTTAAATATAATATGTAAGCCCCATTGTCAAATATACTCGTATGTTAACATGATATATACAAATATATATAATGGAGGTTAAAAGGAGGCATGATATATAATATTTGGCATAAGAAGTAAATATTATATTAGTATATATACGAAGCCACGATAGAGGACATAATATATAATGTACTTACTTCATATTAACACCCATCCGGTTTATACACATTATAACTGCGTTATTGTGGTAAGGATAAAAAAGGTAAAGATAAATCCTTAGGAAATATACCCTCAATTACGTGGAAAGAGACAATGTATTACCTGTCTAGCATCAAACATGCCTCAGCTTATTGTTTTAATAACATTTGAGCATACATGTACGAGAATTTAATGTTGTGAATTGCTGGTTCTTGGGAGATCGAACTAAATTCCTTAGATGTTTATTTCCTTATTAGTTTCCCAATTCCCTTCTCACAAATTCATCTACTCATTACTTATAGAAATATATCTTCCTCTTCCATATTCCATAAGCGTAATTATTATATGTGTATAACTCGTGGAGTACTAAGACTTAGTTAAAAAATAAATACATGCATCCGTGAGCTCGTGGACCAATTGTCAGACCCATCTACTTTGGTTTTACGGTGACATATAGGTCGGGGAATTAACCCTGTTCTTTTGCACTGATGATATAGTTTCTTTATTGGTTTAACCCTTTTCTTCCACTCAAATGTAGTTAATTTTCCTTTTAATTACTTATAACACATTATTTCACCATAAGCTAAATTAAAATGCTTGCGATCCTTACGGATACAAGGAAGTTGTATAAAAAACACAAATGTAATATAACTTTGGGTTTTATTCTCTCTAAAAGTAGGTTATCCAAGCTAAATATTCTAATAAGGATACGAACCAAAAGTGACAAATGGATATTAATTATTTTTTGAAATATGTAGGAATTATATTTTAAAAACTATATTGTCATAATAATAATAAAGTATAACAAAATGATGTTAAGATGTAAATATTTACCAACATCCAATTAATTTCCGGGCAATGATAAAAGATTTTAAATATGAGTTGTGAAAGATAATGATTGCGTATAGAATTCCTTCGGGACTGCTAAGCTACGACCATGCTAATAATAATTGTAGGATAAAACTTGTGGGAATTTTTCATTCTCCTTGTATTTTTTAATTCCATCTATTTCCTATATCTGACAGCTTTCAGTTCACCCATCCATGAGAAAAGTAAAATGGGAAGAACTTAAAAATAAAGGGGAAAGGACAAAAAACGGATTTTGTCAAAAAGAGGGGGAGAATGTATATTCGCTTGGTTACACTTAATGGAAAATACTATATTAATATTCAACAACAATGCTCACAGAAGTAATCATTTCCCTTTGCAAGCCTCTTTTGGTGGTTACTAACAATAATAATAGTAGTAATAAAGCATACGACAAACATGTTTTTTTAAAGATTAACAAGGTCTTAGTTTTTCTCCCCTTGAAAAATACTGAAATATATTTTGTGGTTTTAGTAAAAACAAAAATATTTAAATGCGTTGAGGAAAATGAATGGACATTTTTATGTTTATTAAGAGTAGACCTACTACAAGAAAATGTCAAGGCCTTGTTGATAACTTTATGTTAACTTGTGAAGACATATTTACGAATTTAAGATGTTTCATTATTTAAAAAGGCGACACCCTTTTTTATCTTCTCTGACTATAATAAAAATAATTACTCTCCTAAAAGTAAATACATTACAACAAAAGTGGAAGTAATTAAAAAATCATATCAATCTCAAATCAGATATTCAATCAAACAAATACAAAAATTAATACACTATATTAATTGAAATTAATATTTAAATTGGGAAACAAAAGTATTTAGAAATAAGTATATTTTATAAATTTATATACAAAACAAGCCATTCAAAGAATTAGGCTGTAATATATATATATTCTAAACTGTTATACTCTAGTTTTGTACAAAATAAAATGATACATATGGTTTATTTTTAATTTATTAAAGTGTAGGCTATTATATATTGGTCTAATTGTAAACATAATTGTTTATATTATATTTATTTTAATTATTTACTTATTCCAAAACGTCCTCCACCTACCAATAGCATAGATATTTAAATTTCGTTGGTAAAAAGAAGTGAGAAATTAATAATTTAAGAAAATGTTATTTATTTGGCCTAGAAAAATATTGTGAACCATTTAGGAAAGTAACATATTCTGAGTACCTGGCTGTAATCTAAGCCAAACCCTGACCCTTCACCTGCAATCAGCCCAACCGATGTGGATATATATATGTAAACATATTTATTTTATAAACTATAACCTCGTATTATATAAAAGGTTCGTTTAGTTTCAAAAAGTCCAATGTAACTTAACCTTGGAATTTTATACAAATTTAGCCAAGTATTTAGAGTATTATTTAGTATCAAACAGCCTCTAAAAGAGAAACTTTACCTTCCTGAAATCTAATTCTTTTAATTTGGTATGGTTTACAAAGTGTTTGTTATCATATTCCCGCAAGCCCTTCAAAAACATACTAAATATTGATCTAGCGGAACGGCTTGAAATGTAACTCCTCTTCAAACAGGCGTGAAGTATTTCCTTGCCAACCCGACTTAACGCAATGCTTGCGAGGTTTCTTTCAGTGACGGCAATATAAGACGGAGATCATGTGACGTCACAAGGCGGGACCACCTCAGGTTTGGGTAACACTTCTTTTATTTGGGTTCGATTTGCCGTGAATACAATAAAACCAACCTCGGTTATGTTGACATTTTATATTAAATTATAATATTTAACAATTTGTTCCAAAAAGGAACGAGGATACTGGGAAGTGGAGGAGGCTAGATAATGATGATTTACATATCTTGTATTAGTCACAAGACTTTGTTAGGAGAATCAAATCTCGTAGGTTACAGTGGGTAGGACATGCAGCGTCAATGGAAGAATATAGAACACTCTGATTGCCAAACTCTTCCTTCACCTCTGACAAGACGTGTATTAGTCACAACTTGTGAATGTGAAGAATGCCAGGCCTCCACCGTGGTTCGGATCCCACGTTAAACTGTAGGTCCTCCATTTCATCTCACAATCACCCTACCATTACACATTAGCGTAAGTGCGTATAACCCGAACGGGTAGTAAGACGCGGTGCTAATAATAATAATAATCTAGAACAGTGTTCTAGGTATTGACTGGCAAACTCATTGGAAAGAGATAATTGGGACTACCTAAACGCAGATAAGAGGATAACATTAGAATTCACCTGAGATAGATAGGGTGTAACAAGTTGGACCGGATATAATTTGCTCAAGATTGGGTTAGGTGATATAATTTTCTTAGTGCGGCAATGAAGTTTCGCGTTCCTAATGCTATATAGTAAGTATGTGTATAATATTGAGCAACAATTTTAGAGAATTTATCGCTCACTAGTGAACTACATATGATATTACCATTTAAATATGTATTTTTAATAAATAACAAAATCCACATTTAAGTAAATTTAAACTAGTCACACAATTTTGTTGCAATAGTTTCATCATATCTTAATAATCATTTGGTCTATAGCATTTAATCACAATAATGGATTAAGTATGAGTAAGGTAGATTTCCGAGTAAGCCTATTCTTATTTGTGCGAGTATATAATTGTAGAAGATTTTGAAAGAAATCAAACAGAGTACAAATATATGGACCCTCCCAACACAGGTAAACTAGAACAGATAATCCGCGCATACCAAATATGGTTGAAAGTAAATAAATGTCATGTCCTGAATATAAAAAGAATTGCACTAAACTAGTATAGCCCTAAATACACATTACAACTAGATATAAATAACTATAAGTCGAGATCTATGTTAGTATACACAAGTGACTCTACTGGCTCTCGGCCAGATAGAGCTATCCGATTTCAAGAAAGAGGTTTAGTTGATACAATTTGAAGGAATATTAAAAAGCAGTTGGATAAAATGAGTAGAAACTTAAAGGGGAATAATTATTCTGAATACACTGATTGATGAGCAGGCCCCTGCTACATGTAAAATAATCAGTTATACTATTCATACAGCTAATTATGCATGTATCAGTTACTTCACCATTGTTTCCAAATATAAGAACAAACATTAAATTTTCATTTAAAATATACATCTAAATTATTAGTTTTCTAAAGTCCTGGAAGAGGAATTTAGGGAAATTTAAATCAGCTCTATCCATCTGAGAAATTTCCAGCTTATGCCTACCTCTTGTCCACGCCTATACAATAATATAGGTAGTCAAGGAAAGCTAATAATACTATGTTAGGAAGTAGCTTTTATAAATTACAAACATATAGTTTGTGATTATTATTGATTGCATTCGACCTTACTATTGGTATTATTTCTAGCCTGTGGCCTGGGTCAGTTATTTATCCAAGCCTTATATTTTCCACTACCGACTTGCTAGGCGTGCCGTAGCTTAATATGCTCTATAATCTATCTTAAGACTAGGACAGGCAAAGCATTCAGTGCATGGAAGTTAATTTATCATTGTGAAAGTTTGAATCTATATTTACAACAGTGATACATTTTCGGCAATTACAGCAATCGAACCCGGGGCCCTTGGCTCAGTAGGCAGACATGCTTCTAAATGAGCTAAGGTGTCCAACATTATTAGTATTATATAATGCGTATTTATATTATTATTTATTGAAAGTGATAGGTGGAAATTAGATGACCTCACTTTTAAACGTATACTCTTATCGATTAAGAAACATTTTAAACTTTACACAAGTTTGTTACCAATGTTAATGTGATTGTAGGTATAGTTTAATTCAATCTCGTTTATTCGCTAGACTATTTATAGTCATAATACATATATAATTATGAGAGTAGAGAGTTAATTTGTTAAGACACAATCCAGGCAACTTCTATGTTTGAGCGTTGACGCATTGAATAAAGTATACTGCGATTGATTATTGAATCTAAGATTAGTTTTATGTAGGAATTAACTTATTTTCGCATTGCATATTTCTAAACGTTTGCACTATCTGCAGATTTACTTATACTAATGGAGATGAGAAAGGCATAGCTTAGAGGAAAATTTATCTCAACTGCGTGGAAGGAGATTAAGAGCCATTAAGATAAAGCACTTCTATTAAGTCTTATTCTAAGTCAGTGTTTATATCCGAGCTCCTCATCACAGGCCAATCTAACAAAACAGTTATGACCTCTGGTTGAAATACCTGAGGGTGGGGGCCAAATTCAATTTGTTATCTTATAGGGTGGTTAAATATGATAATACTAAAAATGAAATAGGTTATTGTGGCAAAGATTACAAGTATAACAGGAGAAAGTACATGCTTTTAATACAATTGGCTTATTTAGAATGAGGTCAATTTTGACAAATGAATTTAAATAACCTATAATATGTTTTAACCAACAAACAATTTTAGTAAATTTATTTAAAAAAACAGAGTTTTCCAGCGGCTTCACTCGCATTAAGTCAGGTAAACTAACCTTTTTTTCCCCAAAGAATCGTCAAAACTATCAAAAACACCATTTAAGACAATAATAGTGAGGCTAGTAAATGTTTTACATGTCGACAACGGCCCACAGTAACAACTACTTGTAGTAAGAACCCTGAATTAATTGTATACATTTTTGAAGTCCTTGCATCAATATTTGCTCACTTACGTAGTAAAACCAAAAGGGTAATACTTTTTGACACTTTGTACAAATATAAGGACACTGTTTTAGAATGTCACATTTGATTGTAAGTTTAATTTGGATACGAGGTGGTTTTTCAATCATAGTTTCAAATCATATTTTCTTCATCTATTTTCACCCTAATTAAACTAAAGATGGTGACTTATTTACAATATTTATGGTATTTAAAATAAAAAAGTTAATGTAACATTGTTATGATATTACACTTGATTGTGTTGTATGCAGTATTTAAAACACTAAGTATTTAATAAACCTTAATTAAAAGGTCCATTAAATTGCTTTTCACAATATGACCCCTTACATGGTTGATAGGTGGACTTCATTTACCCTGAAAAATATCAAGCTTACCTTGCATAGTTCAACAATGGCGTAGCCTCTACGATAGAAACTTAACATAGGTGGAGCAATGTGAGAGGGTGTTATGGGGCTCAGCCTCTTCCCCACCTCTCCCCTCGATTTTTAAAAGTTTTCAATGTTGCAAGCAAAATATTGTTTATAAATATCAGTTTGTGATTCTATTTATCTTAATTTAATTCTAAAATCTGAGCTTCAGAAAAAAAAATATTGTTATATAAAACATACAATTTTCAAAAATGTTTTGTTAGTAGACCACTTCAAATATCATCTAATGGAATCTGGTTTACAAAACATTTCAGGTGAAGAATTAATTAATGAATTTGAAGGGCATCCTAGTTTCAAAAATTTGCCAATGAAATACCATTTCAAAGAGAATCGAGAAACATGTTAGTTTCTAGCAAGAAAAAAAAACAGTAGAGAAGCCCATTAAATTAATTTTATGGGCCTCCATATTTCGAAAAAAATCTTGAACAGGACCTCCTTAAATTATTTGTAGGGAATATACTTTATGAACATATCTGGTTAAGCACTTATTGTATTATATTTTCTAAATATTTTTAACGTCAACTAACAAGATTACACTATGTTGACTTGACCCCACATCTCGAGAACTTGCAATACGGTCGAGATCACAAATTAACACATTTTAGTGACGTCGTAGATTTTTACCACATATATAATTTAATGGACTAAGAATGATTATAAAATTCTAATATTTGTCTCCGCCATTGAGGCAATTTGAGTTTCCAGTTTCAAAATAACGTACTTCCTATGAAAATCAAACTGTAACCTAGCCCGTTCCCTGAAACATAAGGAGGACCTCAGTAGAAATTCATCGTCGATCCGATGAGTACTTTTTGAGGACACTGGCAACAAACAAATATATATATAACACATATACATAATATACATATATACAGGCAATTGAATGTACAAACAAAAATTAGATTCTTATTATGTTTATGGATTTAGATAATCCAGAATCAAGTAATATAGACCAAAGATAAACCATAAACCAATATTAATTTAAGGTTTTAATGTATATTTAAAAATAAATTATAATTATTTTGAAATAATTTTATATGTTAATTGGCCAAATTAGGATATTCTTGTTACATATTTGAGAAAATGTTGGTGTATGCTCAACCATTGTTTGCAGTACATTCCACCTGATTTGGACACACTTGATTTTATAGGTTTAGCTTTATTCTTTATATTTATTTTTATGTTATTAAATTCTATAAATAAATTACCTTACATTTTACACATGCTTTATTAAATAGCCTCCTATGTCAAAAACACTCACGTGGGCGTGACTGGGATTCAATATATTTGAAGTCGGTTAAATATATATAAAAAATTATAATGAGAACATATTTGCGAACATAGATACAGAATATCTTGTTTTTCCACTTAAAAGAGATAGCTGTTTTTATTGCGTTGTTTCCTTGAAATAAAATACTTTCTCGTGGATTAAACCAACTTTTTCAAGGAAAGTACATGCCTGAAATGACTGTCCAGTTCTGTGAGGTGCTAGCTTTATTGGAACTTGCTATTTAATAATAGAGGCTATTTAAAAATGAGCATCGTTTGTTTTTATTGTTACTATCGTGGCTTTACAATTTAAGTGGTGCCATCAATTTATGAGTAATCAATAAAGCGATCCACCTACTTGAAGGAAAATATGAAGTGAATCACTGGAGTATTAAAAATAATAATACTCATCTAATATAATTATCTTTAAACATGAGTTTGTTTTCCTATAAATATGTGTTTATATCTTGAATCAGTTTAGGATTGAACCATATTTGGAAATAAATAATAAAAAATTTATTTGTTAACAATTTGCGATATATGAACTTGTCTCAAGACTCCGTTAGACTTTAACCTTAAGAAGTTTGTTTTATCTAAGAGATCCAACTTTTATCTAAGACATTTGCAGTGTAAGTAGATACTAAGGATAAAAAATTACAATTATTTTTAATAAATATTTGATTGGAGTTCCAAAGTTTGTCTATAATTCTAATATGTTTATCTCTTTGACCACCTCTTGAAGATTAAAAACCATACTGTCATGAAGTAGGTCTTCGCTGAGCAGGATAATGGGCTCAAATCCAGGCTAGTTTTTATAAGATAGGATTTTTCACTGTTGGTCTCAAATCCTCCTTCAACGTTTATAATGGTGGTTAATTTCTTCTAAGCTATCTTTGCATCAGTTTAAATCAATATATTTGTTTAACAATTATCCTCGGGGTAAACGTATACCGTGCAAGAGGTATGTTTATTCCATATTAAGATCTGAACAGCTCTCAAAGGGAGTAACAGTAGGGATTTTAGCACATAAATGCATTTGACATAGTTCAAAAAACTTTTTAGTGTAGCCTTTACATTCTCTAATATATTTTTATCTGAATTTAAAATTATATTTTGATATTTTTTATTTCTCAAATAGTGTCTTACGACTCATCCTTTATATATAGATTTAGTTAAGGTTTTATATGTGGATTTTGATAAAGTAATATAATTTATCTGATGTACCCGATATTTCTTTGATAAAGAGTGAAAACCAATAAGGTTAAACCTCACTCTCTGCTCGATCACGATTATATTTCTGACATATGAGTCAGTAGTTCACCAGACCAGATGAGTGCTATCTATACCTTAGTCCACATGTCCAGTGATCACACATCTAGAGCAGTCTTAGTAATAACAGGACGGGAGTCTATCTCTACTCTATGATCTAGTCTATTTTAGTAGAGTAATTTTCATTTACTCGCCGATCCATCAAGATCCCTACACTAGTGTTAGATAATCCTATTGAATACAATATGGCGACAGTATCAGAGTTGATCACTCAACAGCCCAAGTTCTCCTCCAAACCCCTCCTACCCCTCTGATGATATCACTCAACGTTCTCTCTCCCATCTCCACTATCCCATGTGATATTGGGTTCCGTGTCTAGTTTGAGGTCGGAATGGGAAGTGACATTTTCAAAATAATATTAATATAATATATGTCTGGATAAATTCAAGGACCCGGTGAAATCAATGTATATATTGATATATTTTTGTACTAGGTCATATTACCATTCCAGACTACATGCATTTATTAATATTTATAGCATAGGTATCTGCTAGGGGAAAGAGTGGGAACAAATTAGTACACTTGGCCGATATTCTATCCCTGACCTAACCATAACACCTACAGTAATAATAATAATTATTATTATTATTTTTATTATTATTTAGTCTATATTTGGGTGAAGCTAGGCCAGCGCGTTTTCTAATACTCAACCCAATTGATAATAAAAAAGAATACATTTAATACTTACAAGCTAAAACTAGTTTATACAATTTGTACAAAAATAATAATCTGATAAAAAAAATATTGTCCACATATATAATTGTACATTTATGAGCATATTAAAATAAATTAAACGAGGGAAGTAGAATTAACTCAGGAGCTAGAGGAGGCAGATGCGTAAGTAAGCGTGACCACAAATGCGAGGTTTATATTAGGATTAATATAATTCATTTACAATGACGTTTCATTTAATATCTTTGCTCAGTCGATAGTGTGTCTGTATACTCAGCTAAGGGTCCTAGGCTCTATTAATTGCAAGGCCAACAAAACTATCTTTGGTGGAATCTTTGTTTCCCTTTAACAATGATAAATTAACGGCCTGGGGCTGTATGCAGTTTATGTTCTATATTTAGGTTAATATATAAGTTGTGTGATTATATTATCAGTTTTTGTCATAAAGATCACGTTGAAGAAAAAAGTTTTAAATGAGACTCAAACAAATATCACTTTTAAGGTGTTGAAACACAACAATAATTATTATTCAAGGTGAATAATGTATTGTATCTGAGGCTTTGAAATGTACATACTTTAATTTGTGGTAAATAAAACGATAGAATCTCGCTAAATAAAAAGTTATATTTCAGTAAAAAAGAAAATTAATGGGTTTAATCCTTATTTTGTGGAAATAAAATTATTGAATTTCATTAAATAAACATATATATTGCTACTTATATAAAAATTACAGCTAAAGGTTTTTATGTTTTTAATAATTTCTTGCCTACTATAAACACAAGTATTTAAATATTTTTATTTAATAGCCTTATAATACTTTATTAATGTTACATTACAATTGTAATAATAAAGGAATAGTTATTACAAACAGATTAATCTATCTTTTAGCTATACGTCTTGAACACAATATATACCCTTTATATATGCTTACACGGTAGACACCAACCTAGCTTGTTTCGAACTTTATTAACCAGAATTTAAAAAAATACATTTTTAACAGCATGCATACCCGTAAATCACCAAAGTACAAGGAATACATTATTTCCCAGTTAATAAATCAGTCCATATGGCTGCTAAACAAACTACATATATTTATTTTTTTAACTTTATCAAATACTTAAAAATCATTGTTTGAATATTTGAGTTCTATTTAAAAAGATACTTAAAACGTTGGCATTTATAATTCTCACTATCCTTTAAATCTATTAAATGATTTTCCATATAAATAAATACACTTAATCACCACTCTTGAAAATAACATTTCTTGATAATAACGTAAGATGGAAGATCAAATACATGAAGATGAAAATAGCTAAATCTGTCTCAACTATGGAGTTATTTTCTTCTTCTTTAAATATATGTCTTCAGAATATTTTTCTATGAAAGTATACGTTAAAACACTTCTTCTACTTTTAATCTTTGGTTTAGGGAAATACATTTTTATTGTCAATATTTTTATTCGTGTGTTTATTATCATTTTTATATTTCAGACAACCTCAGAATAAAGTTAAACAAAAACGACGTTGTTAGTGTTATTTTAATACAGGTTTAAATCAACAAAATTGACCATAATTTACAATTAAATGGCAAAAATGTTAAATTTAGCGAACTTATTATTATTTATATAGAGCTACACTGATCTTTGAATATGGTTTGATAGTAATTTTAATATGATAAGTAAAAGTTGGTAAAAACATGTCTCGTAAAATTTCGGTGTATCTACTGATATTTGATATTATCATTATAATAAATGGTATGATACAATCAAAAAAACTAAAACTTTCTTATTTTGTGGATTATATTTTAAAATAAAATTTTCTAATTTATGTTTCCAGTTATCTACCTTTGGTTAAGTTTGCCTCCTAACAAAATACAAAAGATTGTTAGTCATAATAAACATTTTTTATATATTAACTTAAGAACAAATTGCTAAATATTTATAACAAATTCCATATTTTCAAATATAATTTGTTTGTAAACTACCCTAATGCAAACAGTAAAAACTTCAAAATATTCTTAATATGAAAAAAAGTTTCCCAGAAACTGATTTTGAATTCAATTTGGACATACTTTAAGAAAATAATAGGAGTGTGCTATGTATAATATATAGATTCTAATAGTATATATGTATGTATGTATGTTATGATATAATAATTAATTTCAAAAAACGGCAATATGTTTTAATCATAAGTGATTAGGGTAATTAAATCTCTATAAAGGTTCTAAGAAGTAGAAGAATGAGGCAGAAGATATATTCAAAAATATATTTTATGTGAGTGTACCAAAAGCAAAATCATTTTTTTTTACTAAACTATTTCAAACAATTATTTGTTACTATTTCTTGTAAAACAAACCTCAGTGAATCCTACTGAGATTATAACTTGAATCCATCTGACAGCGGCATTAGGTCAGATGTGGCTTGTATAATGCCTTAAACAGATACAAATTGTTAATTATTTGGGTTATATATTATTCTATTTTCAACTCTTGATTCAAATTTAAAATAATATTAAAAGAAACAAGTGTATAAGTGTATAAGAAAAAAAGTTTCTTTCTGACGAAATTATTTCTTTCCAAATATTATAAATCAAGCTAATTCATAATATGAACTATAATTGTAAGCCATTTAACTTAAACAGCTATATTTATATATAGTTCAATACTTAATTATATAATATATTATGTCAATGGTATTAAATGACTCAATATATCATAGAGAAATAAACAAAGCCTAATGCTCCAGGTTTTACTCTAAAGTACTGTAACTGTTCACTTAATTGAATGTACTAGTAATTATAAAAATTGCACGATTACATACATAATTATACACATGATAATTCGTTTTCAACAACATCCTCTAGAATAAACACAATAATAAAACGTTTAAAATAAATTATTTCTATGAACAATTAGTTCTAAACAAGTGTAATACATTGTTTTATATAAATTTGTGATAAATCAGATCTTTCTGTAAGTAACTGTACTCACAACATATAGGCTACAACAGATATAGCGATTTATTATTTATTTTAGTTTTAGTCTAAAATTTTCTAAGCCTTTTAAACAATGAGTTTGCCTGAATAAAACTAAGATGTGAGTCATAGTTTGTAGATTATAGTCTTTTAGAGCATTCAACAACTGTTGATAAGTTTATGTTACATACATAAGTTGGGCATAAGTAAATTAAATTATAAGTTTTAAAATAGATTATTCGTTTTAATTTACAATATTCAAATCTTTTTATCTTGTTCAAATTGTTAAGGCACAACCACTTCTTTTCCCTTATTAAGGTTGTTGGATCCTTTTTTATCAAATTGACTAGAAACCAAGAGATATGAATGAACTTTCCAGCCTAGCAGATAAACAATGTTCTTATTGCAATTGTTCCTCTGATGTTATTCTTCCCGCAAACAAATTGGATATATTATTTACGAAAAATTTTGACACGGATGATACTGAACCCATATCATTGTTAGCCCTCTAAGAATCATTGGGGATTATATGGCAACATTTCCACAAATACTAGTTGAAGTTTCTTCTTGTTTAATATTAGATCGTTAGGTCGCAGCATACGTTAGAAGGATGGTTCAACATGTTTTCAAATGTTATAATTTACTATATTATTTCAGACCATTTTGTAAGTTAAAACAAATTTTTCAAAATATTCTTGAGTCTATTTGTTAGGCTTTGAAAATAAGATGATATATAAAACTACTTTTTCTAAAGTTAGTTACAAATAATTTAAAATTTAATTCACATTAAAATACCAAATTTTATAGATAAATAGACGGGCTGTAGTGTAAATAAAACAGTTTTATATAAATTATTTACAAATTTGAATTACAGATATAGATTGTTTCGTGCAATGTACCTAAAAATAATGAATCTAAATGTATACTATTGGGTGAATAAATGTATGGCAAGGAAACTAATGTATTTTTACAGTCATGAAAATTTCATTCATATAAGTCTCATTGATTTCCTATTATTAGATTAGGAAAAAATGCCGTAAAAACCTACTGCACTCGTCGCCTTTGGTGATCGATCCCCTTAATTATAATAAAATTTAAATTATGTCTCATATATTATTTCTACGCTCAAATAAATTTTAAAAAAGTAAAGGAACAAAGCATAATCTCAAATATGTTATATAATATTTCAATGAATTATTAAACATATCTTGTAATCTGATAAAGTGCAACGTCACAAGACATGACAGACACTCCACTGTGAATTATCTAGTTAGTTTGTGATTATCATAGCATTTAGGTGATGGCGCCCATTTTAACTGTACTAAAATCAAATTATTGCATTATCTACACTATACATAAGCCTAGCTCGCGGAGTACTATTTTGTCAATATGTTTGGTTAAATGCAGTATAGAGATGAATTGGTGGGCATGCAGACTAACCGTCAATCACGTATAATCCGTTTTTCCTAAAAAAAAGGAGGTTATAGTTCGAATCTTGACCTATTAAACTGAGGATATATACATTTAACAATATTTTAAAATCTACCTCAACACAAAAGTAGGCACAGCACATTTATTCTCAATTATAATTTTCTTTATTCCTACATTATTGGTGTAATTAAATCCTTGTATACCTTATAATGGATTAAATAATTTAAAAAAGCTTATGTACAAACTCTCACAAGACATTGAACAAATATAAGCATTAAGTTTACTCACTATATAGGATAAAATATAATTGATTAACAAATGAATATATTCGTAAAGTCATAATTATACAAAAATAAATTAGTAGATTAAGACAAGACCACAACATGTTTTACCGGTAGACCACTTACATTTTTATGGTTTTTGTTTCTAGGTGCACCATTTGTAGCTATAAATAATGGTGCGTACAAATATATTACTACCCAAATACAAATAGTGTTTATAATTTTAAATAAATAATTTTCAAAGTAAAAATAGTTTCGGCAGGAATTTGGCAAATCCCCGCTTACTTGTTATTTTTACCAGTTGTATGAATGTATTCAATATTTAAAAATTCAAAATTCAATCATACAATAAATGATCTATTAATTTTTTGGCTTGATTGAAATTACCTTTCAATGTAAGACCTGCTCTAAATCACTTACCAAGCTCATAAAACTAACACGTCATACCCGTTCACCGTATGGGAGTGGACTTTTAAATTGAGATGATTACAGGCAAGTATTAAGCTGGAATGAAAGTTTCCAGTGACATGTTTATTTATTTAGCACCGCGTATTATTATCCGTTCGGGTTATACGCTTAAGTACTAATTACGCTAATGGATTGGGTATTGGGAAGGTTGAATTTAAAGGAAGTGAACCCGAATTTGCGTGAAGGGAGAGTGGAAAACCATTTAAGTAATCCATCCCTAATTCACCCGACCGAGATTCGTACCTCGATATCCCCGTCCTCGGCAGTTAAGCTCAACATGACTAGCGCGTTAGCTAACTACGCCACCGAGGAGGGTCTAATGACACGTTTCTTCACCTAGTATGTAAGTAAAGTATTTCAAGTGTGACAAATGTGGTATAATACTTTAAATTGTGGGTTAGTTTATTACGACACAAGTCCATGAACTATGCTTAAATAGGGAAAACATCGCTGAAGAGTGTGTATGAGGCTCAGTAATCAAGACAGTAAAGAAAGCAAGTACCTTTTGTCGATGAAGTTTCTCGTGAGTTTTTCAAAGCTTAAGATAGTAAGTTACTGTCAAAAACATCAATTTTTACCCCTGGAAGGACACGCTTTTTTTTATTGTCTATTCAAAAATTGGAAATCAAGCTGGAAGCAATGCTTGCCTAGCGGCTAAATGTAAGGGTAATTTAAAATGGTAGACATTTGCCTGTATATAATATTATAATATTATTGTGTTGGAAGGGAAGGGTCGGGGAAGGAAACAATCGCCTCTTCTTTTGCACTACGTGCAACGACATTCTAAATGCAGGTTAATTAAAGGCGCCTCCACCTTACGGGGAGTAGCTGGTCCGAGGATCGTGTAACATATATATAACTCAAACTATCTAAATATATTACATGGACTGCTTTCGGCAATATCCCATTATCATAAAAGCTAAGTATTAAACAAGCCTTAATCAACATAATTAATGCTGAAAATTATGGTTTTCTTTGGTCATACACTGTCAATGATAATGTGGCTCGTGTGAAGAGGTATCCCTTACTGGATGGCAGAATCAACGTAGATGGTATTGAATGTCCTGTTCAAATAAAATGAATATTAAAAAGTTTGAAAACCAGAATAATGTATATAATAATGTATGTAATAAACATAGCCTCCCTAATTCCTAAAACTATTAGCATAGTTAATAAATGAACGTATAGCTGGAATGGGTAATAAGACGAGTTGAACAATTTTGTCTGATTATAAAACTAGGTGTACTACTGTGCTCACTGATTAAGCAAACTGTTGAATTAACTTTTTGATATTATTGTTTGCATTAGCAAATTTTAAAGTTTTATCAAATTTTTCAAATTGTATTTTATGGATACGTTCAACAAAGAACGTTAGAAATTATATGTTGGGATTTTGCTGAAGCAAGTGAGCTAATCTTATTTTTCCCTCGTATTTTGGATAACAGATAGTCTCAGTTTCAATGACAATGAGGATTGGCATTATCTCGTTCCGAACACTTTATCATGTGGTACATTACTGTGATTTAAAACATTATTTTTCCTTGGTTGTGAAGCTCAAAAAGCTGCACTGAGTCCTCACCTTTAATCATATCGCTTAGTTGAACCCCTATGTTTAATTCTATATTTCACCCCAAAAACGTGTTTATTATATTTTAAAACAACTTTTTCAAATCCATGAGTAATGCGGTATTCTGTAAGTCAGTGGAGAATCAACGGTATTATATAAATATACATCTGATAAATAATGAAAAAAGATGACCATGCGTATTTTTTCAACAGAATTTATTGCTCAAATGATCTTCATGGAAGACTTTTTGGGGTCTACATGTGACATATAAGTCTACTTTTAAATATTGTGATCCATGCAGACTTCGTAATCTTAGATATAATCAAAGATATCGTGTATACCTATCATTATAATTATGTTAAAAAGAGATAGGGAAAGCTCATATTCATAACTGAAATCAGAAAATATGTATTTGGATATGTTAGAGAATATAGACAATTTTGTCCCTTTAGAATATCCAGAAACACAAGTTTTACAGAACACGTGTTGTAAAAAGTCTTGGGCGAAATGAAGAATGAAAGGAGACTATAATCAAGAGTTTGAAGCACCTCAATCGAAGCTTTACTCCAAAAGAATAGTCTCGGTGAGAAAAGTAGGTAAAGTCATACCCATAAAACCAGTATACAATGTTCTTGGTCACACTACAGTCCCAGATATGATTTTAAACAAAATCGTAAGTTTCATTTTCGAAATTTTTAGAATGTTCAAAAAGTCCCATCAATAAACTATCCTTCAACGAATTGTTGGCCAAAAACCAATGATACAATGCTATTTGTAATATCAAACATATACTAAATACGTATTTTAAACAAAACCATTAGATAATTTTCTAAGAATTTGGAATTTAAAAAAAATACTTTTAAATAAACCATCTTTAATTTAAGGGCTGGGGTTGAACTCAAAAAACATCCTAAACTATTTCCCTATAAAATCGTAATTTCAAGTTTGAAATCCATCAAACTATTTTAGATTCGTGGCCTGAGATTTAACTTGATTTGTTTAAATATACTAAATAAACGATATAATTTTTTGTCAGTAAAATTGTTTTTGTGTAAATAAAAATCGTTTAGACATGACAAATAAGAGATTAATTTAAAGTTAAGGAAAAATTTTCCATTTTAATTAAAATGTTTTTAATTTTTAAAAACATCAAAACGAGGAAATAAATTTGCAGGGTTACAATAATTATTTTTTTCGTAGAGTTTATTTTAATAGCCCCTCTAGTATTAACCTTGATGCCAATGTCCTTGTCACATTAAAATAATTCTGCTCTGTATTCTCACATATTTTACCCCCTCTGTAAAATTATTTAAACAATCAGTTAATAAAAGCACAAAAGACCACGTCTGCACAGAACAAATAGAGAACCATCTTTTTTACTACTACTTATTTGATATTTGAATGAAATAAGTATACAAGTTTATAATTCACGTCCCTCCACTTTCCTTTTACTCTTATTTGTCAACTAGGCAGCCAGCAATCACATAAATTGGAAAACTCTTTTAAATACCGTTTTCGTTGTTAACTTATAGCCCTACTGATTGTACAACTTGGGTAGTACTCATTTCTCCTTCTATAGGACATATTTGCTGTCCATCAAAGTTAAAAACTAACTTGTAAGCTTTAAACCTAAAATGTAATATCAAAAACCCTACATAATGTGACAATAATAATTCCTACCCCCCAAGTTTTCGTTGACACTTTTATAATCCCCTTAAAAAATCAATCCATCTTAACTTTACTAAATGAGAAATTGGAAAATAGGGTGATTCAAAATGAGATTAACTTAAAGACTGAAGGGCATAAAGTGCAAAAATAAACAATGGTTACAAAAAGTATTAACATTTAGGACACTATTAGAACCTTAATAAAATATGTATATATATATATATATAAATATACATATATATTTATTTATATACATATATATATATTTATACCTAACTTTTTAATTAAAATTATGCATTAGAATATTCTAACAAAGTAAATACAACTTGAAGATTGTTCGGCGAGACGCACTTATTGAACTCCATTGAGTGTGCTGAATTTATTGTCAAGTACCAATTCAAAAGAGGCCTACATAAACGTTTGGGTGGCTTTAAGAATTATAATCACTATACCTTTGTCAGTTGCTTCAACCGAGAGAAGTCTTTCCAAGTTGAAGTTAATAAAAACGTATCTGGGATCAACTTCTTCTCAGGAAAGGTTGAACAATTTATCTATATTATCGATTGAAAATGAGATATCACCCTCATTGGACCATAAAGATATAATCAACACTTTTTGCTTCTAAGAAAGTTAGGAAATTTAATTTTTGGAACAATGGACTTCAAACTTTCTAAGCAAAGGGCTACATTAGGATATTCAAAGCTCTAGGTGGGATGGATTGAACACTATACATACAATACATAGATTACATACATATATATATATATATATATATGGTTGAATTTTATTCTAGATCTCATTTAGATACATGCATATCTTATAACCGTAGTTAAATGTGACTAAAATGTAAGCTGTGAAGCAAACATAACTACCCCCTTCCACATTAAATCGGAAAAGTACCTCGGACGGACCCTCTGCTCAAAATACACTTTATGCAACGTGTCTAGCGTAATTTTACACATTGCATTAAGAAGAACCATCATTTCGGTTTTCGTAACTTTTTTAAATGTTTTTCAAAGCGTCCGTGTGCCAGCTTAACACATTCCATGGGCCGGATTTGGCACTCGGACCGTGGTTTGGGGACCCCTGATTTAAGATTTACCTGATATGTTTTTTTAAATATATTACGTTGTGTGAGTAATAGAAAGTTATATCATTAATAAACTTAGTAAATAAATAGGAAATGAAACCAATTATTGCATTTTACTTTTATTTTTATTTCATTAATATAATATTTATGAAAACCCACGTTTTTGTAGTTCCTAAAAGTGTAATATACTTTATTCCTCACTGTACATTTTGTATACTGTATACCTCACTTTATATTAGAAAATAAAAAGAGTCAACAAAATTTGTCCAAGCAAAAAAATAAAGGGAATCTAAAATATGTTAAGGATGAAAACACAATGACTTCATCGTCTGACTATCCTAAAATGGTTTTTTATCTATTAAAATCTTTCTCGCAAGAATAGAATAGGGTCTAGTTATAAAATTGCCATATATAGTATTATCCTCAGTTTTTTCAGTTGGGGGGGTTGAGGAGGCGCAAAATGGAATTTTGCACACACAAAACCTTTACCTTAGACCGGCCCTAGGGATTACCCCCCTCTACCTAAACTATTGTACTCGCAGAGACAGCAGCTCTTAGCGCTCAGCTTGTCTTTATCACACGGAAAATTTTGAAAGTGAGTTTTGTTAAAGAATTTTCACTTAGAAGCGCTGTTATCACTGGATATTTTAAGTTCTACCTAACACGAGGCGCGCAGCAAATCTCCCGTAAGGATGTGTATCTTTTAGTTCCTTGTCTGTGGACTAGGCCTAGTTTTGAAATCAAATAAAAAAAAATTAAAAATTACAATTTTACTATATTTAAACATATTTAATGCTCAAATGATCTAGAATACCATCCTAGACATATTCTATGAAAACAAGGGAGATTTTTATATATTTAAACTATGTTATAATTTAATGTTATGGAACAATTGAAAGATGCTATATTTAGGCATGACACTTAGAAAAAAACCTTCTGAAAACTTCCAGTAAATAATATTAAATTTAATCAAATTTAGCAACAATATATAGTTATAATTATAATAAAATGGAAAAAATATATGTATAAGAAACAATAAAATGGTTTAAATCATAAAATATTAAGATTATTAACAACGAATATAATCAACTTTGGTAAGAATAAACCATATATTCTTAAAATAACATTTGAACTTTAGTTCACACGACCAAGTGATGTCCAGTTTACGCCACCGTGGCTTCCTTGAAAATAATAAATACTTATTATATTATATATTTACTATGGTTCCGAAAAGGACGGAAAAATATTGACCGTTTCTTTACCCAAATTTTAGTCCATGGTAAGTTTCTCCAAAGATAATTGAAAAAAAAAACTTAGCCAAATATAATACATTTTACGGTGCATCATACGGGCTTTCTCACTATTTAATATTAAAATAGAGACATACACTAAAAAACTCATACAATTTGTAAAGTGAAGCTGCCACAAAAATACTCCAACAAATATCTAAAATGAAATAATATACATGTATACAAAAACATTGAGAAAGGAGTATCTCTGTCCATCAAAAAGATTTATAGTAAATATAATTTCTTAATAGGCCCTTAATCTATAAAAAGTATATGTATATACGGTTGCATGCCCTATAGTACAGAAACTATTTGGCTTATAAAAATATATTTCAGATTAAAATATTTTCAATTTTACAGTATTTCAATTTAAAATGGTAAGCTATTTTGTAAATCAAATAGTTATGAAAATAAGATTAGAATAGGAAATTTCTGCTTATATATAGTATCCTCAAGACATTTTCATGGAAAATTTATACTTCCATTTTGTTTGGAAAAATAAACAGAATCAAATCAAAATTGTTAATAAGGATTTTGAGAAAATCATGTTTTTCTCTTTTTTTCGTCCAGTAAACTACCCTTGATGTTAGAGTTAGCTATCTAATTCCAAAAATACCTCGTGGGACATTATAAAAACACTATATACCAAGCTTAGACTGATCGGTAAAATTGTTTCATCTATAGTCCGAGATAAAGACAGACAGACGGACAGACAAATGGTAACGCAACAAACACTTTTGTGTTTTAAGGGGTCATGAAACGTAGACATTTATCAAAATATCTAATTTTATTTTCTTGACAATCATAATATTTCTTTATTCGAGGGATTTAGAGAGTATGTAAAAATGAATAATATAACAATTTATAAAAATTAATCAAGTACATAAAATGACTTTACAATTCGATATATTAAAAAATTAAAATAGTTTGAACAGAAATAACACCACAGTACATTCCTTCTAAATATCTACCCTACTCGCCTCTACCTCGAACCAGTCGGGTCATAGGACGAGTAGAAAATATATATAATTATATGTATATATATATATATTTATAATAGTATATGTTCATATATTATGCATAATTTTATATTTACACATAGTTATATATTTATATATAATATGATAATATATAATTATATTATATATACATATATAATTATATTATATATACATATATAATTATATTATGTATAACTATATAATTATATTGTATATATATAATTATATATTCAATTATATACCTATATATATGTATAAATATATTTATTTATAAGACTATATTACTTATAAATAGGACGATATAAATATATATATTTATATAAATAAGACGATATAAATATATATATATATTGCATCGCGTATTTTCTACGAATCTATTGAATAAGTATTGAATATATTTATAATACGTATTTAATTGATTCAATATTTGAAAACATTTACATATACGTATTGACAAGTGTGGAAAGAACAAGCTTTTTTCAAACAGGACATTATTTAATCTTCTCAACACCCCATCTAAAAAAAAATTTTTCTCTATATATATATGTATACATAGAACTACCAAACGTATTCAACTACAGATGTCTCCCCTTTTCCATCACGGCTTTTTAGGGTGGAGAATGTTGAAAACCGATCAACAATTAAACCAATATGGTTATAACATTATCATCTCCACATTTCGGTTCGCTCATTTTTTTTTTTGTCGTACACAGAAATTAATTCCTACCTTTATCGGATTGACACATTTTATCACTTCCTCTTGCATTTCCCTCTATTCTCTGAGTTGATTTTCCTCTCCTCTCCTTCCTTTCATTGATTCTCTCTTTGCGGCGAGAGAGAGGGTGATAGGTCCCTTGCAACTTGTGTCAATAGAGAACAGCTCCCTTCACTGGCAAGTGAGGTGGAGTGATTCAATGAGTGACCTAAAGTGAGACACACAGAATGGGGCGGTATGCGACAACGCACCAGACGATGATGTATGTTTGGTTGCCGGTACGTTAAAGTCTAGGAAGGCCAATTGCTATTCATAATGCTTGTATGTCGGTCAATCTATCACTAGCCGGGCATCTCGGACCCATGGTTTGGATTGGGATTATTAGTATGTCCGGGGTCACCCAGGCACCCTCCCCTATTCCCCCCCTCTCTCTATTTCAGCGGTTACTGTTATAATTCACTCTATTTGGGCAAAAAGGGAACACAAGGGACAATGTGACATGTGAAGGTTTTGTTCTACGCTTTGCAATCCCTTCACTTATTTGAAAACAAATTTAGAGTTAATTTAAAATTTTAAACATTTTGGTGGGCATTTAAAAAAACATACATAAATGTTTAAATTATCTAATATAATATATCGAGCGAATGTATGCTTTATTATTCTCTGACAAGTCCAATGTCCCGACTAGCCATTAGGAAAATATTATATTTATATTAAGATTAAATAATTCTTTTTCTGCATTAAATAATAAATTGTCAAATAATATTGGTTGCAAGTTTAACATAACAAAATAATCAACATAAAGATAAAAAAATAACCTAATATTCTAGATTATAAACGATCCTCAGTCAAACAATAATGCACTTTTTATTACAAGTGTCCAACATTTTATAGATGGTAATTGATCCCAAAGTAACAATTTCAGGGGTTGGGACAGTAAAAATTTGCATTGTAGATGTCATGGAAGGAATTTTGAAAATGACTCTGGAAAACGTGTTCTTTGTCCAAAGAAATATTTTTTTACAAGTTTTAACATTTATTTCAACTTTAATTCACGATAAAACTGCAAAGAGGAACACAAAATTTGAATATATATATATATATATATATATATATATATATATATATATNATATGTATATATGTTTATATATATATATGTTTTAAAATTAATCAATATATGTATCAATAGTAATCAGTAAATAAAATCAGATATATTCAAAATAATGACAACTATTCTAAAGGCCACAACTGAACGTTTATATGTGTCAAATATAAGTTTTTGGGTGTAATTATTTCAAATATAGGTTTACAAAGGTGTTGGACGTTTTCTTCTTGAGTAATGAAGTATGATTCTTGATGTTGCTGCTATAAGACATATTGTTTGTGTTTGAGGTTTCACAAAATCGATATGTATTCAAGGATGGTTTTAGACAAAACAATCTTTATTTAATATAAAACAAGATTCAAATGAAATAATACAAATTATCAAAATAAATGATAGCTCCTCCATTGGATATAATACTCAATTAACGAGACGAGCATAAAAGTTTTGAAATAAATTGGAATCATAATCTTTATCAGAATTTATATACTACATATTCAGTGGTCGTAACCTTCACTCATTCAAAGGGCAGTAAAACGTAAGTCTGTTTTGAAACACATTTTTTCAGAGCACATCTTAGATCATTTGCATTTCAGTATCACTCTTTATGTCTCACTTACCGGTGTAATTGTTATCCATTCAGGTATATTTTTTCCTTCTTCACTTAGGCTCTAGCCATACTTACCTGGAAATGAAAATTCTGGCTTTTATTTCAAGTTTCTTCCTTATACATGGCCGGCTTTGTAAACCGTTAGAAGACATGTTGTAGTAAAGAATCTTGAGACATAGGAATATGTTCAAATTCATGGTTTTTCTATGGAAACATCGCTAGGCCTACCAGATTTATGTCATCCTCTGTATTGCATCGGTCATATAATATGACAAACTTTTCAAAACTTAGAAGAACTTACTTTACAGCTTCTACTGGAGGGGTCCTTGACCAGAATTAAGAGTTGCGGAATAATTATCATAGGATTTCCAGGCATATTATGCTATAACTTTACCGTCAAACGATAATTTAGATGTTATGTTACTTCTAGTCAAAACATGAAGTCAAGCAGTGAAGAGCATTTTCTCTACCAAGTGAATTGATAGTTCTGTAGTATTGATGTAAAGCACAAGTTTGGTGAGATGGGTTAGTAGGGGAGAGGAGGTATGATGAGTATAGGGGGTAGGCCAAGGGAAGTGGAGAGGATTGCATTACATCTATGGGCTCTGGGTTTGTAGGGGTGGGTAGGGTGTATGGATGTGCGTTAGGTTAAGTAAGGTGTTGTACGATTTTGGGGTAGGTTTTGGGAGGTAGGGCTATTTACCACTACGGGTCATAATGCTATTGGAGATGAGGGGCACCCCACCATGGGTTGGGTGGTAGAGGGTGTGTGTGTGTGTGTGTGTGTAATGAGGGGGGATTGAAAAGAGGGCATTGTTCGAGCTCTCTAACGTTAAGATGCTGGGGAGAGTTATAATTTAGGAGTCTAGTTGTGTCGTAACACCTTAGGTAAGGGTTTAGAGGAGCATCGAGTAGGTGAAGTTCACCAACATTTGCCTGGAATGATCATGGAAAAATCTTTACATTCTGCGTTCATAAGTAAGGGAAAGTAGACAGGGGGTTGTGCAGGATAGGTGAGGAGTGAGATCAAAATAATACCAGCCGAGGTGTTGTTAGGCTTACAACACATATCAATGTCAGTCAGTGGGTATATCAATGCACTTTTAACTTGTGCTGGTAATCTAACCTAATACCTTCGGCATACCAAGTTTTTTTTCACTGAACTAAAGGTATTAGTTCAGTAGAAAAACTTGGTATGATTCTTCTATGCTAGGGGTCAAACCTGTACCCCTTATCTTAGTGCTATTTTGGGGTAGAAATAGAATAAGCAAGTAAGCTGTAGTGGAAAAGTTGAGCGTATATAGTGCGGTTGGGAGGGAGAGTTGAGAGCCTTATGGTGTAGGGAAGCTGCTAAATGATCAAGTATGAACCTGATCAAGTCTACACACATAACTAATTGAGTTGAATGACACCATGATAATTATGAGCACTAGTTTGGCTACACGTTACAAGGATATAAAAGAATCTGTGAGGTTGGCAACACTAATTCTCCAAGGCAATTTGTCGTCATGGAGTTGGCCTCACTGATATTTTTGGTTTATTAGTAGTCACGGGTTGGTAGAACTGCCTTTTCCATACCAACTATGATGTAAGCAATTACGGGAACCACCATCCTGTTGGCACAGCTTCTTCTTATTCTAGTTACTGATGCGACTATAACCTTGCTTATCAACTACAATAGTTTGGCTATTAACCCATGAAGTAGCATATTTAAACACTAGTTCCTCCAATTATTATTACAGAATCTATTATCAATACGGAAAAAAAAAATCCCCACACTTCCAACCAAGATACAATCTCTGACCTCTTTGTCACCTTCAATAATTTATATTAATATATATTCATATATTGCTGGCATGATAATATTTACCAGCTGATCATAGATGCAAGTAGTGATATGATATATAGGCAAAGAAGTGGGTTAAAACTCTGTTTCTGACCCAGTGGTAGCGAAAACTAAGATTATATATATATTTCTTTGCTATACAGAAATAATAATAATCGCCATAATTGGGCACAGGTACTAATGCGCTATTTTCTCTTTTTCTGGTTTTGGGTGACATGCAAGTTCGGGGATTACATCCTGGTAGAGTATTCATACATTTTTTTCACATTCCGCACGAAGATGAGTGTTTATTATTATTATTATTATTATTATTATTATTATTATTAGCACCGCGTCTTACTACCCGTTCGGGTTATACACACTTACGCTAATGTGTAATGGTAGGGTGATTGTGAGATGAAATGAAGGACCTACAGTTTAACGAAGAATCCGAACCACGGTGGAGGCCTGGCATTCCTCACATTCACAAGATGTCTTGTCAGAGGTGAAGGAAGGNGCCTGGCATTCCTCACATTCACAAGATGTCTTGTCAGAGGTGAAGGAAGGGTTTGGTAATCAGATAAACCTTTGCCGGGACCTAGGATTGAACCCCGGCCGCCAGCATAGAAGTCTGACACCTTACCCCTAGACCGCCAGGTCACCGAGAGTTTATTAAAATATTGAACTACCGTCTTCTTCTCTATATAAATCTTTTAATAGTGCTAGGTAATATGTTGCAGTAAACGTCAAAATAAGTATCAGAATCAAATGTTTAATCAAAAATTTTGTTTAGAATTTTAAGAAAAATTCAAATTAAAAAATAGAAATGACAAAGAAAATGGGAGAGTAGTAGATATTCAGATAAAACCTGTTATGCGATAAGTTATTATTTTTTAAATTCTATTTGCAATAAATAAATTTATAAAAATATGTTTTACAAATATAATGACATGAAAATATTATTTATTATAAAAATGATATTTAAATACCTTATGATCATTAAAGATGTTAAACAATGAAAGGGATTGTTTGTGTTCATATTGTTATTAATCCTGTCAAATTAACTAAAGTAAGATTAATTTGACTTTTATTACTAATCAAAGCAATATTACTCTCTCTAGAATGTGATGAACTATCACCCCAGTAATCTCCCTCTATTTTTAAAATACCTTGACCAGGACATTAATCCTGGTGTGGAAATAAACAATTCATTGTATCAGTGACAGTAATGATTCAAGTAAAACATAGGCTAAATGTCTGTTTTGTCAAAATTAGCGAAAACCACAGAGAAGTAAATGTCAATAATGGGCTTATGTTTAATCTGCTTCAAATTCTAACTGAAGTAAGTTTTTATACTAGTGTTTTAATGGATTAATTCACCAGGCTACCAAAATAATGACTTTACCTGTAATTTTTTGTGTGGGATTATTAAGATGGTTTTTCAATATTTAAAAGGATTCTTCCAAAGAATAATTATTTTAGTTAAAAAATAACAATTAACATTTGGAAATATAATATTTTGGGATAAAAACCCGGTTTGTAGCACTATGTTTATGACAATCAAATATATTTGATATTAATTTATAAACAGTAATTTTTTCCGCATTAGCGGTAGTATATTAAATTTAAAAACTCATAATTTCTAAATATTAAAACATGATCTATAATAGAGTATAATTTTAAAATGATGTGTAATGAGGAATCAAGCTTTTTATGCGCTATGCGTTATACTACCTAATCGGAATATCTACATTTTAATAGCAATAAAGGATTAATAGTGAATAATTTTTAGGAAATGTATAACACTCACGTTGAGGAGAAATTGATACACTATTGAGGAAAATGCACCCCAATTACAAACAAAAGGGATTTTAACCTAAACATTCAGTCACCATAGGTCTTTATTTATGTATATAATATAATTTTACATGTCTAGTAAAGTTATTTTACTAAAGCCGAAACAAAAATATATTTTGTTTTCAAACATTGAAATAATTGTTTTGTTTTTTCTAGCAATGATTTTGTTACTAAATGTACAAACTAGTTACCTAGAGGGAATTACAGTAGTCCAACAGTGGTGTTAAATAATCAAATAATTTGAACGATAGTAAATACATTTTTTTACTAAGCTTTACCTAGACTCTTTCTCCCCTCCATCGTCAAAAGCCATCTTTCTCCGTTCGTTGATGCGTCCAAAGTGACGAAGAAATCCTATAAATAGCATTGACATTCGATCTACTCTGGGTAGTTTGCTAAAGGTGATTTATTTCTGAAGTATTTATGTATCCCTTTTATGCTAATGTGGGCATATGCTCAAACCATACATATAACAAAACTATATCTCTCTCTGTACTTTTGATTCCATATGTTTGTCGATTTATAGTAAACTTATTAATTACACATCGGATCTAGATGTGACTTATTCTGATGTAGACCAACTCAGTATTTTTCAGGGAACCATTATTAACTACATACCATCATGCTTTCTCATCAACGAGCAAAGTAATGTTCGAAAAATCTTCGTTTAAGCAGTAAACATTTATCGCGGCTAATTTAGTGGATACCGAAGATGGTAAATGATAACAGTAGGGGTGTAGAGAGGAAAAGGATGGGGTTGAGTTCTTGTCATTCGTGAATCATTGTACGGACATAAAACACTGCTTCCAAATAAATTTCAGTATTTTCTAAACTTTTTAACATTTACATTTTTAAATGTGGCTATGTGTTATTTAATGCGAGCAAATACGCGGGAAAATACTTGTCCAGAATAAAGTAAGTAATGTATTTGATCGCATGCCTACTGGATAAAGTTAAAGTATGCGAGTATGTCTTAGGTAATTCTCCAGTTTAATAATGTTTAATATAATCGTTTTCTAAATATACCTAGAATTTTCTCTAGAGTAACCAGGTACAAGAGGTCAAAGTATAGAAGTATTACTTAAAAATAATAATGTTGAAATTTGGCTTTATAAAGGATGGCCATACGTTAAAGGAGAATAGTAATATATCATATTAACCATGGTTTTTAAATATGTTAGATAATAAATAGTATGTCACAATAATGTTTATACCAGAATATTCTTTGGATAAGAAATAAACTACAATTTCTATTAATTCATAAAGAGCTCTCGTAAGGATCACTAATCTGTCTGCTTACAACCTGAACAGTTAGTGAGACGCACTGACAAACAAATATTATCAAATATGATAGAGTCTAAAATAAGACAATATAATTTCAAATAACTCTGGCATATTCAATATTAGTGAAAACTATGGATTAATATAGTTCCCACATGCCCACCATAGAGACTTTTGATATCATTATTATTATAATTATTATTTGGGGTATTTAATGTTCTCTTCCTGAACCGACTGATTACATCATCACCCGTGTCAAAAACCGTTTTAAATCTCGAGCTGACACATTCCACACAGCCCCAGGCCGTAAAACTCACCATTGTGATAAGGGAAGCCAACATTTCAACAACAGTAAATGTACATTTTTCGCTCGTGTAAGTAAACGGAACCAGAATCCTTATATAAATAGTCAAACACGCTACCAACTGACATAATGTGTCTGAATGGGAGAAATTAAACTTGTAAATATTTTTAATGAAAATGAAAAAGTAGGCATATATTAATGTGCCGTTGCCAAAGAATTTATTTAAGTTTGAGATGATTTTTTCTTTTCATAGTTGCTTCATCGATTTTGGCAATCCTTGTATCGACAATTACCTTAGATTTCCACGATTTTACAATAATGAATAAGGAACGAGAAAGGTAGCATTATGATAAAAGTACACTCATATTTATGTAGATAGAGTTGGAACACATTTAGGAAAAATCACCTAAATAGACCAGGATGAGATTTAAGCCCATCCCCCGACTCATAGCTAGCACACTTAGTACGACAACAATGAAGCCATAACCTATCCTTTTATTTTGATATCGTGTATTTTATCTTATTTTTAATTAATAATAAAATAAACTACCAATATCAATTAGTTGCATACACTTTATAAAGGTTTAAAAAATAATCAAACCTTAAAATAGTTGAATTTGGTTGGTTAGAATATTTAAATGTGTTAACTTAGTTAGAAATTTATTGAGTAAATTGGTATATTGCTACGATTAAAATGGTTTTACAAATTATTTAGTATTAAAGTTAAATTTGAAAATAGATTATTATGAAATTTGATCAAATCATGCCATGTTAGTGTTGAATGAAAATATATATTATTAATTGTGATGGTTGAACATGTTAAAATTGTTACAAGCTACATATTAAAACTAAGGTAACCGTTAAACAAATGATTTTAGTAAATATATTGAAAAATATTCTTAGGTTTGTGTGTCTCTTGCTTTTTATTAATGAGTAGAGTTTAGAGTCGTCCAAGTGGACACGAAACCTAATTGATTGGGTGCCAACATCACTATCAGTAAACTAGATATTGACATGATTTATATTTTAAGTTTCCTAAAGATGCTTCTAGAACTGGAACATTTTGATTTCGTGCACTATGAATGATATAGTCCTGCTTACAATATTAACAAGAGCAAGCTTATATAAAAATACATTTGCTTAACTTATTTTAAGATGATCGCAAAAAATCGCTCACACGATATTAATTTATAGCTTGGTTAGGCAAACCTGTCATCAATCCTCACCAGTGGCAAATTGGCCGTAGAATGATGGTGATTAAAGTTTGATAGTCGTTACAGTAAAATGAACATTTTCCTGACGGTGTGTGTTGGTGTAGTCTGGCATTTTCTATAATTCATTTAAAGCATTCAAATTTATAAATGAGTCAATGACGCAACACTGCTATCCAATACTACCCTTCACACCCTCTCATGAGACTTCGTTTCATCTGGGCCTTCATATAAAATAATTGACAAATATTGTATTAAATTGTTCTACATTTTCAATTTGAACATTTTACATCATTTGCGTCTAAGGCAGTTCTGACTACTCAAAACGTATATGTTTTGAATAAGTTGTTCAAACAATATGTGTAGTTTTAAATATTCGATTGAGCAAATTAATTTATCCATGTTTACATTGTGTGATGAATTTCTTTTATTATTAGTCACACCTGTGGCAACATTGAAAAATATTGTACCCGCCTCGGTTTTAGAAAATATCATATAGGCCTGTAATATTTGTATTAGTTTATTTTAATGGAACGTTTACTTACGCTTAGAGGTATTAATGTTATGACTTTAATATATATTTATAAGTTTATACTTTTATTTCTTCTGTATAATTTTCAAATTTCCAAGCCACGAAAAGACCACGATTCGGAATAATATCTCAGAAATCAGAGAAGACAAACAACTGGTAGTAAAGTGTGTTTATTGTGGAGAGGGACATACGAACAGTGTTAGTAAAGTGAAAAAAACATATTTTGTGGTGCATGAAATTTAATTAAAAGTCTCGGAATATGTTTAATAAAAGTGAGAAGTGTTATGTGCCTCCATCGATGAAGTTCCAAGAAAACATACGTATAGTAGCCTACTGCTGGTTGTAATGATGTCTCTACACATGAAGATATTGTGGATATGATGTCTGCCTAAAATATTTCATATTCTATAAGAGCTCCAAACTTCACTGAAATATACAGGCCCTTTAGACAATCAAGTGTATCAGTTTTCTTGGACAAAATATCAACTAAAGTAAAGGAAATACTCCATGAATCACTGGAAAAAGAAATATATGCGAGAGTTGCACCCCTTACTTTGACCAAAAGCCCGTACTGTATTTAAGAAATGGAGAGAACTACTCTCATACTTAAAAAGGCAGATTTTGGACACTGATTTATTTTGGGGAAAGATTCAAGGACCACATTTTATTCTTAAACCAATTTCTACTGGCATACGACATTTTTAGGGTGATACACCCAAGTTGTCCTAAATACGTGTTACTAACCTCAGATTGTAGACCAAATCTCACTCAAACATTCTTCGTCGCCTATATATAAGGGCATGAAGAAGAGTGTAAATTATATAATATAGAAAAGGATATAATTTTTATCACTTCCAATTCATTTAGATACAAACCTTTTGGAACCTTACTTCCTTGGTGAGAATTTATCGGAGGAGAAACAGTGTTATGCTTTGGATACTATCATGGATATTGCTCAAAGAAAATGGAAATGTGCAGAAACACGTATCCTCCAATATAGTGGAAGGGTTACTGCAACACAAGGAATTTTTCCTGCTAATAGAGCTTCATGTGGATAAAATTAGAAGGCCCTCAGATTGATAAAACGAAGAGAAAAAATCGATCTACGAGTAAAATAACAGCTAAATTTTTCTCTGTGTTTCGGAATATGTCTTTTCTTTTTGAACCAGGGACATAAACATCATACTCAGTAAAAATAACGAGATCAATCTCATGCCACAAGCCTAAATTTATTATGCTATATTTGTCTGAAATTGATAGTGTTGTGAGTTTTGGTTAACTCAAGTGATTGATTTTAAAATTCATTTTTGAGGACAGATGTAGAATAATATTAGAAGCTATATTGATTTCTTGAAAATATTTTAAGCTTATAGAATTTCCTCTGCAAATTGTATTTATTTTTATAGATTGTATATGTATGCAATTATTATAAGTCGTGCCTTATAGGGTGAAGATAATTAACTCAAAATAACTGTTGTCCTACAATTGTGACACGTTTCTACACCAACGGCTAATATGTCAGTGAATGTAGAGGTTTTGAGAAAGGTATTTACAGTTTTGTGTTCAATTAGTTAGTTGTACATCACAAAGCTAGCTGAACAGTTGTCACATGTAATTAGGAGGAGGAGGAGGGAAGGGAAAGGAAGGGTTTCTCTTGGTAACACCTCATTTTCTATATGTATGGATGAATTGTATATTGTTTTATTCGTCTTAGGCACTTATTCCTCTAGGATGATGGGTAATGGATAGTATAATTTATAAGGTATGCATAATGATCAATGGGGTTGATAAACAAATATATTTAAGATTATATTGATTAAAATATAAATTCTTTTATTCTCATTAGATCTTTATTCCTCTAAGATGATGAATAAAGTATGTAGGAGGTTAGAAATTACAATTAAGAATCGATGTAGCTGGTCAGAAAAGTTATATACTCTAATAGAAAATTGAATAAATTATGTTTAGTAAATATTTTCTTTAATTTGTCTTAGTCTATTATTTCTCTAAGGTAATGTGTAAAAATAATGATCAATGGAGTCGATCAACAAAGGTTTTAGCTTTAAATGTATTATATTGAATAAATATATTTAAATTAATATTCTTTTATTCGCCTTAATCCATTATTTCTCTAAGATTATGAGTAAATTACATTAGTGTTTATAATATATTCATAAGAAGTGATAGAGATGGTTGGCCTTGAGCGATTATTTATTAGATATATTTAAAATATATAGGGGTTAACAAGGAACGATAAAAAAAAGCTTATCTTTTAAAAAGAGAAAGATGTCGATGGTCAGCAACAACCCTTGTCTGGAGAGGAAAGGGAGCTGGGACCGGGTTGTAATGGGTGGGGTAGTCCCAACATGGGCTCGTTGAGGACTACAAAAGGTAGAAGGGGCAGAGGGAGTTATGTAGATTCAGCGGTAAAATTATTTGAAGTAAAATTCTACTAATCTGTAAGGGGAAAAAATGTATTTCTTTCCAAAAACAGCGTTTTACTAACCAGTCTGGTTGTACGCCAAGAAAATAATTACATGGTTAAACTCTTGGACAAATGTTAAAGTTACGATATTTCAATTACTGTAAGGTAGAGTTCATAATATCTAATAATATGTATGCGTTTGAAAATATTCTATATAAACTCATTTTAATACTGTCTAGGGCTATTGAGCTTTAGAAACCTACTACTAATAAAAATAGTTCTGCGCGTATGGGCAATTCATGTATCACCTAGTTTTGAGGAAAGATTAGCCAGTACTAATGTGCCGTTGTCCAGGGGACACTCTACTATACTAATCGTACATCCTTTTCATGGAGGCTCATTCCATGTCCCGATGAAAAGGGAATGGTGGTAGTAAATATGAGGGTGTGTAGCCAGTATAAATTCGGTATCCAAACTTAAGCCTAACCAACCAAGCTCTGAGTACTGTTGGGGTAATTTACCTTTCAGGAATATTACCCAAGTTAACCAGCCAGGAATCGAGCCCGGTACCCTTGGACTAATAGCCAGATGTACAGTAGCCCCATGGCTTCTTTGGTGCTGACTGACAATCAAAATTTAGGTATATACCTAAATTTTGACTGTCAGAAGTGACAGCTGCTAAACACATATTTTTGCAGATCATATGGTGTGGCGTAGGGATACATAATTTGGTCTGGTAACTTTTCGAAGACGTAAGCTGTCAGCTGTGAACTGTTAGTCAGCACCAAAGAAGCCATGGGGCTACTGTACTAACCACTAAGCATAGAGGCCAGTTAGTTTCAGTACTATGTTGCAATGAAATTTTATAGTTTCCTTTTGTCTCCATTCTGATATAAGGATATTAATAAAAATATACAACTAAGGTGTGGTTTATTTTGTTATTCAGCTCATAAACCAATAGAGAAACACTATAAGAGGCCTGCAACCGTGAATAAATTTGCTACCAAATTCAACCACAAGCCGGTTGAAAAAAAAAAACTTTTGATGAATACTCTAAACATTGTCATAGATTACTTAAAACCCGTTAAGGTGATTGATGATGTATGTATGCAATAAAGATAAAGATGAGGTGGTAAAGAATATGCATTTTAAAGTGAATGCATTTTTTTTTTCAAACTCTAATATATTTTTAGCATCACGTCTTACTCCCCCTTAGGGTTAAATGCCCATGTACTAATTATTACTCTAATAAGTTAGGGGTAGTGAAGATTGAATTTGTATTAAGTGTACCCGCATTTTCGTGGAATGATATTTGAAAACCATTAAGGAAATAAAAAACCTCAGTACACCCGACCGTGATCGAACTCCAATCTTCCCGTAATCGGCCGCAATCTCTTGTGAGAGCGACGCGTTAGACCATGTGGACACCAAAGTGGGTCAAATTATAATAATTCATTTAATTTTATCATCTATTTACTTTGAATTTGTTATGCAATCTTACCAAATAATAAAAATTAAATCTATTTATACACACTCTACAAACTCAACTATTAAATATGTATATATAATGATTGAGCTTTTATAGTTTTTTGTTATACAATGATATGTTATATAACATATATATTATAACTATAAACCATATATATTAGTTGATTTAGTACATATTGAATACTTAAATCGAGTTATTTAGTGTTTGAACATCAAAGAAAACAGGTTATAAACTTTTTGATTAAATCACAAGCCAATGAAGTAACGAGGAAACTATGAGGAAATTGCTTTTGGATTTGATTATTTCATAAGATCACACCACAAATAATATTTAAATATAAGGTTTTTATGAATAAGGTAGATTGGAATTATCCAGGAATATACGACCATTATTACAAGCTTGTGGCCCTAGCTGGAATGTTAATTCTACCAGTTTTTGTTTCTTACTACACAAAGGTTTTTAGCGACGTATATTTCTAAGAACAAATGATAAGTTTTATTATAGAAAAGGTAGGATATAAATTTAAATAAATACACATCACTATGACACATAAGCGGCATTAAACTTGAGTCAAAACCATGTGTAGAGAAAGGCCAGCCAATAAACACGCTGTTCTAAAGCCAATTCTGCCAGCCTGGTTGGACTAGCCTGTATATTTATGGTTAGAATATCCCGTGTAAAGTACGTGAAAGAGAAGATATTTTATTCTCTTCTATTCTTAATACTCACAATGATCTACGGGAACAGCCAAATAGGATTTATTTTGAAAGAAATAGGATTATATGAATAATAAAAATTCTTGCTTTATGTCAACATATTACTTGCACCTATCCTTGCTTATAATTACTGTAGGCGAAAGAAAATAGTAGTAGGCTGGTCCACTTTTAGTCAGCCTTTAAGTTAAGAGTATAAATACGTGTATTAATTCAAAGGTTTTAAGAGAAACAAACAAGCCCACGCATAAATATTTGGTCTTCGTATCAGTAAGCTACTTTTCCTGCGTGAGGATTAAATAAAACATTTAGGTACTTTATTAATATCGTTTTGAGTCAGATATTAAACTAATTGTCTGGGGGTGAAGGGAATGGAAAGTTTACAAAATAAGGATAATGAACTATTAGCAAGTCAAACCACATAAAAATTTTGTATTTTAAATACAAAAAGTTTTTTTATAATATCAGACGAAATTAGCACAATTAATATTAATTGAAAACACAATTATACATTTGTGTTTCAAAGCTGCAAGTTAAAGAATGATTTTAAACTCTTTTATATGATGATCTTGATTAAAATATAGACTGGTTTAAAACATAATGCTATTTAAGTACATATAAATAAAAAAAGATCTTATTTTGTGATATATAAAATATTATTTATATAATTTATAAACGCGCGATGTTTTATTATAAACTATTTTATAAATGTTGCTCATTTAGAGCGTATACATATCTTTGTAACACCCCATCAGGGATATCGATATATAACACACCACCAATTCAGGATGAAAGAGTAGAGCTGAGTTTTTGAGAAATGCACCCTCATTTACGTAGAGGAATAAATCACATCTATTAGTAATAAAGAACCCCCAGTGGACTACACTTCACTGGGATTAGAATCATGACATCAGCTTCACCGGAAAAAATAGAAGAGTTTATCCCAAGTATCCAGCGATGTAGGTACTAACATAATCAAATAGACTATTTACTTATACAAAATAAATGGGTGTTTTTCGGAAATTAAAAAAAACATCCCTTAAAGAATGTTCCAAGTCATAGTTATCCCCCCAACCTGAGTTGCCATCTTATAAGTACCAGCATACACTCGTATCGGAGAAACCCCCCCGGTTTCAAAACATGGTAGCTCATTCACAGAGAGAGACCACGCAGGTAGCCTCATTACAAGGCACGCAGCTATAAGGAAGAAGCGAGTGCCACGCCATTCTAAAAGTGAGTAACCAGTGGATATATATCTGTACTGCAATTCACGTCACCACATAGTGTAATGGGTTGAGCTACAGTGAACTATTTGTCTGTGGCTTCTATCTACATATATATAGCTCCCTCATCTCCCAAAACCTACTGCCTCTATAATGCTGATCACTCTAGTTTGTCAAACTAAGGTCTTCCTCTGTCCATCCGTCCGTCCGTTCACCCTCCCCTCTCCTCCCCCACCACTCCACCATCCGACAGAGCGACCCAAACTCATCACACACCCGTACAATAACAACAACATAATTCATGGCCAATTCCTGTTAGATGTGTTGTTCCATATAATGTGCCCATTCGTCCAGGCATGACCACATATTGCAGGCATGCCACCCCTCGATTTCTCTTGCTCCCAAACATCGGTGGACATTCAGGTTCGAGAACACAATAGCGCACCGACACCACTTACCTCTTCTCTTTCCCCTAGCCAGCTATCAATCATTTCAGAAAGGGTCGGTTTGGTTTGACTATTTTTGCCTTATTGAACAACATTAAGGATGTGATTTGTGAGATCCTGAAAGTAATACGTTATAGTTGATAAACGTATTGCAAGCTCAATTTGCGATCAGTCACTGGATGGATGGCTGCCCTGTCAATGGAGCCAGAGTGATAAGAGAGGTCGGACATGGTAGATGCTTCCTATATTGGTCGGAAGTGCTGAAAATGCCTTTTAGAGCAAGTTATTTCTTCATTTTCAATTTTTTTTTATTTGTGAATTGATTGAGGGAAGAGTCTACAAACTAGAGGGGTTTCAAGTAGCATTTAGATATATTTAAAACATTGCAACATGTAATCTAATGCTTTTTTTTTAGCTTAGACATCACTAAATGAATTCTACTATTGATAAAAAATATCTACTTAATAAAATTTCTGATAATTTTAATATTATTGAAATCTCTTAATTTCTATCAACATGTTTTTTATACGTAAAAATAATTGTTTTTACCATTTTTAGTAAAATGTATATTTTATATAGTATGTTTACTGATACAAAATATGGCTATGTTTACATTTTTGGTACTGTTGTACAATCAATAAAAATTCGAGTTAAAATATTTGTATGGTTAATTTAATCAAATTGTTCAAATAGGGTTTGGTCGATAGACTGAAATACAATAACAAAAAGAATTTTAAATCAACAAACTCTACCAATTATCTTTAGATATTTATCAAGCTTTAAATTATATTTTTATAATTATTGTAAGTAAGGGGCTTTGTCGATTCCGAGGGCGAACAATAGATTAATTAGCGCGAACAATGGGGCCTTAATTGGCTAGGGGG
>CABFOW010000061.1:0-13606 GCA_902141385.1 Timema californicum
ATATATATATATATATGTATATATATACACAACTTTACAATGGTCAGTTATTTTGTATCTCAAATAATTGTGGAGAAATTATGAAAATTGGAAAATTTCCCCCATGTAAAGTACCCTCAAAGTGAGTTTCATAATAAAAAATTGAGACTTTCCACCTTACATAGAATAATAAACTGTGTTTATATATATATATATATATATATATCCTCTATGGAATTAAGAACCCGGAAAATCGTTACATAAATATCGAGAAAAGAGAATCATCTATATATATAAACATATATATAAATCATATATATGAATTTAAACACAGTTTATTATTCTATGTAAGATGAATAGTCTCATTTTTTATTATGAAAATCACTTTGAGGGTACTTTACATGGGGGAAATTTTCCAATTTTCATAATTTCTCCACAATTATTTGATATACAAAATAACTGACCATTATAAAGTTGTAGTACAATACATTTAAAGATACAAATATTTTAATTGAAACATATTTTTATAAAACCAACAATTTATGAGCTATAAACAAATATATAAATATATATATATATATATATATATATATGCTCTTGTGACCTTGCAGTCTAGGTGTAAGGTGTCAGACTTCTGTGTTAGGGGTCCAGGGTTCAATCCTCAGTCCCAGCACAGATTTATCTGATTGTGAAACCCTTCCTCCACCTCTGACAAGACGTGTATTAATTACAACTTGTGAATGTGCGGCATGCAAGGCCTCCATCGTGGTTCGGATCCCACGCTAAACTGTAAGTCCTCCATTCCATCTCACAATTAACCTACCATTACACATTAGCGTAAGATCGTATAACCCAAACGGGTAGTAAGAGGCGGTGCTAAAAATAATAATAATAAAACTTAATCTTATGCTCTTTGGTGGACAAAGATTATTCTCTTTTCTCAATTTTTATGTGACGATGTTCCGAGTTCTTAATCCCATAGAGGATATTTGGTGTAATATTTCTACAACAATGAATGTAAGCCTACTTTAATTTCGTTTCGCAAATCTTACTAGTTTAAGTAAATATATTATATTTGAAGATAAAAGTGTGAGAAAGTTAGATGGTGTGTCGTACCATTTATTTTCTATAGTATAAGCCGTAGCTTGAAGTATATTTATGTTATTTTATGACTTTAAAATAAATATATAAATATACTATATAAATAGTAATTTGAAATGGAAGTTAGAGCCATTATAGTACGTTCTTTATCGACCATCTTTATTGTGTAGTGGTCAAGGTTCCTGGCTAGATATTTAAAAGTATCGTGTTCAATCCCCGGCAATTCCAGATTTTTTTTTAGTGAAGCAATGAGCCTATAACTGGGTTAAACTAAGCCTCGCGAGAACAATACGAGGAGCTACTTTAAAAATTAGCAGCAACTCCCGTCTAGAAAACTGAGATTAATGGCTGGATAGTTGGTTGTGCTGACCATATGACACCCTCTATCTGAAAATGTTGGCACTATCATCGCTAACAGCGGTGGTAGCCTGCTCGATTTTATTATGAAGCCATGGAGTTTTTTAGATCTAATAGGCCATTTGAAAAAGTTTTTATATTTTGTAAAAGCTTTCTATTGTAAATGCTCACTTTTATTGTCAAAGAATAAATAAAAACTGAAATGACTATGTGATGTATGTATAAAATGTCACCGCTGTGCTAATTTATTATCACTAGGATAAGCGATAGTATTAACTATGGAAGTTGGATATGAGAGGAGTGGTTTTAGAGGAAGTCCAAGTACATTAGATGAATGTATATTGGTAAATTTTCAATGATAATTGAGGCTAAGTTTCATAAAACTTATTTCTGACCAAACAAAAACTATTCAAAAGAGAAATATGTATGTTTTGTTCATCTACTCCGTGCAATACATAAGATACAATTAACTTTTATAAGAGTATATCTGACCCTCTTTTTTTATGTCCTGGGAAATATTCTTATGCTGATATATAAATATCATTTTTCATTGTCCAAATAATAAAGTTTTTTCGAAACTTTCTTTTTACCTTATAAATATAATCATTGGCGCACCCAGGATTATGGCTTGGGGGAGGGGGGTAAGGAGAACTATCTGAAACTGTACTTGAGGAAGTAATTACATTTAAAAATACAAAAACCAGCAAAAGGTATATTTGAACAGACTATAAAATCACCTTATTTATTAAATAGGTGAGTATTTGTGCCGACACCCGCCTTTTTAAAAATAAAAAACAAACTAACAGCTACACATCAGTAACAAATTCACGATTTCAACTAGTCCTTTCACAGTTCAAGAAATCTCAGAACTATGCTTTACGTGATTGGCTACCTGTAGAGTTTGAGAAGCATGAATGGCCAGAGGGCGTGGGCGCTCCAAATAGGAATGATAAAAAACTTTAAACTTTCTCAAAAGTTCCAGCTTTTTTTTTATGTATGTTTTAAAGAGTCAATTTACATTTAGGCCTATTTATTTTATTAATGGTTTCAAATATCACTTTCCAAAATGATAAGGTGTTCTTCGTGTTCTTTCTCTTTCTTTTCCCTTCTTTATTTTTTGGGCTTGGCGTAGGGGGGTCCTGTAATATATTATGAGGGTGACGGCTTGACTTAGACCAGGTAGCCATTGAATCAGGTAAGCGTATATAATTATATAGCATATTTTTATTTGGCACCGCATCTTACTAGCCGTTCGGGTTATATGCTTAAGTACTAAATACGTTAATGGGTTAGGAATTGGTAAGGTTGGATTTAGAGGCAGTGAACCTGCATTTGCTTGGAAGATCATTTAGGAAAAACCACCTTCAGTTCACCCGAGTGAGATTCGAACCTCAATATCTCCGTGCTCGGCAATCGAGCTCAACATGTATGTATATATATGTATATATATACATGTATATATATATATATATATATATTGATAAACCAGTTTACAGTAATTGGAATTACGAGGAAAACGGCTGAACAGATTTTGACAAACAACCTCCTATTTTAAATATTAGGGGTCAGGAATGTTGGAAAACTAGTAGTTTCCAACGAAAGTCTTGTTGTCCCAGCGCAACCGAAGGAAAAAGAGTAGAAGATTGATGAAAACATCGTAGATGGAGATGATATCAAGGTTCTAAGAAAAGCAAATGAAAAACGAGAGCTTGGGAAAGGCATAGAGCAAGGAAGATTTATAATGATAGGCCATATACAGATATGATAGTTTGAAGAAGATAATTTATAGAAGGAGATGTATAAAGGTGAAATTAAAGCGAAAGATCAAGATTAGATTACATGAATCAGATGGCGGACAATTTAGGTAAAAGAAGGTATATAAATAAAATAAAAATTGGCCCAGGATAGGAAAAAGTGGAGAGCTGTCGCAAACCAATCGCAAGAATGATTACCTATTGATAATGAGCGAAAATGCCGTTTTCCCAGCGAGTATTCAGCTTTTCATTCTTTGTTTACATCTATCCACCCGCAGGTCTGATATCTGTTATAATCCTCCTATCAAGATGTAGTCATCCAAATAGAATTGATCACGGGTCAGGGGCAACTACCCACACATGAGAAATTCTGTACGATGAATCTTTAATTTAATACGCACAAAACAATGTATACTATTCCGTTTGATAGTATGATCTATTTATTCCCTTTTATAACTACAATCAATGTATGTTTCACTGTGTAATCTTTATGTAAAATGTGTTACTTGATCTAATTTGAACATTCATTCTCTGTTCACACCACCTTTATTTTTCCACAGAAATATTAAACATTATATTTACAGAATGGATTTGATTGTTATACCTTTAATCATGTGTTGAAGACACTTTCATAGTTAATAACACATGCTTATACGCAGGCCCACCAAGAGGGGGGGATGCAAAATACCCGGGATTCAGGCACCAGGGGAACCTGATCGGTGACCTTTTCTACTCATTTTGGATAAAAATATAAACGTTTTAAAGGAATGGAAGAAAAGTGCAATACGAAATTTAAATTAATTACACTAATTACCATTACTTAAACTTGAGTGGATGAACCATAAACAAGATTACAGGTTACGCCATTAAGGCTATTGAAATGTTGTTAATATAATAGAAGAAGTCAAGTCTATTGAAGTGATACACTAGACAAACCATTCTAAATCTACTCTGCAGTCCCTAACACTCTTCAACAAAATAACAGAACTTAATATTGCAAATTTATTTCCGAATTTATGCGTTACTTTGCGCACATTTTGCACACTGCGAGCTTTTGTTGGTCTGCTTGAGGTCAACAATGTGTCAACAAAGACAAAATGATCTGGGAACACCTTCAATTGACGGACATTGAATTTTGACTCCATCACTCACATGTTCGCTGATAGAAAAACTCAAAAGGCGAATTTTAAATGACTCAGTTTTATTCTGAATGTTAAATCTTAACTAAATTGTTATAGTTAAAAAAGAGAACTTGAGAGATAAAACATACATATAATAGAATCCAAAGGTAAGCAATTTATACTCGTATAAAGTTATTTCCAATCACTTTTTAATATAAAATATGTGTTGAAAATGTATATTTGTTGTATTTCTGTAAAATTACCGTGCATAATTAGATGATAGCTAAGTTGTCTTGGGAAAAACTTCTGGAATAATTATCTTAAAACCGTTGTTAAAAACTATGTACTAGTTTTGCTATTTATTTAACAAAATAACCTATTAAAAGTGCACAGTCTTTGAGGTTCCTTTTTTTGAGGATTGTGAGGGGTCTGAAAAGTTTTGCATTAGAGTAATGAAAAGGGGCCCGACCAAATTATTTGCCCGCGGACCCTTAGTGGCTTTCGATGGCACTGCGTAAGCCGAAATATCTCGGGTATGTACTCCTTTTCAAAAGAGAAATAAAAAATTTGGTACACCAATCTCACTTGCTATATTTCCCAAATATTGACAAATTTCTAAATTAAACTATTCCAAATTGTATATTTTTACTAGTTTTGAAAAAAAAAAAGAGAAATCAAGTTTCATAAAAAGTTTCACTGATCATAAGTTTTACATGCCTGTTGAAGGGGAACACAATTTATACCGTGAGTATACACCCAGCCTTTCTTTAATCTTGTTTCAGCATTAAGTTTTTTTTTTTTCAAACGCTTTATGTGTCTATCAAACCCGCTATGGGCTCCCTCCTTGCTGGCTGGCTGTTGTCGAGTAGAAAACATTTATAGAAGGTGCTAATGAAGTTCATTATCTCCGAGTTGATCTTGTAAACCCTATGCCTTTATTAACACACTGACACTTTTTTAATTCATTCCACGTTTGGTTTAATAATCTAGATTCGGTTTATGGCCCCATTTTCTTTTTGTGTGGGGAAGCAATCTTTACAGCCCATGTTTCTGTAATATTACTTTTTAAGCTTTGCACGTTTAAATTAATTTTCATCAAATTTCTTTTCACGCAGTATTATCCTTGAAAGTCTATGGACATTAGGTTGAGTTTAAAATGTTATATTAGTGAAACTGTTCGCTATAAAATAATTCAATTTTCATATAAAGAGCCATTAGGAGAACACTAAAATAAAATGACTGCTGTGCTGACAATGACTACACTTTACTATTTTATTAATTTTATTTTATAGGTATTGATAACATCTCTCAAAAGTGACAGCTGTTGTTCACATGATCTGACGTACGATGAATAAGTGAATCTTGTAGATTTTTTAAGAGTAAAATAAGGTTTTTATGAAAACTTATCTGTAACCAATTCATTATTCTGGAATCCCAGTGACAGGAAGATTAGTGTGAATGATTCCGTATAGCCTGCTTCGGTTATAGAATGCTCTAAGTTATCGTACTTGATAATAGACTGGGCCGCCGAAGACGGAGAGGTTGGGCTTCGAATCCCGGGTTGGTATATTGAGGGTATATCCTCGTAAATATTTTCACACACGCTCTACACACAAATTCAAGAACACCTCCAATAAACTTAACCTCCTTAGCCCCTTACCCATTGGAGCAATTATTGCATATGAGTAAAGCCTAAACGGTTGATGAGATACGGCGATAAAAATATGCGTACTGCCCAGATAGGTAGTGAGAATTGTAACAAAATATAATGTGTTAATTGCAGCGTATATGAATAAAATAGGCATTTAATTAGTATGATGTCTCTATTGATTATTTTATATGTATTGGGTGGTATATTTATCTTTTCAGGTGAAGTAAATTTAGTTTTGAAATATAAAACATAACTTTTATAGAACGTTAACATATAATCCTTAACATGATTAAGTTAATATAATGTTATCTTTGATTAGTAATATTTGAATTATCATTTATTAAACTTAAGCCTACCGTACAATTTATATAAAATCATGACACACCCAAACTAGACAAAATCCTTAATACACATCACATAGTCACGTATAGCTAATATACAATTAGATAATAAGACAAACACGAATTTAAGTAGTAAACACTTTTGTTAGCACCACACGGAATCAAACCAAGGTGCCCTAAAACTGTGGTAAAACCCCTTAACCACCTAGCCACTAGGAAATACTATTATTGACTGAGTGAAGCGACATCCTGCCTTTACTCGACCATTTGTCATTTCGTCTATTTGATCCACGATCACTGTCAAATGCGTTGACCAATTTTACTAAAATTGGGCAGATACATTCTTTTGGTTTACGCTTAACGACGTATGCTTATGGTTTCGTGATCTGTCATAACATCCAGTCTAAAAATATTCTATTTAATAGCTCATTTTAAGTGATTTTGATTTAAAATTATAAACATTGACTCAAGCTTCTCAGGAGTATTTTTTTTTAATTTAGATATCCATTGCGAGAATTACTTCTTAAATCCCGTGAACAACAATTATTATCTATGAATATATAGAGTATTAATTTATTTCCCGTCTAATTTGAACCAAAATAAAGAATATCAACTACATTTCCAAAGATAAATAATTACTGTATGATATATACTCCAAATCCAAGGAGAAATAATTAATTTAGAAAATATGTTTGGCTTATATCCAAAGAGAAATGTATATAAATAAAAAAACATAAGACTATAACGTTAATAACATGACATAATAATTCTTAACATAACATACTTAGCGATTCTTGAATGCGTATCAACTTTGTATTTTAAAACATAGTGATAATGTTATCGTAATCTAAAATTATGGACTTTGAAGGTCCCTTGCTACCCTCAAGTGGCATCAGTCATTGGTGCCCGATATGTTTGAAAACATTACTGAACAAATTCAAATTTGCCTTATTTATTGGGACTGCCTAAGCGTTTCCCAAAAAACTAAACCTATACCACGCTAATCTTAGACGTAATGTAAGTATACGAACTCCCCTTAAATTAAAATTCCTCAACTTAAAAATATGAGTGTCCTGAAGTCTACTATTCACTTAACAACAAGTTATAATTATATACTTTTATCACTAGTAGGAAATCCCCACAGGGAATATCATTCACAGTAAGCTCAGAATAATTTATTCCGTGCCTGGTTTATCTTATAGTTTGTATCGGGAACCAACTTACCCGGTATTCAAACCAGAATCTCTGACAGGGCTCTATCAGAAACTCAATAGAAAAGAGTTTCCAAGCTCTCAACCCTGGATAAAGTTGTCATCATGTAGCATACAATCATATTCAAAATGATTTATCTAAATTATTTTTTCTCCACCACCTCTTACTTCTTGTTTACTATACACGCATTTAACTACACGAATCATGCAGGAGGAATAGAGGTAGAATTAAGAGGAAAGCTACAAGAATTTGCTAAGAAAGAAAGAGTAAAAATCCACATGACTCATATTTAAACCCCCAACCTTATTGGCACTGGAAACTCAGACGTTTAAGTTTGACGTTTAATTCCTGTGGCTATCACCACGTGTCATCGAATAATAACGTCGCTATAACAATAATTATATAATAATAATAAGTTTTATATACAAATTTAAATTGGCCAGTACGATTTTTTATTTAAAATCTTAAAACATTCTTTAGATATAAATTTGAATCAAACTATTTTAACGATGGTTTTAAATTTCAAATTTTCAAAAAATCTAGCAAAAATAAGCTCACCTTAAATTTTTTTTATTTTTTTTAGAAATGTTTCATGTTTTAAAAATGTCAAAGGCTTATTTTTGTTTTCATTTTTAAAACGTTTAAAACTCTAAAAATCAGTATTTAGTAAATTAAACTTAATTTGTTCAATTCGTCCTTAAAAGATAAGTAGCATACACAATGTTATGTAACATGTAAAACCCTTATCAGATATTTATTTTAAACTAAAATGTAAAATAAATATCTAGAAAACTTTCAAATACAAAAAAAAGTTTTATGTAGTTTAGAAATTTATTGCACTTATCTTTAGGGTTCGACTAAAAATCACGATTTTCTCTCAAATGTAAAATAATATATAGTAAGTATTAAGGCTTTAACAAAATCCATCAAACCATTTCGGATGAATTTTTGTGTAAAATCAGACATATAGGGGGACAAACAAGCAAGCTGATATACCGATAGATATACGATATTGAAGAGCCATACATAGATGATGGATCAAACTGGCACATAAAATACAGATATCCATAATAATATCAATGTAAAGAGCTTTCACGATAACAATACTTTCTCTATAAAAGAAAAGAAAAAATATAGAAAAACTTTGAGCAAAAGTATTTTGAAAACTAACGTTTTGACTTACGGGAAATATTTCTTTATCTATTTTTGTGACATAATTTGTTAAGTGCTTGAAAATAAAAGTTTAAATTTATGGGTCCCATTTTTTGAACTATATGAAATAATTTGTTTAACTCCTTACATTATTAGTAGAGCATTGGCTGGTAAATTCTCTTGACCTCCCCTTTCCAAAATGACTTATAGAATAGAACACTTTCCTACCACCCTTTGCTATGCGTGGGGAATCTATTTAGCCTCAAAACATCACTTTCCTAATACCAAGTGTCACCACCGGATTAAACCCCCATAATTCACAAACCTTTAGGAGAAAAGCGAACAATAAAGCACTTATTACACTTAACAACCTTTTGCAAACTTTCGTACCTATCTTTATCGAGAGTCAACATTCATTTAGTCAGTAGATTGCTACTTTGATATCTGGGGAGGATGAAACGTTTATAAAATCAATGGTACGGTTAGTCTCACAGACTTTCTGCCACTTTTATCGTAAAATAGACCTTTACTAAAAACTCAAGATTTATGAAACATACATTGTTGTATAAACACTACACCAAAGATCATTAATAAATTAATATACATTGTTACTTGATCTATGGCAATAGGAATCAGGAATACTCTTAAAGAAAAATTGAGCAGCGAGAAAAATATTTATCCACCAAAAAACATAAGAATCAAATTCATTTTCAAAGATCTGAATTAAAAGTATATGTATATTCTTATAACTCATATATTATTGGTTTCTTAAAAATATACCACAAATAAAATATGTCTATCTTTAATATTACTACAACTACAATATGAAAATGGGAAAATTTCCCATATGCAATATAGTACCGTCAAAGTCATTTTCATGAGAAAACTAGAACTGCCAGCTTGTTTATTAAAATAAACCATATATAATTAAACAAAATCGTTTGAGCAAATTTTGAGAAAATCAATTTCTTTCTCTTTTTGCACTCCAGAACTAACCTTAATTTTAGGGTTGGATATCTAATTTCAAAAACCTCTCAGAGGTCTGGGTTCAAATCCCAACTGTGTGTGGAGAGGATAGTTTTCCCCAAATGTCTTCCCACTTCCCCTCCACGCAAATTCAGGATTTAAATATTATATTCTTCATCCCTACCTTACTTGCTAATTAATTGAGTCCATATATACATTAATAATGCTAGTGGATAAAATGTAACCAAATTTTCGTGGAAGGAGAGTGGCAAACTATTTAGGAAACACCACCATCAATACATTCGAACAGGGTGATCACCTAAGACTTCCCGTTGCCGCCAGTCTCACACGGCACGCTCTTAAAACAACGCTCCTCAAACAAAGGTTGTTGCGTGTTATTTCTGGCCACGTGTATAGAATAGTCAAGAACACGTGTGGCTAATCGATTATAAGTCTTTGCTCAGCAGGAGTCTTATGGAAATGTCAGGACAATCGGAAGAGTCAGTGAGACTATACAGGATGTTCGGAAACTCATAGCCCAATCTTCAAATATAGTTTGTTTGAACAAAAAGTAATGCAAAATCCCTACACATTCACATCCGGTAAACTATGTTAATACCATTAAATGGTTTTCAAGGTTTCAGCTTACAGCGCCGGGATAGCATAGCCTTTCAAGCATGCGTGTACAACAGGTTGAGTAGGAGCTAGGCGCGCGGCACTACATACCTCAACATCTTGGAGCACGACAACAGAACATACCACCACCATGTTCAGTTCCACGCGCCAACTCCTATGCAAATTTTTGTACACGCATGCATGAACAGCTTTTCTCTCCCGACGATGTACGCCAAAACTTTGAACACAATTGTATGGTATCATCATATTTTTCTGGATGTAAACGTATAGAGAATTTGTATGACTCTTGGTTCAAACACGCTTAATGTGCAGGTTGGGCTAGGATTTTCCGAACACCCTATATATATAGCAAATTGAAAAAAAAAATGTTTGAGAGTGAGGGTTAAAAAAAAGTCTAGCCAATCTCACAATTTTCAGATAGCCCATATAGGCCCAGTAAAATGGGTGTGATTACAACAAATTATAAGAAAAATATATAAGAAAGTGACCTATATCAATGGGAATTAAGTTTATAGCATGTTTATAAGTCATACTTTACCGATGACGGGGTTCGAATCCCAGCTTGTTGTCAATGTTTTACTCCAAAGTCACACTACCTATTTGGGATGTATACGAAATATATGTATTAAGTCAATGTGATAGGGGTGGTGGAGATACAGTTTAAGATAATGTATCCTAATTTGCCTGGAGTGGTATTGGGAAACAATTCTTGAATATTACAGACAACTTATTTCAGTAGGTAGCATGTCTGTCTACCCATTTAATGGTCCCAGGTTCAATTCTTGGTATGGTTGGAAGCCTTAACATTGGTGAAATGAGGTATTTCCTTTTAACAGTGACTATACTGACAGCCAAGGAATGGGTGTTGTCTGTTCTGTGCTGATATAATTAGTCAGCTAAGAATGTGCCTGTTAAAACCTCAAATAAACCAAATAAAATAAATATTCTTTAATAATGACTTTGTGTACACCCGAATAGGGTTCTAACCCAACCAATTCATCACCAGTAAATAAGACTAATTAATGAGCTTTGAATTTAAATCACTGGACTTTCTGCATGTGTTCCGGGATGTATTGTAGGTATCTTGTCCTCCACGCAAATGATAGTACATCTACTCTAGATTTTTCCTTCACCATACTTACTCCATTACGGCAAACATAATGCGTAAAATCTTGAAAGAGTAGTAAGACGTGTCAGGAACACAAAATTTAAGATCGTAAATTAAACTTTTAATGTTATGTACTCTCTTCCAGTCACGTGGTGGGGATTATTACAAGGGTCTGCAGATTATGTCTAGACTGTACCTATTTAGAGTTATAACCATCCCCTCCCTCCTTCCCACTTTTCTTATAATTATATACAGTAGGATGTGATAGGTAGTACGGAGAACAATATGTCACAGGAAATATTTAAAACCAGCTTTTCTTACTAAAGAATCACTCTCTATAACAAGCCACTGTAATATGACTGCCATTTATACTTTCAGTATTAGCCTGTTCATGCCTTTATAATACCTTTCTCCATTTTGAGGTAAGCAGAGAACGGTATACAAGAACCAGGCAGAGGGCCGTATTTAAATAGTCTATTATAGTATCGATAGTCAACCAATCTTCCAGTAAACAAAGAGCAAACAGTTAAGGACGAATGAGGGATTAGAAGAGTACAAAATATATCAAACATTATAATTACATAGACTAATATTCCACTGACACCTTAATGTCATTTATTGGTCAATTACAACATAATCATTTTGTCACTACTGCTGTACCAACACTACTTTCAAAAAATAAGTACTTTATATCAAGTTGGAAATTATCTCATGTTCTTATTTATACACAAGCCTTAATATTTTTATTTGAATCTTAAGTTGATTTATCTCCTATGGTTTCCCCTTGGATTTGAAGAAGATATTTTTACTTGGTGGTCAAACTAATCATTCTATTCATACAGAATAGCCATTGTTCAAATCGTTTAAAACATGTAAAATCTAAGAAAATACGCCTTATATACTTGATCGATTGTTTATAATTCATAATTAAAATCACATGGAATGAACTATTAAACTAAATACTTTAGACAGTTGCCATTTTGAAACGGATAACACAATTCAAAATATATGTATATACGTCATTCGGAAGTGATTCAAAAAATATCATTGCAAAGTTATATTAAAATATTTCTACACATTTGGAAACAAAAAGCTAGACGGATATATATTTGATCGGCAGCCATTTTAAAACGGATTATCATTTATAAAATCATGTATACTCCGTCGAGATTGAAAGGTAGCAACTTATAGTTCACTGAGCCTGCGAGGTATGATATTCCTCTACACATGACTGCAGAATAGTTTGCCTAGCTACGCCCAACACCTAAGTTTGAGAAGGCCTTATGTCGTTAAATTATTTCTTTACTGTTGGTAAGGAGTGATGGGGGAGGGATTATGTCTTTTAGCGATGCCCGAATAGTTTGATTTAATAAATTAATTTTACTTTATTGTTCTGATAATAATAAAATCAATAACTAATATTTATATACTAAGTTAATTAATTATGTTTGCTCTCATTCACATACGGGCTGGTATTTTTTTTAGCTATTAAAAGTTTAACCACGTCAAACGTTATTTGGGCACTGCTGCCCACATTGATTGGTTTTACATGGTAACATCAAGCAATTCTCCCCTTTTCCAGAATCTTCATTACTGTTTATAGCCAATTATAAATTTATTAATGATTAATTATTATATTCCACATATGTAACTTAAATAACAGATTAACTCTAAAAGATTTGTACTTTATTTGTCAAAAGCTGAGTTTAAAAAAAAACTCTGTAATTTAAGGGTCCCAATCCTAGTTTAAAATATTTTATATTATTTTCGGGTAGACAAAAAATAAATATTGATAAAATCTCACCCATTGGACATATTTTAGTTATAAAAGTGAATTTATTTGTTTCTTCAAAGTTATTATGACTGTGTATAACTTTGTGGGAGCATAGTTAAATTCCATACTTTATTTAATGTTACCATAGCGGCTATAATATAACTATTATTAAATGGCTTTAATAATTAATACTTTGATTAAGAAAAGGCGTGGTTTTTTAAGATTTGTGTTGATTATTATCATTTTATAATAAATTTAAAGTATAGTGTTAACTGTGATTATTTTTGTCAAATCTGTTTTTTACTAAATCAATTCTGGAAATCCAAACAATAAAACTGGCCATGTCGTCGACAAGTAATAATACAATATCAGAGTGAGGAGGTTTAAATGATAATTGAAAAGCAAGGATAAATATTGTTTTATTTTACGAGCTTAAAACCACTTTACATAATAT
>CABFOW010000061.1:18685-39896 GCA_902141385.1 Timema californicum
ATACTGTGTAATGGTAGGGTGATTGTGAGATGAAATGGAGGACCTACAGTTTAACATGGAATCCAAACCACGGTGGAGGCCTGGCATTCCCCACATTCACAAGCTGTGATTAATACACGTCTTGTCAGAGGTGAAGGAAGGATTTGGCAATCCGATAAATCTGTGCATGGACCTAGGATTGAGCTCCGGACCCTCAACACAGAGGTCTGACACCTCGCCCCTTGACCACCAACTAACCCCCTCTTTTTCATAATTGATTCTGCCTTAAGTTTTCATTCACACTATACAAACTTAACTTTCTAAAATATGGTTTAGAGCATTCTCGTACATTACAGTTTATTCCTTAATTTTTTTCCATTATTAATATTAATATTGAATACTCCATATTCATCACCACATCAATTTGGCTAAGTATCATTCACTGACAAAGAACATCTGTCGTCTTACTTCAAAATATAAGTTTATTTGTTCAGTCATTATCTAATTTTTTAAATAATGTATCAACTTAAAATCAAATTCTTTAAATCTGTTTTTTTAATTTAATATACTTTCGAATATTTTATTAACTTTTTAATGTCCTATATTTTATTTCCGTTGTATAGTTTTTCCTGATGATGATATTAAAAATACCGAACCATGTCGCAAATTAAAGTCTATTGGTGATCAAAAGACCACATCACAATCCGCAGTAGCCTCACAAAGTATCTGGTGAGATTAAGGCTAACTAAACAAAATGAAAATATATGAAATTCCAAGATATATCGTGAAATATAGTGCAGAAATATTTGCCCCACTTCTTTAATATTATTTTTTTAGTTTTAATTTTATAGAATTGTGTATTTCATAGCCCCCGGACAACATCAATTGCCTTACCTATTTCTTTAACCAAGATTTTTTCATTTACAAATAAAAATAAATGATAACGTTACACCGCACAGACTGTCTCTCGCTTTTATCTTAAAATATACATTTACCAAAAATTCAAGCTTTGTGATTGTTGTAGAAACACTACACCAAATATCATAAATGACATAATATACACTGTTACTTTCTTATCCTGTGGCATTATAAACTAGGAAGACTTTTACAGAAAAATTGATAAAAGAGAAATCTTTCTCCACCAAAGAGAATAAGAATCAAATTCATTTTCAAATACCTGAATTAAAAAGTATATATATTTACTCATAACTTAGAAATTATTGGTTTTATAAAATTATATTTCAAAAAAAGATTTTTATCTTTAATAGTACTAAAATTTTACAGTGATAATTTATTTATTATTTCAAATAGTGGTGGAGAAATAATACAATTGGAAAATTTCTCCCATTTAAAAGTATACTCAAAGTCATTTTCATCAGGATATGAGAGTTGCCATCTTTTTTATAGTATTTAAAAGTATCTGAATGCAAAATTTAATCAAAATCGTTACAGAAAATTTGAGAAAATTTATTTTTTACCTTTAGTCAACTACCCTTAGTGTTAGGGTTGAATATTCAATTCCAAAATTCCTTCGTGGGGACCTGATAATGGCACCATATACAAAGTTTTAATTAGCCCAATCGGTAAAATAATTTCGGCTTTAGCCCGAGGTACAGACAGGAATCGCAAAAACAACCTTTTTGGTATCGGGGGGTCATGAAAGGTCAACATTTATCAATATCTTGAGTTAGATTTTTGTATACTCAGAATACTTTCTCTCTGAGGTATCGAAAGGAAGTAAAAGATAGCTAATAACATATTTAATGTTATTTTGAAGATCAACTTAACGTATTACGAAATAATTTCAGCTAAATGAAACGTCCTGTGTTTTTGTAATTAGTACTTTTACACCAGCATTACTAAAGGTTTAATTCAAAGGCTAAAGACGAGGAGGGTTTATTATAGGAAAACGTTTACACCAGCATTACTAAAGGTTTAATTTAAAGGCTAAAGACGAGGAGGGTTTACTATAGAAAGTGCGCCCGCATCAGACTGGATAAAGGGTGGGAAAATTACAGTGATAAGCCACACGTGAAAAACCTTATCCGCTGCACCCGGGAGTTATTCTAAAACTAACCTACCCATTAGTGGTGTCCAAACGAAACGTGAATTAAATGTAATTACAACTTTTATGGGATAAAAATAGTAAATATAATTGCACCACATCTCACTGACCGTTCAGATATTTAGTAGGTGTGTATAATAATGACTTAAAGGCACTGTACGTCCATTTGCGTGGAGGGAGAGTGGTAAAACATTTAGTAAAAATAACTCTCAATCTCCGTGTTGGTACTTGAGCTCTAACTCCATCACCAGCAAACCAGGGTTAACTGAGCTTGACATTTAGACCACGTGCCCACCGTTGCAAGTACGGGATAAATTACTTGAGTATATTTCGATTAAACTAAACCCTTTGACATTCGCCAGTGCAAGGTAAACTCAACTTGAGTAATTAAGGACTAGTTAATCCCTATATAGACTGGTGCAACAGTTAATAATCTTAATTATAATTACATGGTTCTACGTCTATGTCCTCAAGGCACACTGGCTCCGGCTTAGGCATTATAATATATACTATATTAGAAAACAAGTTGGAATTAGGTAGAAGACATTTAATATTTGTTTGCACGATTATTCCCTCTTTCTGCCCATCATAATCTCTGCACGTGTTCACGTGAAAGCCACACGATTCACAAATCTAGCTTATATTTTCTACTGTTGTTGGAGCTTGTTCATAAAATTATCTTGTTAAAAATATTTTAAATGTATTCACTGTAAGATCTTTAAGAAACAGGCTTTATCAAATTAGGCAAGCAAAATGTCCTTCGATGATGTGAGTGGGACATATTATGAATGTTTGCGTGAAATAAAATTAATATACTATTTATTTATTGTTATTCATTGAGGTATTTAAAGTGCACTTTTGGAACTGACTGATTATATCAGCAAATGACTTAAATATAGCTTAAATTTAGACAGACGCACCACCCAGCCCCCCCCCCCAAAATATAGCTTAAATTTAGACAGACGCACCACCCAGCCCCCCCCCCTGCCGTTAACTCATCCCTGTGATAGGGGAACTCCATATATCACCAATTATATTTTTTACGGCCATGCTGGGAATCGAACCTGAGACCCTTAGCTCAATAGACAGACACGTTACCGGCTGAGCTAATGGGTTGGACTATTAGTTATAAAATTGTTACCCAATCAATATAGTAATTTAATATTATCAGCATTATTACCTATTAAGGTGACCTGATGGTCTAGGGGTAAGTAGTCCGGCTACTGTCCTGGGGGTCCGGGGTTAAATCCTCGGTCCCAGAACAGATTTACCTGATTATCAAAACCTTATCTCACCTCTGATAAGACGTGTATTAATCACAACTTGAGAATGTGTGGAGTGCCAGGCCTCCACCGTGGCTCGGATTCCACGTTAAACTGTAGGTCCTCCATTTCATCTCACAATCACTCTACCATTACACATTAACGTAAGTGCGTATGACCCGAATAGGTAGTAAGACGCGGTGCTAATAATAATAATAGTAATAATAATTATTAGATTGTTTGCTACAGCAAAATGTTGATGAATTAAATATTATACACAGTTATTCAGATTTCTAGGTAAAAAATTGTATAAGTTGTAGGGGGTGACAATACAATTATTTACATGTAATGACCTTGGGTTAGGCGCCACTAAATGGTCGCGCAACGATATAGCAAAGTAATCGCTAGATGCACCTTTGGGATAGGCAACACATGCAGCACGCCAAGCATGCTAGCCCTCTCTTCCGTGACTACACACCGTAGCAGCGCGGCATTAACCTGCTTTCATTTGACATGGAGGGATACTATACGTTCCCTGAAATGGAAGACATGTATTGTTATGTGCTTAGGATGGATGAGTTGCCTACCTCCCAGGTTCATACAGTGCAAATTTTGATGTCTCGTAGGACCGCCAATTGGCGTCGCTGACTTCAAGTTCAATACGTGGAAATACTTAGCTTGTCACCCAATAATAAACTATAGAATTCTTTACTTGGAGATCAGAATAACCCTTTATATTGGCTTATTATATTATTTTACATGAGGTTTAGGAGTAAATATGAATCAAAGATATAACTCTATATCTAAAGTCTGTGATCTAAAATAATGGATTCATGCAGAACGGTGAAATGCGGTTTGTAGTAGTTAACAAATTAAAATACTCGGGAACTGCACTTACATAAAGGAAATGAAGCCGAGAAGAGTTCAAAAATAAAATTCATGCAGCATGCTTGATATAATCAAGACCGGTGACTGGAAAGTTAGGGTTCTGATTCCGGACGTGTATACTGAGGATTTTTTCCCCCCTAAAATGTTTTCCTTTTCATGATTACAGTTTCTCTCAATTTTATTTTTCTCATCCTTACTACTCTTTTGTAAATAATGGCAGTTAACCTGAACTGATATTAAGATACATTGAAATAAAACAAAAACTACATTAAGTAAAATAGATCCAGACATAAATAAAATATGTTATCACCAGAAAATTATCGCAAACTGTTGTTATGATAAAAAAAAATCTTTCATTATAACAAAATATTTAAGAGAAGAACTTCCTCCTAAAAAAATATGTAAATGGTAGGTTTATGCATGGACTCCACTTCAAAGAAACTTTGGTAAATAATTTTCTGCTTCAGAAGTTGGTCGTTTTAAATGTTTCTAAAATGTTAGAAAGTTGAAATTTGTTTTTATTCTGCATTAATTTTTACCAGGGTGGAGGATTTTATTAATATTCACAGTAACTTTACCAATGAATAATATTATTTTAAGTATAATTAACTGAATATAACTCATATCTATATCCATATGCTATATGTTATATTTACAATTTACAAATTGGTCAATATTAAATGTTTAATCTTGAGTGGTAACATAAAACTCGATACCAATATACACTGTTACATTTACAGAATAAGTTCATTTGACGTGTCTGTGAACGAGTGAAATTCATCACCTGTCTTCATTAAGGCCGCAAACTATATTATATAAATATTTATAAAACATTAGATGGCAAGATAATCCAGAAGCTATAGTAGAATTTTGGTATGAAAAATCTTTATATAAAACAAACATTTTTGCTGTCGACGATAAATATTAATACGATCTGTCAAAAGTGACATTTTAAGATCATATGACTTGAGCAATGGCGTAATTATATCAATGCAGGTGATACAGCTGCTTCTGGGACCTTAGATAAAAAGGGCCCCGGTCCTTACGAACACAAACATACCACGGAGAGGCAAGAGGCAATAAACATACCGATAAAAATTAACAAAAAAGTGCTACTTATTTGTGGCTTCTTTCTATTTCTCAAACCAACAGAATTACTGAACTTGTCTGTTGGTAATTAAAGCCATTGCTCTCAAACTACGAAGGTGGTATTTTAAAAACTTGTCAGAAAATCCATTTCTTAATTTTTTGCTCTTTCGCAAAACTTTTAAACCAGAAATTTAAAAAATCGGCACTATACGACAAATCCCCAAGCTAACTTTATTGGTTTTCATAGATGAGCTCCAGTTATCTCTTTTGTTATTGTTGACAATTCCCGTTTCTGTAGCAACAGCAGAAAGGACATTTTCTAAGGTGAAGTTTGTCAAGAATTTCGCACGGAACAGCATGGGACAAGATCACATGTCATAACTAGCACTCCTAAACATAGAAGCAGAGACAGCAGGAAAAATTGAAATCTCAGCCCCAATTGACGACTTTGCTTACATTAAGTCGCTGAAGAAGAAATTATACAAATTTAAGTTAAAAAGTGATACTTTATTCTCGTATTTATACTTTATTCAGGTCCATATATTATTTTGTAAATATATGTATTTTCAGAAACACGGATTTTAATTTCTAGAATTATAATTTATTTGCGCTGGAGGAAGGTGTTCTGATGTTAAAGTTTGAATCCTGGTCCTTGGATTGTTGTTACGCCACTGAACTTGACGTATGAATAAGTGAAAGTAGATTTAGTAACTTTTCTTGCTCTCAGGTAAGAGTCATCATATGAAAAATGGGTTAGTTTATTCTTCATTAGATCATTAAGAAGCGTCTTTTTTAAATTTATACCACTAATATGACGGTTTTAACCCGCAACATTCTAAAAATATACAAAAATAAATTGTTGGATAAATGTTATCACTATCCTAAGACTTATTAAAACAACTAGCATTCATACTAATCAAAAAATAAAATACAGTTTAATATATTTTAATTTTTTCGCGCCAAATTTATGAATCTTAAATAAAAGAAACAATAATCAATTTGATCAAATAAAGTTTGTACTCAACACCAATATTTTTTATAACTAGTAATTTTATATATTAAAAAACACAATAAAGGTGAATTGATACAAATGATAAAATTATTTTTATTTTTATCATCTCTACTATAGCGTGTGTTTATTAACTTTTTACTTAATCGCTTGAAGAGAGCAGAAGTATTGTAATCGTAAAAAAAAAGTCAAGCTTGAGATTATAATAAATGAGAATGTTCCATGACCCCATGAAACCAAAAAAGTTTTTTTGTGTGATTTCATTTATGTGTTTGTTCGTCTGTCTATTTATGTCTTGAACTAGAGTTGAAATCATTTTACCGATTGAGTTAAAAATTGGCATCTAGTGTTTTCACAAAGTTCCATCAGGGAGATTTCGGAATTAGAGTACGCGCACAGTGGATGCTGGTTACCTGCTTGCTGGTAGCCAGTAACGCTGCCACAGTATAAGCTGGAAGTTTGTGAGATGAAGTGTCGGTTTCATACAAAGGTGAGCTCCAGTAAGGATGAATTATGTTTTCTGGACAGCGTTGTTGCCAAAGTTATTTCTATTCAAAAAGTGGGTATTCATGACATACATAAAGGTATAAAAATATATGGGAAGCACCAAAATCTTTTTTACAAAATTTAAAGGAGACAGTGATAGGTTTTTTTAAAATAATTAAGAATAACGAAATTAATAGATCAATGTCAATTACTTCACTTTCTGACATATTAAATTCAGACATTTAAATTAGGTTTAAGAAATACCATGTTTAAAAATAAAAGCTTAATAAAAATCAATTATTTACGTTCAACACATAACACGACACATTTCAAAAAGCCAGCCAGCAGTGCCTGTGAGCAAGAATACCCAAAACATTCCTGATAGCGGATGAGCGCAGACTACCGGCACCTAGAGACAAGTTCAAGCATTTATTAACTTAATACAACAACATAGCGTATTATGTTGCGCACGAGATTCGAAGCACATATTTAACTCAGCAAAAATAAAATTATTGTTAAATATTTTTTAAACTTATAAAAACAAATGGAAAAGTATAGTTGGATGGAAAATCACACCAGAATAGTAAGTCATTCAAGGAAATGAAGTGTTGATACCAGAAACCTGGAGAATAAATCTCTAAATCCACTGGCATATTCGTTGCAAGGGGACATACTGGTAAGGCAACTTCCAACTGTTTGTTTTGTAATGGAAATCATGTAATCCATAACTGTTTTAAAGCCTACAATAGGTCATTAATTCAAAAGGAGAGAAATATCACTGAGAAAATATGGTGTTTTTACTATTTGCACCCAGGGCAATGAGTTAATAATTGCAATGCTCCTGCAGGGATGCATGGTCTGCCAAAAAATACATTTGACTTTTATATGTCCAGAGCTACCGTAAGAAAAAAAAAGACTGACCGAACAAAGGTTGAATGAAGAAAAACGTGCTCCAGTCTAAAGAAATCCAGAGTTAGCAGGTAATAACGAGACACAGTCTGTTGACGCTTTTCATGCTAGAACGTCTACTCTGGATGTTTTTCTTCAAACTGTTGTTGTAAATTTAGTAGTAAAGAATTATGATAGGTTTTTCCGAGCTCTTATTGATACTGGGTAACAATAGTCATATGTGCTAAAAAAAACTTTGCCATAGAAATGAGATACACTTCTATAAAGGAGGATATGATAGGTCATTCTTTATTTCGAGCTGATAAGACAAAACCCTAGCCTGCACAAATCTTATAGAAGTCACTTGATAAATTTGTATGTAAATAATTATTATGTGTTTAGTTTAGAATATTTGGAAAAGAATGCCCCAATGAGAGGGTATAACAAATACAGGAAAGGGACCTTAGTTGCAAGAGTTGAAAGCCTTTGGAATAAATCTGATTGACCTACAAGGAAGACCAGATTCTGTTGAAGTGTTGATTAGAGCAGACGTGGCAGCTAAAATGTTTACAAGGAAATGTAAGAAAACTTAATGTGGTTTAGTTTCCATGGAAACTCAGGTTTGGCATTAATGGGTAAAGTTCTAGGGAGAGATAATACAAACAATTAAGCCATGACAGTAATGCCGATGTTGGTAATTACATAACAATATCGGATCCATGGGCTTTGGAACTCAGTGGTATCAGGGTCCTGCAGAGCAGAACATAAATCCATGGCTGGAGTGACTGTACAGGTATTTCAAGCAAAAACTCGACTTACTTCTGTCAAGAAGATTACGATACCTTCGTTGAAGTTGTTAGCAGCCATTATTGGAGAGAGACTATAAATCAGTATTGAAAGGTATTAATATTGAAAGCGTAGAGTATTTCCTTTTGACTGTTTCAACTAAAGTTCTCACTTGAACTTTACGTAATGGACTTTTTTCAACATTTGTTGTTAACAAAGGGACCAAATGAAATTAATTGACATCCTCAAAAGGTTGGAGTCATATTTCAAGTGATCATAATCCGGTTGACCTGCCATCCCGGGTATGTGAATACAAACAGTTGATGGAATCCTGATGGAGTAAGGGACCAGTGCAGTTGAAGAAACAGCCAGAAAGCCTGGCTTAAGTCTGACAAGCACATCAATGAATTGCCTTAGAAAAGAAGTTTGTTAGATCTTCAATGATGCCCATACCAACAGAGGTACAGAACTGGTACTACGAATACTTCCCCAAGTATACCAAGATAATCCACCTGGCAGTCTGGTAATTTATATTTGTGCACAATTATTGTCAACATCCTCAAATAAGTTTGAAGGGAGACCTTACTGTTCAAGAACACAACGACGCTGAGGTCTTCATAATGAAACACGTTTAAAGGGAACTCTTTGTCAGCCAAAGAGATGATCAACTTTATTCCTTATGCCCGTTTAGAGATTAAGATGATATTCTATGCTTAAGAATCAAGATCTATTTTGAAGGTTAAGATATAGGGGATTTTAAATAGCCTATAATACTGCCTGCTAAATACTTGGTAGTTAGTGTGCTTATCAAAGAACTATGTAATTAGTCAAACCATGTGGGAATGCAAGGATTGATTAAATTCTAATAGAATGGATTTAGGTTTTAGGAGGATAGATAGCAATCAAGTCCATGATCTCAGATTGTGTAGTATTCTGAAGATATAGTGCTAAGAGAATAGAATCTGTAACTGTCTCAGTACCAGTCCGTCATGTGTGAGATGCTGCTACTTTAAATGTGTTTTGTGTAGACTTGGCTGGACCACTTTTTCTAAGACTTATATACAAGGGATGGCTATGTTTGTTTACATATGCAGTTTATCGGGCAGTCTATTTGAAGTTACCCGCCTCAGTGGCGTAGTTGACTAACGCGCTTGTGTTGAGCTCTACTGCTGAGGACGGGGAGATCGAGGTTCGAATCTCGGTCGGGTGAACTGGGGGTGGTTTTTCCTAAATGGTTTTCCACTCTCCCTCCACGCAAATGTGGGTTCACTTCCTCTAATTCAACCTTCCCAATTCCTACTCCATTAGCGTAATTAGTACTTAAAGCGTATAACCCGAACGGGTAGTAAGACGCGGTGCTAAATATTTATATTATTATTTGAAGTTGGTAATATTGCTATCAACGGATGTGTTTATATAAGCTTTTCGTTGTTTCATAGCAAGAAGAAGGCGATCCAGAGTAGTCTACAGTGAAAATATCCCAAATTTTTCAGGTGCTAATAATGGTTTTAAGAAGATCGATTGGATTAAACTCTGAGATTTTTCTGCACCGCATAAAATGCAATGTAAGCTCAATCCACTTAGTGCTGCATGGAAGGGATGATGGCGAGGGTGACTGTTGAGAATTTTAAGGCAAAATCTCCGTAAAATACTTTGTCAGGCTTCACTGAAATTGGAAGAAATGACAATTATCTTCTGTGACTGTAAAGCCTTGATGATTGTTCTTCCTTTGTCTTACATGTCAGATGAATAAAACTACTTAGCAACATTAACACTGGCAATGTTCATACAAGATTTGAAGTAAGGGGTTCTGCCTGATTTTGATGTTACAGATTCTACAAACTTTTGCGGTAGAATACGATACAGACAAATTCTGAGAAAAGCCCTGAAAGAAAGATTTAGAAAGAACACCTGGGACAGTTAGTACAAGGCAGCCCAACGATGCTCTTTCTTCGTTAACTTAAGGAAGGAGGAAGTACAACAATGGATTCAAAATATATCTAGTGGTTAATTTCTTCCGGATCATCTTTGTAATCATATAAGTTGTGATTTTGATTTGTGAGTCGTTTTTAACTGTGGCATTGTTGATTGAGTTTGAAAATCGGTAGAGTTTGTAATACATTAATAAAAGTAGCATATCCTTGACTTAGCTCGTTTCCAACACTTATATTAAATGGTTCAGTTGCTATTTACAGAAATTATTATTGGTTGTTAAAATGGATTCAAAAATCTCAAGTACATAGTTAGCCCCTTGGGGTGTATCAAAGCACTCTAATTTAGGACAACTCTTAGATGTATTTATTGATGATATTGATAAATACTTGAACTCATTTAGTTACTTACTCTTTGTGGGTGATCTAAAACTTTTTAAAACCAACAAAACAATATCAGATTATATATAATTGCAAATTAACATTAATGGTATTTTACATCGATCTAATGAAAATGGAATGTCCACTAACAAATCAAAGACCCAATCTATATATTTTACTAGGAAAACTAATACTATTTTTTTATATATATAACCTTATCAATGACAACATAGTTCGGTCCCTCTACATTAAGGATATAGCTGTTCTCAAAGGCACCAAACTTTACTTTCACTCTCATGTTAACCATATAACTTCTCACTCATTGAAATTACTTGGACTTACTAAATTTATTATTTGACTAGTTAAATTTATTAACTACTCGTTAAATAAAGTTGGTTGTATTTTAACACTATCATATATAAGTTAGATATAAATTATAATATGCTGATTGCTGGTGTTGTTTGCAATTCTATTACAATAACTGAATTTCTCAGGCTGGAAAATGTTCAGCTTTAATTTTAGGCTACTTGCTATGATATATTTTTTTTAACCGGATTTATAATGATTAGGACAAAATTCGAAACCTTTTAGGACTCCAAACTCTCTTTTTTTGTATACTTTATTGTGATGCATTTTTTATTTTTTAATATTTTTGATAGAAATATATTTTTGTAAATTTGCCCTTAGTTACGTACGTATTCATGTCCCCTCTCAGACCTCTATTAATCCAAAATAATTTATTTCCCTCAATAACTCTTACAAGATCAGCCCTATTGGCCATTGTATCTACAGTGGAAATTTTAATTTGTCAAATTTGACTTTTTCCACACAATAATAAATAGCCAAACTCAGATTTATATTTAAGGAACTTCATTATAATTAGTTTACTCAGCATATTCTACCTCTAATATATAGGTTTATATTATTTTGTTAAATGTTATTGTTTTCTTATAATCAATATTTCTTTTGATTGATTTACACATCTTCATTTTATTAATATAGTTATTTTTACTATTCTTATCATTTAGTAACCATTTATTTGTATGCATCATTACTTATCTATGATTGTTTAATTAATTTTCTTACGTAATTATATTTTAGGTAAGGTACTTTTGTACTTCTTACTGGCCTGTTATAGGTCTTGTGACCGTTGGCCAGCACTATAGTAAACTAAATTTAAATTATAATTACTATAATATTAAATCTTTGCGGGTTTGATTAATTTTAGCATACATTTCTCAAAATTATCTCTTGCACGTTATTTTAAATCTGTATTAAAATATAAGATAGGATTGTTTTCTTTAATCTAAAAATGAAGCCAAACTTATGTTTTCGCCGTTAAATTGTGTAAAAATTTATTACATTTAAATACATTTTACTATTTAAAGATTATCTATCACGTGTGCCTAACACATTAGGTTTATCTTCCTAAATTGTGAGTTTTTAATAACGGTTTTATTTTCTCAAAAAATAGTTTAATAGTTCTTTCTTTTATTTATTTTAACCCCACATATTTCTACCATTTCGGATTATATGCATATGTACTTTTACTAAATATACTAATGTGTGTAGGTTTAGGTTGGTATAATTTAGAGGAAGTGCACCTGCATTTTCGTGGAGGGAGATAAGAAAACCATTTCGAAAAAAACAACCCTCAGTGCACTTAGATAGTACCCCGTCTTTGTTAGTGTAGTCTATTGCGAGAGTTTCGCCACCGAAGCGGGTAAGAGCTTATTTACTGTACTAATAATATTATAATTACCAAATATTATCAGAATATTACTAATAATATAAAATAACAATAATGCCAAATAAATCAAAATGAGAGTATAATTAGTTTTAAGAAACTAGCACCTTGAAGTAGCTATTTTTTAAATGAGATTATGTGAATTTAAATGTTCATAATTTATTTTAATTTGAACTTTATCTCACCTATGACATTTTCCCTTGGGTAACTCAACTAAAACCATTATCTACCATCTAATAGGCCAATGACAAACACACTATCTTATATCTTATTTTACACAAATTTACGAATACACATGACACCCTCACACACAATATAAAAAGCCATATGTCAGTCCATTAAAAAATCTCTCACACGCACAGATAATGACCATATCACTATCTTTACTCACGGGATATTCATCATATCTGACACCCGTCTGGTAATCGGGGTAGTCCGTAGCCCCGAGCTCTGCTTGTGTGGTGCTCCTCTTGCTCTCGGACAAAGTCCTGGCTTCGATACCCACGCAAGTCCACGCCAGTAGGAGGAACAACCAGACGCACAGCAAAGGATTCCTATTACCACCACCTAAAGATGAAGAAGCCATCGCCGAGGGGAAGTCGTCAGTCTTACCGCTGACGAGGATGGTCGAAGAATGTTTCGAATGTTCCTCTTTTCTCATCGCGTAAGCGCAATAAATAAACAAACAAAAACAAAAAAGAAGCAACGAAACTGCCTAATCTTTTGTTACGATAAAATTTCAGTGAATGGTTTAAAACATTAATGAAGTTCCAAAAGTATTTAAAAGTTCTTAAAGCAAAGTTTTAAGTCTTATAAAGACGAGACGGTAAAAACTAGGTAAGCTCCGGATTAGTGCAGAGAATAACAATAGTCACAGTAAAACAAAAGTTGATCGACTATTAACCAGTCGGTTTAAATACCCCATTCACTCCGTTGCAGCAACGATAATATCTGTCGTGTTTTTATCAACAATCCTCGCTTTTATACCGCCAAACAAAAAACTAGCCTTAGAAAAGAAAGAAAATACGCGGAGAGAGAGAGAGAGAGAGACGATAAAAAGCGACAGAAATAATGTTTACACCCTACCGAAGGTCTGAGGAGGGGGTGGAGGGGAGATTATCGTTAATACAACTCAGAAATAACTGAGACTAATCGAACGTAGGGAAAAGTATCTCGTAAAATGATAATCTGTGCTTTCCCCTTATTTATTTTTAATTTAGGCCTATTTATGTTAGTTATGTGTTCATGCGCAGAAATATGTTTAAGTTGGGCTGGTAGGCGCTTTTTTTTTTACCCCCCACGCAATTCTTTCCTCGTGTTAGTATTCGGGGTAAGCGTCACGACTATCGGCGTAGTTGTGCGTTGGGTGTACGGGTGGACGCAAGGGCGACTGGAACACCCCCTCCCCAACTCAGACTCTCCCCAACTCAGACTCCCCCACCAACTTTCTCACCCCTCTCCCTGTTTCTGTAACTTGGAACACCCACACCTCACCACTACAGTCCGGGGTTCACCTTGCCGTGGTGGTAGAACTGGCTGGTTGAGTAGGGAGGCGTTGGTAGATAAGCGGGGTGGTGATAAGGGGAGAGGGGGAACAAGACGCGCGCCGTGTGGGGTAGGCAACCGAGCATCGCACGCATCTTAGTAAAGGTGGTGGAGAGGTGCTCTATATAGTGTGTGCATTCATCCCTTAATTTTTACACAATATGTTGATTAAAATAGAACCAAATTAAAAATGGTAATAAAAACATATAATCACTAGAAAGCTACGTTTAAATATTATTTTGTTAATCTTCCACTTTTAACTTTCTTTTTTACTTATTATTTTTTCTAACTCATAAATGTTAGCATATGGTTTATTTAACGGCCTAATATATGGTGTAGGAACGAATAGCTAGGTTTTTCTGAGAAAGTGCAATCATACTAACATGTACTATCCCAGTGTATCGTTTGGAAATTCAAACCTATGCATCCAGCCTCGTCACCAGTATTAAAAATACATTGAACTATTCAATCTAATGAGTTATTAGCGTCAAGTACAGTTCTTTTAGTTAATTAATCTCTGGACTATTTGTAATATAGTCTGCGATCGTGCCACGGTAAGACCAAGTAATTGATTTATATGGGATTCGAGCCAAAGTCTATCAGGAGTGGGTAGCCATAGTTCTAAGAACACCTTTTCCAATATTTGGACAATATCTTAGCCCTATCTATAAAAATAAAACCAAGGGTTTATTCATATATACATTTTAATATAATCTATTGCAGTATGTAACAAAACATATACAAAAATTCTTATCAGCAAGAAGATTTTCTTTAAAAAAAACCTAGATATTTTGTATATCATATGAAATATTCTTCAGATATAATTTAAAATAAAATTATTAAAATCATTTTCTAAAAATTTCTAATTTTTAAAAATTAATTATCTGTGAGCTACGGTCACGATTAAAAAAAAACAAGCATGCTTTCTCATTTTTAATATTAAAACTCCCCAGAAAACCTAACTATTTTGAACAAAATCATTGTAATAGTTTTTGAATAATTGCATATTTTCAGTCATCCTATCTTTACCAGCCTTAATTGTATGAAAAAATTCTAACTTTAATTTAACCTTAAGGTAACTTTGAGCAAGTTTGAACGAAATCCATTGAACCGTTTCAGCTTTTAGTCTCAATCATACACAGACAGAGAGAATATTGTAGTAAGACCCATATTTTTGATTTCAAGGGCAAATTAAACTTCAAGATACATCATAGTTTCGAGGTCAAAAATATATACGGTTTCAAATCTTTATATTTATGAGAAAGCAAATGCAGTATCTCAAATATTATATAATAATGGTAGATTTGTAAACCACTGCTTAATGGAAGGTACCAAAATTGATTGAGCTGTTAAAAGAAGGTATATATTTATTACATTCAAAACCAGGGGTATTAATGACTTATTTTCAGGGTTAGATAGAAGGAAAACAGCGAGGATAGAGGAATGCAAAATAAGATACGGTAAATCCATTTGTGGCCAACATATTCATATATACATTTTAATATAATCTATTGCAGTATGTAACAAAACATATACAAAAATTCTTATCAGCAAGAAGATTTTCTTTAAAAAAAACCTAGATATTTTGTATATCATATGAAATATTCTTCAGATATAATTTAAAATAAAATTATTAAAATCATTTTCTAAAAATTTCTAATTTTTAAAAATTAATTATCTGTGAGCTACGGTCACGATTAAAAAAAAACAAGCATGCTTTCTCATTTTTAATATTAAAACTCCCCAGAAAACCTAACTATTTTGAACAAAATCATTGTAATAGTTTTTGAATAATTGCATATTTTCAGTCATCCTATCTTTACCAGCCTTAATTGTATGAAAAAATTCTAACTTTAATTTAACCTTAAGGTAACTTTGAGCAAGTTTGAACGAAATCCATTGAACCGTTTCAGCTTTTAGTCTCAATCATACACAGACAGAGAGAATATTGTAGTAAGACCCATATTTTTGATTTCAAGGGCAAATTAAACTTCAAGATACATCATAGTTTCGAGGTCAAAAATATATACGGTTTCAAATCTTTATATTTATGAGAAAGCAAATGCAGTATCTCAAATATTATATAATAATGGTAGATTTGTAAACCACTGCTTAATGGAAGGTACCAAAATTGATTGAGCTGTTAAAAGAAGGTATATATTTATTACATTCAAAACCAGGGGTATTAATGACTTATTTTCAGGGTTAGATAGAAGGAAAACAGCGAGGATAGAGGAATGCAAAATAAGATACGGTAAATCCATTTGTGGCCAACCGGATCCGAAACGGTGGTGGCCCTGTTTCATAAATGTAAATGAATTGACAAGCGTCAAGTTACTTGTTCTGTCACAACAATCAACAAATTACTATGATTTTTTTAAAAATATTTAGTTCACTAGTCAAACCATGGCTGGTTAAGTTAATAAGTGGGTGACTTGGAGGTCTAGGGGTAAGGTGTCGGACAAGACGTGTATTAATCACAACTTGTGAATGTGGGGAATGCCAGGCCTCCACCGTGGTTCGGATACTATGTTAAACTGTAATTTCTCCATTTCATCTCACATTCACCCTACCATTACACATTAGCATAAGTGAGTATAGCCCGGAAGGGTAGTAAAACGCGGTACTAATAATGAAGATAATAATAATAATAAGTTGACAATTATACTTCTGTTCAAGCAATGAATATCTACCAAATAAAGTGGTGCTGCTACAAACACATTAAAGAAAATAAAGGAGTATTTTGGACTCATTTGGTACTGAACTCACAACACAATTAAAAAGTAAGAGGGGTCAGAAAGTTAGCGGACTAATTTGAAGTAATAGATTATGATATGACATTAAATACATTCTGTGGTGTAATTTGTGCAAAAAAAACGGTGGTAAGAAATAAATTTGTTATGTTTAATACTAACAAATTGATGTTAAGACACATTGTCATTTTAATCTGATAAAAAAAACTTAAGATACTTCCATTTTGGTTTTGGAAAAAGTATCATGTTAAACATTATAAGTGAAAATATACAGTAAATGTTCAAAATAATCTACCTAAGCAAATATAATAATATATTCCTGTAAAATTACCTAAGCTGTAATATATTGTATAATGTTTTCATAAAGGTTTTTTTTACCCGCCTCGGTGGCGTAGTTAGATAACGCGCTATATTCGTTTTTAGCTAGTCTGCCGAGGATGAGGAGATCGAGGTTTGAATCTCACTCGGGTGAACTGGGGCGGGTTTTTCCTAAACGGTTCTCCACTATCCTTCCACGCAAATGCGGGTTCACCACCTCTACATTTTACCTTACTAATTCCTAATACATTAATGTAATTAATATTTAATCGTATAGCCTGAAAGGGTAATACAGTATGGTGGTTCAATCCTCGGTCTCGGCACAGATTTATCTGAGTGCCTAACCCTTCCTTCATCTCTGGCAAGGAATTGAAACTCAACGTGGGCTGGTAGGGTACGCAGGCTATGGTTCATATTTTTGCAGTTCTTATGCCAAAACTTTTTGTTCCCATTATTAATAAAATACTGCCCTCGTAGATACGTTAACCTTAATTTCCTATACATGGTGATATTAAAAGTTCTTGAAAATCGGTCATGAGCGTTGTGAAACTTGCCAGGAATATTTATCTTCATTTAAAAAGTTTCAGATCAATTGTAGTTATCCCACTCAAGTAAAATATTATTTATTTTGGACAAAACAGAGATTTTGTCTTAAAGAAACTTTAAAAATATGGATCTTCACTTGAGTTTTCCTTCTTTCCTTCCATTTCAAGTTTATATAAGAGGTCGAGAGATCCGGTTACCAATGTCAACTCGTTGTGCAACCACTGTGCAATCTGCTTCAGATTGCCAGCGAATACGATTGGATTCACGGGACAGACCGTCAATCAAAATATCGTTTGGGAGATCCAAATATCTATGGCAATTTGATTTCGTTTGCCCAGTGACTGGGAGATATTTGAAAAAAATTGGACGAAGGTGACAAATTTGTCAACCTGATTGCTTCAAAATACCTTCGTGAATGGGCCCCTTTAACCTTCCAAGCAATATGGCTGGTATTTCAAGACCAAAAACTCTTTTTGATAGGTGAAGCATGGTAATTGTTGAAGCGAGAATTTGTTTCGAAGCGAAGTTGAAGCTGAGATTTGCTTGGAAGCCAAATTGAAGTCTTTAATTTTCGCACATCCCTATTATCGAGTAAAATTAATTTTAGTATTTTAGCCGTCGCTAATAAATAAAACACATAATTATGTAATTTATTTTCATTATTTTTAGTTCATTTAGTAAAATAATTGTACCAAATATTACCAGAATTCATTAGCCTGTAGACATTTTCAAATTTAACATAATTCATTAGCGAAAATAAATATTAATTCATAAATTATATATCATTTATATATTTGATATAATCTATATTAAGAGATGATGCTTTAAATTGAAATCATGCATTTTCATTAGCATTCTATAGTAGTTGTTATTTTGATTTTTATCAAATCATTTAACCCTTTATATTTAAAGATTACGTATTAATATATTTTAACACTACCCTTTAAATTTGAATGAATGTAAATTTGTAATACGCCTCAAGAATAGAAACCAAGCGAATTGAACAACTTTCCCTATCAAACATTTATAAAACAAGCATAGAAAGAAACCAAATGAAGTAAATCGCTTGGTTCACCACAAGGTAGGTTTACTATAATAATAATATGTACCTAAGGTCAGTTAAGTCACAGTGATCAGACAACTAATTTGATTACCTAATTCAATCAACGAAATATCCATATTGAACTGTTATTTGTACCTAGATTAAAATCTGCCAAGAATGTAATGTATTGAACAAATCCTCGTTATTTAAATCATATCAAATCATTATTATTTTGATTGGCATATTTCATATATGGTCGTTATATTAATATTTTCATCGTGAGTTAAATTACATTTTGTTGAAGAGAATTTGTATTACAATAGGGTTTTGTAAATCATTTGTTTAGTCCATGAGTTTAATTCCATCATTATCGACTTTACCACAAATTTAGCACAGTGGTTGGACACGGGAAACCAGTGGTAAACATGGTAAATGAGTGGTAAAATACAACACACTAGGTGTAATTGCAGCGGAAATTATCCTTGACACCAACAGAGACCGGTACTTTTAAAACTATAATAGCGAACGTGGCTTATAAGCTATTATGTAAAATGCTGAAACCAACATGTTGACAGATATGGATAATTTTGTCTTGATTTTCAAAGAACGCCCATATTACAAAAAGGCATTAATAGTTTTGGTGCTCATGACCATAAAAAAAAGCATATTTATAATAAATAAATGGTACTACACTATCGCACTAACTTTCTCATCTAGTTTATTATAGCTTATAAGCGAATTAAAAAAAAGTTTTCATTAAACTATTCTTAAATAAATTTTACACATAGAAGCAACAATAAAAACTCTTTATATAAAAACTTTAAACAAAACTGATAACATATTGTGGACAAATTTCAAAATTTCAAAAATAAACTATTTGTAAACTACCATAACATTATTTGTAGTTCGTAAAAAAGTGTTATTACTATTAATAATTATTCACAGATATCCATTTGAACTCAATCTTTAAAGCCAATTTCGAAAAATCTCATATTTTAAGATATATAATTTATCGTATGTAAACTACACTTAAATTCATTTATTTTAGAAAAATAAGGACATAATATTTATTATAATATAAAATAGTCCCCCGATATCTATTCGAATAAATTCTGTAAAGTTATTTTAAAAAATATTTAAAAGTTACAAAAATCAGTCGTCAGTAAATTACTCCCCAAAAACAAAGTATATAGTTTGTTGTTTTTGTGGCATCGCGAACCGGTTTGGGGTATACACTTGTGTACTAACTGCGCTAATGTTTTTAGGGATGAATAAAGCTATATTTATAGTAAGTTTACCCACATTTGCGTGTAAAGTGTTCAGTAAGCCACTTTAGGAAAACAACCCTCAATATACCCGATAGAGATTCGAAGCCTCGATCTCCTCTTTGTCGGCATTATAGTCTACTGTGAAAGTAGCACCTTAGTCCATGCGGCCATCGACACGGGCTGTACAGTGTTATTTGGGAGATCAACCACTCATTTGAAGCCAAATATTTAGGGCCTTAAAACAAATTTTTTAAGTTTAAAAAAAATCACTTATCATTAAACTAGTCATAAATGAGTATATACCCTAAAAACAATTATTATACATTGTTATTTATAATATCATACAATCTCCAGGTATATATTTTGAACAAAATCTTTGAAGCTGATTTCAAAATATTTTGAATTTTCAAAAATTTACCAAGCAGTAAGCTATACTTCAAAGAATTTTTTCCCCAAAACATTTACATGCTAGTATTTGTAATCTCAAACAAATCCTAGATATGCATTTTAAGCAAAATCGTTAAAACAATTTTGGAAAATTTAGAATTCAGTTAAATTTACTCATCAGTAAACGAACATTAATTGAAGTAATAGAGTAAAAAAAAGATGGTATACACCTACGCAATATAAAATTTATGTTTAGGTCTAATGGAGCTCCTTAACTATTCGTAAGTTCTTTGGAGCTCGGCAAAAGCTCGCTCAATTAACGGGAACATTAAAGGGAACGCCCACGAGCTGTTTATGAGTTATTCAGAGCTTACCCAGAGAGCATTCAATTATTAGAAACATTGAATGGAATGATCGTGAGTTGGAGCTCACCCTGAGTTCATCCAACTATCGCAAACGTTGTGGGGATGGTTGTGAATTATCCAGATCTTGACAAAACTTAGTTCATATAAGGACACCTCATAGGGAATTCTTGAGAGCTTATGTTTTCAACAATTTTGGTTTGGATGCGTTTAAGTCTCATGGTTTGTTAACACGAAATATAAAGTATTTATATTTAAATGTGTTCAAATTAAATATACTATTTTATCATTTTCAATTTATTTTTTTAATTGAATTTACGTTTGATATTTTGTGTAAGATTAGCCTTACCACTTGTGAAATTTTCTGGAACTAAAATCTTTTTGAGATAATTTATTTTATAATGTTGGATGCTCGAAGAACAGGTTGTGAATAGCTAGTTTTGATCTGGACACACTTAAAAAATGTGTTTAAAAAAAAA
>CABFOW010000061.1:43328-56755 GCA_902141385.1 Timema californicum
GGGTGGTTTTTCCTAAATTGTTTTCCACGCTCCCTCCACGCAAATGCGGGTTCACTTCCTCTAATTCAACCTTACCAATTCCTAATCCATTAGCGTAATTAGTACTTAAAAAGCGTATAACCGAACGGGTAGTAATACGCAGTGCTAATATTAATTAATTACTAACACGAGTTACCTCTGTTCTTTAATGTTAACAATATTCCATTAGAAGCTTACCTAAATTGACATATTTTGAACAAGCTTAATCCAAACTAGGTACAGAGGTTAGTTTAAATTGAAACTGAGGGGGCTCTACCACCTTCTTTCCCCATAAAAATCTAAGGGATATCTCTGGGTAGAAATAAAGTTAACCTACACAAACCTTCTTCAAGTAATGTTTCCTTTGGAGTAATTTAAAACTTTGATAAATATATATTAAATGTCTACTAGCCTATACTATTGGTATTAGTATATGTTTAACTTTTAGTATATAATTTTTATAATTAGTTTTATTTTACTGCATACACTTATTTAAATATTAAAGACGATAATTGTGTGTAAATTAACAATCACATTATACTAAGTTTTACTGAGTTCACTTCTTACAGTAGGTTTTAATTGAGTACTATCTCAGTTCATTGACGTCAGGCACTTAGCTAATGGACCATTAACACAAGTAAAGAGGTTCCTCCTTTTTATTAGTCCTTAACGACAACGGGTATTATTCGTGATAGTCAATCTACCAAAAAAGTTATATTCCATTAATATTTAGTGTATTTACAATAATTAAAATGTTACGGGTATTTTTTAAGTACCGTATACTATTTTTAAGGAATTTAAGTCTTCTAACTTTATATGCTTAATCTTTTTAAAAATCATTTAAAAAATCATTTTTTATAATATAATCATACAATAGAGGTACTGTACATTATTTATTGATTCCACTAGTTTTTACGGCATAAAAATAAAATCTTGGTTCTAAAAAGTCGTCCTTAAATAACTCAACATTTCAATTACTATAATATAAGTAATAATAAAACTGATAACAGGGTAATTTATTCAATTTGTTGATTTTATTAGCCTATACATAAGCACTTAGGCTTCAAAGTACGGCGTAAGTTAAAATTTATAAACTTTGGCTGTATTTTTTTTAATACCACGTCTGTCTTACTACCATTAGTGTTATAAATTTTTTTTTCTTAAGTTTACCGCATGAGTTATTAAATGATTATTCCAAGGGAGGGAGATTAAAAAGATATCGGGGATGTAATTTGTCCAATTTAGCGGGAACTTAGAAATCCCTTGTGGAAGAATACCACCATTTTACTAAGTAAAATATTGACAGCTTAGCGAGAATAGGGTTGCTTGGTACTTAATACAATATGCATATTATGTACTGGACATATAATTATCATATTTCACCTTAGAAGGAATGAGATTGATTAATATCACATATTATATATAAGATAGTATTAGTAGTTTCCTAATTATCATGTGTGAGGATGTTATTCGGTAGTGGTCCCCCCAATTGTGTGTCGTAAGCCAATTTTTGATAGGTTACTATAGAAGTTTTTGAGATGTGAAAATTTTGTTATTATTTGAAAATACAAAATCATGAAAACAATGGGAAAGTGAAAATGTGAAAAACAAAAGTTAAAAAGATGAAAAATAAGTAACATAGTAAACGGATACGGAAATCTGGTTTCACGTGCGTGCCTGTCACGTGGATGTCAACAAAAACAGAAAACAAGCGAACCCTTCTCCCACGCTTCATGAAAAATAAATACTTTATTTTTTTGTAGGAGAGTAGTCAATAAAAAATTCATAAAACATTAGTAAAAAAATATAAAATAATTTTAGAAATAAATTCCTCCCTCCCTCTTTGGATGTCCGTTAGGGCGAAGTGGGTTGTGAATGTTGGTATTTGTAAAATTTTGAGAGCCACTGGTATTGATCTATATTAATAAAATGAAGAGTTTGTCTAAATATGCCTTCTGTAATGAGCACTGCATGGTGTATATTGCACACAAAGGAGTGAAATTTTAACATTAGTAGCCCCTCTACACGAACATGTGCATCTCAAACCCAGAATACTAAATTTTGATTAGATTGTTTTTAATTAATTAAAGACTGAGTCGGAAGAAAAAAAATTAAGTGTTTTATATTTCTGTTTCTTTGAAGCAAGAAGTAACTAAGCAATCCATGTCATGGTTACCCAGGGTACTGTGGTATAAGAATAATTATTATATAAGCTTCCCCCCCTCCATCCCACACAAATTGTTTAGAACTACAGTCGATTTCGTACACATTTTTCCCCCGAGAAGTATGTGGCATATTTTTATCACAGCTATCTCTAAAACGTAATTCTAAGCCAGATTAACAATATTTTATTCGAAAATTTGTTAAAAATAGCCAAATTAAGAATTTAAAAATCTGGCTACGAGGTACATTTGGACCCCCTTCTGTCCACTTATGTTAAAAATTTCAGATCTCATCGTACCTACTTTTATTATTATATATTAGGTGCTGTACTAATATTATTAATAGTTCTATTATTATTGATGAATGAACCATTAATAATACTAGTTTATGAATAATCTAACGCATAACAACATTACCGTATCTGTTAAGCGATGAATTCTTACTCAATATTTCCTCCCTCGCGAAGGGAATTTTTGAATCGTGTCTAATGAAAGAGCTCCGTCTACCCCTCTCCTTCCCTCCAGCCACACCTGACTACCATCACCTATCTAGTAATTACTCACACTTCCTCCCTCCGATGATTGGCGAACAACGAATCGAGTTACTTGATGCGGCGACACCACACGCATCTCCCGGAATAGACTTTAAACTTTTACTGCTCTCATTTACTTCCGTGTTAATACTCGAGGGTACCATACAAAGCACTTAGGGGTAGGAACGTGAATTGTGGGCATTGTTTTAGCAGTTTTTATAGCTTAAAATTTTGTTGGGCAAAATAAATAAAATATTGCAACAGTAAAAACTTTCCACCGTATGCAAAAACTATGCTAAGTGCAGCCAAAGTACAGAGAAAGTAGAAGAAACATGAGTTTATTTGCTTACTAGGACGATTGAGCGGATCAATTCCAAAACATGAGGCAGTAAATTCAGTCGCGGAGAATTCATGCAAAAGTCTGGTCTCGAGCAGGCTTTGAATTTACCGTACTTGGCCCATACTTCGATGAGATTACGCGCGCGCATGGACTGTCGAGACAACACGTATTTTGATATGGCTTTGTATTTGAGACAGAATATAGTGGGGCTAGATTATCTAAATTTTGATAAGCCAACTACTCAATTAGTATACATCGGTATAATATAATTGATCCAAATGAAAAGCCAATGAAGTTATACTGATAAAACCACACTCACCTTATTAGAAATTACCGGCAGAATTAAAATATGTTTGGTTATTTCTCCCACGATCATTTATTCCTTCGGCTTCCATATTCCCAAATTCGCCTTTTATATTTTTATAACGTAATCGTATGATTCTTGATCTGCTACAATAAATATATTTGCTGCTTTCACACAGAAAACCGTGATTTTCATCATTTTAACAAATCTTTGTTCGTTTATAGTCAGTTTTGTTAACTTTACGAGCAAAGTCGTCTCTAGTTATGTAAGAATTCATCACGTTCTAGAAAAGAATCTGATATACTTGACTTGGTCTTGGAATTTTCTTCGACTTTGCTTGTGCTTGACTGGTACTTCAGCCACACTAAGTGTCATTATTGCATACAGTCACCAAGAGTTTAATTTCCTTCACATGTTGATTTAAACCGACCTTGAATGTCTGTCATGAGTATCAAACGAGTTTTTTTTATTAAATAAAGAGAAAAAGTCATAAAATTCAGGATATTCTTGACAGATATTCAAGAACTGTTGATATCACCACGTGAATAAAGCTAAACTTTGTGTTTATACCAGAGAATTATTTGATTTATTTTATAAAAACTGCATATAATACTGCTCTTAAATCATGTACATCTTGGTGCTAAGAATTTTAAATATCGTGACGCCCATTTTTTTAAATGTCCCATTGTTAATACCGTTTATAAACTATTACAAGACAATTTGAAGAAGAAATAAATGCCACCAACCTGATTAATTTGAAATAATATTTATGCTCTCAGCATCTAAAGAGACACATATTTACTAAAATAGTTTTTTGTGTTGAATTAAAAACTTATATTAAAGTGTACCTGGACGTGAATCATGTGCTTGTACTCTCAATGTTATTATAGGTTCACATTTCTCAGAAACTATTCAACAGGTCATGCTCAAATTATTATGACGTCATAAAATATCTATTATTGTAAAAGTGTATACACAAGAATTATTATTATTATTATTATAATTATTATTATTATTATTAGCACCGCGTCTTACTACCCGTTCGGGTTATACGCACTTACGCCAATGTATAATGGTAGGATGATTGAGAGATGAAATGAAGGACCTACAGCTTAACGTGGAATTCGAACCACGGTGGAGGCCTGGCATTCCCCACATTAACAAGATGTCTTGTCATAGGTGAAGGAAGGGTTTGGTAATCAGATAAATCTATGCCGGGACCGAGGATTGAACCCCGGCCGCCAGTATAGAAGTCTGATACCTTACCCCTAGACCGCCAGGTCACCGACCACAAGAATTATTCATGTATACATAATAATTTGTATAAAATAATATATTTTTAATACAATACCATATAATTTCCAAAAATATATTTTATATACAAATTATTTGTAATAATTATGTTGATAATTTTACAATAATATGACGTGGTAGCTGTTAAGCTATAATATAATGAATAATTTCTGAGAAAAGTATAACTACAATAACAAGGAAATGGCTGACGCCCAAGATCTTTTTGTGGAATTACTTAATGAACCTGAACATAAAAAAAAATTGAAATAATTAATGACACGTGCAAAACTTCATGCATTCCATTTCTTAGTCTTCAATCTGAAAAATATTACAATTTTTGGTTGAACATTCCTTCCCAGTATCAGGTCTATTAATACATTAATGCTAATTCTTTTGATAATTTTTACTATACAGAATATAAAAAATCTCGCCTACACAATTAAATTGTGGAAAAGGGCATTATACATTTTGAATGTTACGATTTCCTTAAAATCTCATAAAAAAAATTAATTCCATTCTCAGGTGCGTCGTGGTGACCTTCAAATATCTTCACAGGCCCCACTTGAAACATCACTGAAGTCTCTAATATGTTGCTTAGCTGAGTTTATTAGTAAAATTATAAATTGTGATGGTAGCCTGTAGTCTAGTGGTCATAGTCCCGGGCTACAGATCCACAAGTCCATGGTTCGCTACCCGGCGCATACAGATTAATCTGTGAAGCAGTGGGTCTGGAATGGAGTCAAACTCAGCCTCACGAGGGAAATTGAGGAGATAATTGAATAAAGAAGTAGTAGCTCCAGTCTAGAAAACTGAGATCGGTGGGTGTAGGGTTTGTGTATTTACAATATTAACCCTATATTCACATATGTTGGCATTATTCACCAATATGTGGCAGTCGGTATAGCTCGCTTGCAAGTTGACATCATGGAGTTTAAAAAAAATTGGGATAATAGTTTTTTATTGATACTGTAATCGAATAATAAAACTGGCCTTTAAATTGCATGATTTACTAAAAATATTTTGGTGTCCATGGTTTAAACAAATCTTAAACATTTGAGGTCATACCCAGAAAATTATTTTGGGGGGTGTTCTTCTTGTGGTGTCTCACAAAGAAGTACTCAAATATGAGATACAAAGTTTTTTAACATTGAAACCCCCTTAAAGCGACTAAAGATAAAAACAAAAATAATTTTAGTATTAAGTGTTGTGAATTGCATGGCTCCAATGGCTTAATACTAGCATAGGCAATGAGGAGAAATACAAAACTACTATATTAATAATATTTTCGGTGAGGGGAGGCTGGGATAGCTTCTAAAACATGGCCTTGTGACTATAACCGGATTTGGTTTGGAACATCGGTTCCCAAACTTTCTCGACCCACGAACCCCTTTCACAAACATCTGAGCTAAATAAACCCCCTGGTAAAAATACATAGCTACTCATTTAATTTTACACCTAAATTTTATGAAATTCAGTTATTAATTGTAATCAAAATTTTAATACCTTAAAATTAACTTACTGAAGCTCGTAGATACTTTGGGATATCCCACCAAATAAAATGAAATAATATTGAAACTACTTAAGTACAAGTTCAAATAATTATGCATTTGTTTTAATACTAAAATTGAAATTAAATGAGAATATTACTGTAATAACATTTTATTATCCTTACTCTCGTAATATTATACTATTTCACATGTTTTTTAAAGTGTTACTGGAAATTGATGCATTGATATAACTAAAATACTCTCCTTGAATCACAAAATTCCATGCCGAATTAAGATTCAAATTTGTCAACAAGTTTTAACAGCTGCTCACCTCTTCACATGACTTAGTGAGAAAGATGCTCTTGCTTTGGTTGGAACAGAGATTTAAAGTCTGGAATCACGGACGATAAAAAAAAGTCTCAAGTCACTTTCAGCACTGAGCCTGTTTCTGTATTTATTTTATGAATAGGCATATGAAGAAAATGTCTCTCGCTCAAATATTTATAAGAAAATTGCAACAGAGCTGTAATAACTTTATTCTCTAACAATGAGAACTCCTTCTTTAAAATTAACCAGAAACCAATTAATGACAAAGATCTATATCTTTTCTTTAATTCAAAATCAGTGGAAATTTCTAAGAGATGCTCTTTTTCACTCACGCTTAATGTGGTGGATTTCAAAACTGCTGTCTCTTCCATAAGATTGAAAATCCAATTGTTATTATTAGACATGGCTGGGAAATATTCTCTGAAGGTTTTTCCAAGTCCCTTCAAGTGTTCTATAGCCACGTTCTTTACAATTTCGTCAAAGAAAGATTATTTTCCACCATGAAGTTGTGAAGGGTATCAAAGCACTACGTTTGAATGCTGATTAAACACGTTTCCCAAAACTTTTTTTCTATGAACGAATCGATACGTTCTTGCACAGTAAAAACGTGAATATTTTACCTCTGAAGAGTGAGGTTTGAACTGTTCATTTTTTAGAATTTCTTTGTCAAATAGGCCAAAACCTTGAACCACATTTGTTTTTGCATTCACTTTTCTTTGTGAAAGGGATGGTTGGTAAGAAAAACAAAAACTTCATGACTAAGTTCAAACAATCTTGTAAGAGTTCTACCTCGAGATAACCACCTGACTTCAGTGTGGGACTGTAAAAAGTTGTAAATGCTTCCTCTTTCCTCACAAATTGCTGCAAAAATACACCATTACAGAAATATTTTGGCAAACCCCTTGGAAGATTGTGGTTCACGAACCACATTTCTCTGCGGCCAACACTGATAACATTTTACTATATTAATAGTGTTATTTTAACGGTATTTATAATATATATCAAAAGTGACAGCTCCAGACAACATGACTGGATGTATGAATATATTAAAATTGTTTTAGTAACTTTAGTAACTTACTTTTACTGTTCTTCCTTTGCTTTGTTTATTTATTCTAAAAACCTTCTGGTGTTTTGCCACAATACAAAGACCACGATTTATTAAAATTTTGCTAGACTTGCTGCAATTCTACCACCTGGTAGTGTAAAAGTAGTGTTCATAGCAATCTAACACCTAAGCTCAGTCGGCAATGCTTCTCTCTACTGAACTAAGGGTCCTGGGTTCGATTACTGAAATGTCCGAAGAGTGACTCATTATTGAAATTAGGGTATCTCCTATCATAGTGACAAATTTATGACCGAAAGATTGTGTGCTGTGTCTGTTGTGAAATTAAGTTAGTTTGTAGGACATGTACTGATATTTTTTGAGAAAGTAAAAGTCAGATACTTAAAATAAAAATAAATCAAATTTAGCATGTCAAGTGATCGTGAAAGAAAGGGGTATTAATGTGGAAATATATTGTAAACTTCTAATAAGTTGGTGCATTCTATTTTGGAAATTTACTCCATAAAGGAATATACACAAAGAAGATCTGTCTTAAGGTGACAATGCCTTATCAACTGAACTGCCGAGAATTTTATCCAAAATCCCTCCTTTATATTTGTGATCACAACTTTCCAAAGTTCTAGTTAGCATTTTATTAGATAATAATAATAATTATTATTATCAAGATTATTTATGTTTTGATAATAATAATAATTATTATTATCAAGATTATTTATGTTTTAACTGCACATTTTCACTATCGCAATTTCGTTTAAAGACTCAAGATAATAATTAATGCACATCCATTATTATTTTAAAAGTTTTAACTTGGTTCTCACGTAATAATAAGCTTCTTAGTAGAGAAAACTGTGCAAAACATAAAAAGTATACAATCAGTGATAATATTTAGATTAAGATAGTCTTCTTTGGAAATATAAAGATACACAAAACTACATCCCGGCTCCGTTAACTTTGCATCCCGTAGTTGTGTACTGCAGTCAGCAAGATGTTGACTTGACTTGCTCCCCCATTACCCTTACGGGGTTGAGTTATAATCTTGGTTGACTGTACTGAACCTTTTTTTTACTAAAAAAGTATTTGAACATTAATTTCTTTCTTTGGGGGTAATTTATCTATGCTGAGTGTATTTTAAATATTACTGAACAAAGTCGTAGAGTTTTGAAATTTTTTGCCTACATTTGTATCTCCTTTGACTAGACTTCAAAGTATTATAGGTAAGGCTTAGCGGAATGCTTTTGTACATCTTACAATCAGATCTGAATATTATTATCACTAACTTAGTCAAGTGAGTCTTGGGGTGGAGCTGGGGAGGGGGATAGGGTGACGGCTTGAATTCCTCTTCCACAGCTTGGGGATACCCCAAGGTTTACATATTTATATATGTTTAGTTACAATTATATCTGACCATCATCTTGACATTGGGCGAGTCGAGATCCCTCATAGAAATAAGTAGTCCGATAGCAAAAACCTAGTTCATCCACGACACCTCGAGGAAGGAATTATAACTAGTTTATAAAAGTGCAAAAGCCTAGTTCCTCCACTTTGATTGGGAGGAGAGAGAGTGTTGAAGATTAACCTCACTCCGTTGAATGGAAGACCACGAGAACAGCAGGACCTCCGCACACAAAATAATAAACTTAAATAAAAAAATTCACTAACGTATGAAAGGTTAGATCTTAGTCGGGTGGGAACCATAATTATATATTTAAATGATAGAAGATTTGAGACTTAAGCTTGTATCATAATAATTTATTTGTAGCCCTATTTACTTAATTTGTATACCAGATTTCGTGGAGGAACTCAACCACGCCCTCCAGAGCTATCCAATGTTTATAAAATCCCAAACCTCCTTCGTAACTTTGAGTCTTCCCTAATACACAAAACTGCATATGACACTGATAATTATATAATAATGTTAATAAATGTAAATACAAATGTTTGATACTGATTATTAATAGTATCAATAATCTTCAAAGTGTTTTAATTTTGGGACGTTTAAAATCTTATGCTCCAAAAAGGCAAACCGAAGGAATTTTTTTTTAAAGTGAGCACTGTGTTCAAAGCCTCTTTTTTTTAAATCGTTGTGTCTTGCTACCTGTTCAGGCTATACGCATATATGGTAGTTACTATAATGTGGTAGGGATGAGGAAGGAGTGATTGTATAGGTAACCTACCCGCATTTGTGTGGAAGGAGATTTGGGAAACAATTTATAAAAAAAACGATCCTATGTAGACCCAACCGGAATTCAATCCTTGCTCTCCCAGTCTTCAGCAGCCTATTCTAATATAAGAGAGAAGGGTAGCTTTAAAGAAATTGAACTTGCATTAGCGTGTAAAAAGAATAGATAAATTACAACGATAAACCACATGTGTCCAATCCAAAGGAAGATATTTGTTTTGATTTATTTCCTCCTGTCAGTACCCTTTTCTATTAAACACATACATTAATTACGCTAGTTCTGTAGGGATGAAGAAGATATGATTTTATAGGAAACGTATCCGAATCCACTGGAAGGAAGCGTGGGAAATAAATTACAGGGAAAAAAAGCCTTTATTACATATGACCAGGCTTGGAACATCGATCTCCCCTTCTCCGGCAATCCGGTCTAACACGAGAGTGACGTATTAGATCAGAGATGGCAAAACTTTCCGGTCAGTGTGCCATTTTACTACAAGCTGAATTTGGATATAATCTAGTATGCTACTTCTTATTTACATTTTTAATGAGTAATAAATATCAAAACTTATTTAATACTATGAAATATAATAATAAGCTCAAATAAAATTGTAAATAATTTATGTCAATTGTGCCTACATTTTAAGGAAGAAAAGTGTACTAAATTATCAAAGTGACCATCTTATACAATATTAATTTCAATAACTATACGTAAACACATGGGAAGTAACATATTCAGTTTGCGAATAGCCCGAGCGGATAGTAAGATGCGGTGCTAATAATAATATTATATTCAGTTAAAAAAAAGAGAATACATTTATATTTTAAAATCAAAACCTATACAATTCGTTCGATGTTAGTATGAATAATAATATGTTGTATTTTCTTAGTCAAAATAGCTATGTAGGGTTCATAACTTATTGTCTTCAACAGCTCACAAGATACACCTAAATACAAGTCAATGCGATTTATATTCATTAACTAAACAAAGTTAAATTGTGAAATGACATTGAATGGCATGGCCGTCGAGATTTTATTGACTTAAAAAAATCACATACAGAGTTAGAATAAGCGTTATTTATTTTTTCATGTCGGAGAACCAGCCAAATCATGTAATATAGACTTAAGTTAGACCAAACAACAACATATGTGGGTTTTTTCCTGATAGAAAGTGGACTGTATTAATAAAACCAAGAATTGTGAGAAAAGATTAGTATTCCAACTTCACTATTTTTAGGGAAAAGAATAAAAACAGTTTACTGACAAAACTATACATTTTATGTAAAAGGTTATCATAATATGATTTGTAATTCTAGTCAATGTGTGTTCAATTCCAAAATATTAAAGTAAATTTCTCATTAGTTTATTAATTATTAGTTATTAAATTTGCCGGAATATTATCCTTTTCCCACTCAACGCTTTGACAACAAAATTGTTAATATTAACAGATTATGACAACAAATATTTAATAGTGAACCCAAAATTATAAATAATTATTTTAAAAATGAAAATTTTAAATTAAAATTAACGATTATTGTTTCATACCCTAAAATGAGAATTATTACAGTTTCTATTCATCATTGTCACTCTCCCCTGTGTTGGTAGTAGAATATTTAAGAATCTCATCATAAAATGGCCTGTACTCTTCAGGTATGTAATGTATAGCTTTGGAAATGCACTATAGCTTTTTGAAGTTGATTGCAGCTTTTTCACCATACTTTGACACTGGGTAACTCCACGTGATCTTGTTTCTTCAACTTGAAAGTTTCATACATCAAACCGCCTATATATCCCATAATTTCAACACAGTCCTTCATATCATCAGTGTAGGTAAGATGTCTACACTTGTCGGTGCCGAACGTCAGATTTTTATTCTGATTATCTTTACTTTTTTTTATTGAAATACTGTGGCCACCCGTCCTTAAAGTTGAGTATCTGGTCCTTCGAAGGCCTCTTTACTTGATACGGTGAGTTGAGTTTACTGGCAATTTGACGTCACCATACCAGTTTGGAACGTAAATTCGATACAGCCTTCGGTCATATCGTTTATTGACGGAAACGTTTCTGTCAAATGGCACAAAACTATGTCCTCGGATAGAGTTTTAATAGTGAATGATGAATAATCTCCCAGTCATGGTTAGTACTGCAAATAGTCTTGTTAATTAGTTCTTCCTATTATAACTGGCATAAGCATCGTCAAGAATGTACAGGATTTTCACTATTTGAGAGATTTGGTAAATAAATTTAGGACTAGGCTGCATTATTCATTAGGATCTCTTTGAGCTTAGCCCTCTGTGTACGTGTAGAAAACCGAAAAAGTGTCGTTGCCAATGTCATCAATATTGAGGTCGTAGTACCAAAACTTGCGGAGATATAACATTTCCTGAACGGGCATAAAAGGTAGAGGCAGAGTTCGCATGAAGTCAAAAGCAATAGCTATTACATCGTTTCTCTCCTTACAGACCTTTGTGATGTCCTGAATATTGTTGTAGAACTCTTTTTCTTGCCTATTACAAACTAACAACTCAAAAACAGCGGATAATTTTGCTAAATTTTATTTAAATTTTTTTATTTTATCTTGGCGTTCAAATCATCACGTGTTGAACAAACATCGATTTGAAGCCTACCAAGTGTAGAGTCGTAATATTTTTTAAATGTTTGAAATCATACTCGTATCTCACAACTCTATTAATATCAGGGTGCTTCTCATTGGTGAGCCCATGCTTCTTAAATACAGTCAAACCATAATCTAATAAGTAACTGAACCAGACGAGTCATTCGACTACATTTTTTTTTTAAATGAGCACATATGGTAATCTATTTTTTACTAAGATGGTGGAATCAAGCATATTACCGCAGTTTATTTGGGTTTTACTCTCATATCAGAGGTTACCGAGAAGTTTTAATTAGCTTGGTTAGGCGTTGAACAATTTTTTTGAGATATCATGAAAATTTTCCTAGGCGTTTCGACAAACTTTAAGCCTACTAGTCCATTTAATAGAGAAGTATTTGAAGGATGACTTATTTTGTTTGGACTCTTTCGAAGATAGGCGATATACAACAACATTGTATCTCTATCGCAGTCCCGACATGTAGGTGTTATTCTCATTTTTTGGATCATAGATCGTTTCTTATAAACAGTAAAATGGTTAGCCGTACATCTCTTGAAATAAGTACAATATGGGCCTGTTGTTTAACTCTGTACTAATAAACCAACCTTCACTTGTAATGAAGTTATCTCCTCCCTTTATGGATAGTTTATGTATTTCCATAGATTTAAAGTCCGTTCACCGTGTAATGATATTGATTTGTATTAATCTAAATTATGTAAAAAGTCATGGATGAAGGTAATTTTTCTTTAAAGTAATATAGGTGGAGTATCCTTTTAAGATTCATCCATGAACAAACACGCGTTTCTCAGAATGAGATGAAAAGGACTTCGCCACTAAAATATATTTTTTATACCATCTTTCTTGTTAAAATATCTACTGCGTTGTTTCTTGTGAAAAGAAGCCACTTCAGAGTATTTGGCAAAACACGCCATTTCTTTATACCAATAAGAAGCTAGCCTTCACAAAACCTGTCGCCAGGACTCTTTATATTGGTTAGTTTTTACATTGTTGACCAGGGGAGAAAATGCAAGGGGTATGTCATATATAAACCATTGTGCGTATGTTTATGGCATGAGGATGATCTCCGGCATCTCACATCTACACCGAGATCA
>CABFOW010000061.1:56904-74812 GCA_902141385.1 Timema californicum
TATAAATAAACCGTGTGTGAAATAACAGCCATCAACATTTCTCTTTCTTTAATAATATTAATACCGATTTAATTAGTGCTCGAACACGGGGCTATAGACAGCTGATTAAACGGTATTTTTTCCGCAGTGATGATAGGCGCTCGATAACGGAGCTTTATACAACCTAAAAAAACATCACATCATTTTATATCAAGGAATTAATCCGTTGTGTATCAATCGACGCCCGAAGCGGTGCGATTAATCACATAGTACAACGATCGACGTCAAAAAGAGTGGCGTTTTTATCCGATAGTATTACAACCGTAGGAATTGTTTTCTGAAAGGCCTTTTTCCCTAACCGGAAATCTATTATATAGTAGGATATTGGTAGGAAAAAAGAGCTTTAAGAGAGTAATTCCTACCATGAATGGAGTATACCTATCGTCCGTCTAGTATCGTAATCTTTATCTGATTCGGAAATTCTTACGCTCGCCAGTCAAGAGCAGCGACACACTATGACTGAATAAATATTGGTTGGCAATATGGTGACACATAGGCTGAGTCAGTAGCAGTCATATGTTTCAATAAACATTATTTAATGAAAATCCGCTAATTGACTATTCTGTATGGCTTCAGCCTTATCTTCCTAAATAGTAATTTAATAACAATAATGTTATAACCGGTGGCCAGTTCATAGAAGATGGGGGTACACTCACACATGTAAATAGCACCAGAGATGTTTAATATTCTAGAATTAGCTAATTTAACGACATGTAATATAAAATATACAATTACTTACAAAAAATGATGGTTGATATATAGTAACTGTCAATGGGTAAACTACCCTAAATCTAAATTATTTTTGGACCATGCAGATGTCTTAGGCTTACCAGCATTCTATGATAAAATGCAGGTTACAACTGTCCTATTTAGTTTGTCTCTGGACTAGCTTCGGGTCATGAACCGGCCATTCATCCCTAACTGGAATTTACATTATCAGTACAGAAGCCATTGTATCAAGACTAAGAACGTAATCGTAAGCCAGGCGTCCTTCCTAATTTGCAACAATTCTTAGTTTCAACTATGCACTTCTGTAGCTGCACATTATTAACACTTGGGTGTACACTCTGTTCCACAAGTTGTTAGCTCACAACAACAATATTATGTATGATTTATACTGTGTTGGAGAGTTAATTATCAAAATATAATTTTACTTGCATTTTATTTTAGTGTTGCATTAGCTAATAAACGACTCGTTTTCATTATTTCGGACCTAATTAGTTTAGTCGGGTTTCTAACACATATTTCTACCGCATCACACGTGCAACGACTGTGAAAATGAATGGTCCAATGTAAGTAACAGTGATATAAATTCAGTTTTACAAGCGTACTCTTGAGTAAAATAGGACAACAATACAGGAATATTATCCTTCTTCCACTCAACGAAAATTTCAAGGCCGAATTCATCAATGATTTAAGCCCAAAATATTTTTATTTTTTTTAATTCAGAGAAGAGCTTATAAAAAATCCTATAATATGGAATCTCAGTTTAGTTTCCCATATTTTTGAAATGTTATACCTTTTCCATCCACACGTTCAATTCCCTCCACATCCCTACACCTGATTTATATCGTAGATGTGTGATTTACGGGTTAGCTCAGACACTTGTTGCTTGTGCGAACGAACGTAATAATACGACCGTGTGAGATACATCCTCTCTCTTTCTAGCAACAGGTGATCGGCCTGGCAGTTGAGTTTCATCCGGAGCTTAGAAAATCACGTGTGTAAATCCCATCCCCCTCCTTTCTCTGTATTGATTCAAGTTTTGAAACCAGAACTCCTTGTAAACGGGGACCAAGTGCAATGTGAGCCAAATCATTTATATACATCATAAATGTTTTCATACTTAATTCAGTATAGAAACTCCTACTGTAATAATGATGGCCAATATCACCTAATAACTAGTAAATTAACTTCTACGAAATATACGACAATCATTCTCACATTAATTGATTTTATTATTGTTTTGGGAAAAGTTTATGTTAAACAAAATTATAACTTTCAGAAAATGGTTTATGTGTTTATTAAGAGAAGTTTTGTACACATTTTGTAGCAAACAAATATTTGAGCCAAAGTGTTTAAACTACATTGCCGGTATAATTTAGAGCCCATCTCAGCCCACGGATGACACCTAGCTCGGGTATTACAACTCGAACCAGACGCCGCATTGTGGAAAGATTTTTCTGCACAGGGATTTTGAAAATTAATTTCAAATCCATCAAGTGTGGCAGAATTGGGCACACATCGAAATGTACTAGTCACTTAAAAAAACTTAAAGATATGAGCATTCATGATATATATTCATTTAAGGGATATTTGGTATTTTTCCTTTATAAATTTGGCTATGAAACCCCGTAGTTCTTTTTTTATTAAAAACCTGCATTGTACTTTAAAAAACAGTGTAAATAATACCGTAAACAAATTTAAAATACTTTAAGAGGTACAACATTGATAAAAATAGTTATTTTTAAATAATACATGACACTTATTACTGACCGCAATTTTTTTCTAATTTGTAAAATTAATAATATGTAAGTAAGCCCCCCCTTTGATACAATTTACGTTCCAAGCGTGGTTTATTTTATAATACCCTAGTTAATCGGTTGTGAGCAAGAATATTAAATTATTAACAGGAATTTCACCATTTGAAAATATCCTAGTTTTTATTATGTCAATCAGTCCTCCGTTTGAAAAAATAAATTTTGTTGAAGGTTTAGTAAACATAAAACTATTATAAATTACATCTTAAAGTAAAATCTAATGTTTGACAATTATGTGAGAGGTACTAAGACCCTTTAGATCTAGTAAATCTTTAGCCATTACATGTAAACGTTTGGCAATTTCCGTGGAAGCGCTTCTATAAGCACACTTTACCTTAACGTCATCCATCATAAACACCGCTTATATTCTCCACCCACTTCCTAAATGTCGTCAGGACACCAACTTGATACTGTGATAAGAATTCAACCTTGATGATTAATTGACGAACTGAAGTTATCACGAGCTTGTGATCTATCTCACGTGTATCCCTGGACCAAATGACGTCTAATAAATCTCCATTCACATGCGACCTAGTTCAAAGCCACCTACTTGGTAATTATGCCACTTCAGAAAGTTTGGTAAACATTCTGAATTGCGTTCAATATGGGAAAAGGATAGTAATTAACAAGGTAGTTTACTGTTTTCTTTTGAAAACAATTTACAACCGTTTGAAGAACTAAATAAATGGTACAACACAATCGCACACATTTTCTTATAATTACAAAGAACATTTTCAAAATTAAGTATTTAGTAAACTATCCTTTGGTGAGATTTCCTCATACAATCAAACATATGTTCATGATAATCACAATAAACACTTTTATAAATAAATTGTTAAACTACTTTAAATCATTTCAAATTTACAAAAATAAGTTATTTGTAAACTACCCTATAATTATTTATGATTACTTTTGTATAAAAACTTTTTCTTATTTAACACAAAAATCTAATCCTATATACCCATTTTGAATTGAATCATAAAGGCAAATTTCGAAAAATCTCAATTTTTAATTTCTTGCTATTTTACAGGATTGTGATCGTCAAAAAAATCGAACTCGAGATTTTGATGGATCTTGACGTTTTATGGCCCCTGAATCCAGAAAAGTTATTTTTGAATTTCTGCCTATCTGTCTGTACCTCCAACTAGAACTTAAACTTATTTACCGATTGGGCTAAAACTTGGTATCTAGGGTTTTCATAGGGTTTCCCTGAGAGGTGTTTGTAATAGGATATCCAACCATAAAGTTAAGGGTAGTTTACTTAAGGGCAAAAAGAGAAGAAAAAATCGATTTTCTTAAAATCGGCTCTAACGATTTTGCTTAAATTTAATTTCAAAACATTTATAATTATTTCAAACAAAATGGATACTTCAAATATTTCAGAAAAATGACTTTAAGGGCTCCAGTCTGATTCGTAAATTATAATTTTTTTTCATAATATCTCCTAAATTATTTGGGATATGAAATTACTTATCATTACAAATATGTAGGTCTATTTATAATACAAATATTTTAATTGAAGCATATTTTTTATAAAACTAATAACGTTCAAGCTATACACACACACACACACACACATATATATATATATATATATATATTAACTTTATGAAGGTGGCCAATCACCCTACCATTACACATTAGCAAAAGTGCGTATAAGCCGAATGGGTAGTAAGACGTGGTGCTAGTAATAATAATAATAATAATAATGTTTCTAACACAAAAGGTAAAGTATTTCGACTGTATAAAATATCTAACCTGAAATGTTGATGGATGTCGACGTCTCATGACCCCACAAACACTAAAAAGTTGTCTTTGCAATGACGTCTGTCTGTGTGTCTGTGTGTCTGTTTGAACTTAAAATTAATAGTAGTTTAATAAAGGACGAAAATAGAAAAAAAATATTTTGATTAAAATTTATATCTGGGCGTTGATTAAGATTATAAATAAACTAGCTATTTTCAATTTCCCATAAGATGACTTTTAGGGTACTTTATAGAAGCAGAAACTCCCGTATCTCCACAACTATTTGAGATACTAAATAAATTTTATTTGTAAAATTGTAGTACTATTAAAAATAAAACACTCTTAAATTAATTATATTTTTATAAAACCAATCGTTTCTGAGATATTGGCAAAAATATTAATACAATTATGTGAGCTTTAGTTGTAAAGATACACTACTTAAGTTTTAACGTAATATTTTCCAATGACATAGAGTAATTAATTATAAGCAAGTTTCTCAAAAGTTTGTTATTTTTTCCTTAAATTTCTAAGGAGAAATGTTTGTACAAAAATGATCTATCTCCATTTTAGACTCAATAGTCAATATTTACACTTTTTATTGGTCAGCATTTATAAATGAGAAATTTAATAGCAATGTGATGGCATGAAGATTTGCGACACCTAATAAAATGTCGAAAATTTTAACCGAAGTTGAAATTTTAATACGAAGTGTTGACCCTTGTGGGTCTTATATTGGTATTTTTTATCGGTCCAAACATACAAACGAGGACATTAATTCTTTAAAAATAAAATTTAAAACCTGGACTAAAAAAAAGTTTTACATAAGTATAGTGCAATTTATGCTTGGGTTTGCTAGTGTCTATTATCTTGTTTCACATATATTACGAGTTTTAAGTGAATATCTCCATTTTAAAGCAATAGAGCGAGAAAGTCCATGCGGAGTTCCGTACCATTTATTTATATTTTGTTAAAAGTAAACTAGGGTAGATTGGGTAAAGATGAGGAGGCGGGATAAGACGGGGTACCGAAGCTCCTTGCCTAGGAGCTGCTTCTATCTTGCGGAAAAGTAGCACACTAGTTTTAAAGAAAGGTAAAGAAACGACTTTTAGCACAGCGGACATTTTGCTCTCGTTGTTTGCAATGTGTATGTCTTATTCTAAAGTTAGTGATTTTCGCTCAGGCCTTATTTTGTTGGTTCATAATTGAACGTGAGTTTTGGTAAGTAGTATTCTACAGAACATACTCCTTATAATATTAATGAAATAGGTAGTTTATAAGGATATTTTTACAGTGGTTGAATTTTATATTACTCAAAACCTAGCCCAGGCCAGACAGTAAACACGCTAAATGGCGTCAGTGGGACATTTTAGGACGAGGCATTTTAGGAGGGGCATGACGGGGTAGTACTCCATCTTGCCCCACTCGTATTTCAACAATTGTTCTATTCTTTTCAGATTTAATGAGATGGTGAGACACTACCAAAGGAAGTCGGATCGGGGGAGATGGTCACCAGAATCTATGAAAGGTGCAATTGATTCCATTATTAGTGGATAAATGGGCTATAAGAAGGTAGCCAGAATATTTAATGTTACACAGTCTACTCTTTAAGAAAAGTGAAAAAAGCCAAATTACTGCCGCTTGACAGGGGAGTTATGACAGTTTATGCTTCCGGAAATATTTATCAAAATCAACAAAACCCTATTTCAGTTCAACCCTTGGGACCTATTCAAACTGTTTTCTCTGTGGAAGAAAAGGGCCTTCTTGTAGACTACATTTTAAAAATGAAAGAAAGGCTGTTTGGCCTAACTTCGTATGACCTCAGGCACTTAGCATATAAGTGGGCTGACAAATTTAAGAAACATCATAGCTTTAATAAAGATAATAACAATAGCCGGCAAAGACTGGCCACGTGGATTCAAATCTCACCACCCCAACTGACGCTTAGAAAACCAGAAGCCACAAGTGCGGTTAGAGCAGCTGATTTTATCAAAGCGAGAGTTGGGAAGTTTTTTTTTATCTTTTGACCCGAGTTGTGGACGAAAACAAACTAACCCCAGACAGGATACACCATTGTGACGAGACTGGCATGTCGGTAGACCCAAAGCACAGATCTTAAATACTCTCACTGCAAGGCAGAAAGCCAGTTTATAGCCTGACATCTGCTAAGAGAGGCAATACGATCACCATTGAAGTTTGTTTCAGCGCTTCTGGAGTATACATGACTCCTCTTTTTGTCTTTCCTAGTGACCATGGAAATAATCAGTTTATGAACGATTGTACCCCAGAAGCATGGGCTGAATACCATTCAAGTGGTTTGATGCAGTCGTAAATATTTGTGTCGTTGTTCAAGAAATTCGTGGCATGGAGTCAGGCAGGTAAGGATTCACCAGTTTTACTTCTACTTGACGTACACTTCACACACACAAAAACATGGCTTTAATAGATTATGCTAGAGACATTGGTGTCGTTATGTTCTGCTTTCCGCAACATTATATTCATCACTTACAGCCCTTGATGTGAGTTTCATGAAACCTTTGAGTGTCTTTTACGATCAAGAGGTAGCTATTTGGCTTCGGTAAAGCCATGGTCATCTCGTTACACAGTTCAAAATATCAAAATTTATGGAAACACCTTTGCGAGAGCAGCGACAATGACAACTGCAATTTATGGTTTCCGTGAGACAGGTGTTTGTCCACTCAATACAGCTTTTCTTGGTGAACACGACTTTGTATAGTCTGATACTACAGACAGAGCACTTGAGCCTACTGCCGACCAAGGTGCCAAGCTTGTTGCTGTACAAGATCCAGAACCTGTTGCCGTCATAGGTCCCGAGCCGGTTGCTGTACAAGATACAGAGCCTGTTGCTATACAAGATCAAGAGTCTACTGCCGTCCTAGGTCCCAGCCCTGCCACTGTCCAAGGGTCACTCGTATGTGTTACCCCAAACTCTCAGCATTTCAAGGTTTTGTCAAAAACGTCCTGTTCTCCTGAGGACATTTTACCAATACCCAGTTGCATTGGGATCCGAATTAACTAGAAGCCTTGAAAACACGGACAAATTGTGGTAATAACTGGATCCCCTTATAAAAATGAATTACAAAGTGAGATTAATGTGCAAGCTTGAACAGAACATCAAAAGCTAGAAAAGTTTAAGAAGAGGAAAGAAAGCAGAATGATTCAAGAGAAAAAAAATAAAGAAAAACAAAGCTAAAGAAAGCTCGGAAAAGAGTTTTGACTTTGCACTATCAACTATAAACAGAAAAAGGTTTACCAGTCAAACCATAAAAGTGAGAAAGTTATTATTATTATTATTATTATTATTATTATTAGCACCGCGTCTTACTACCCGTTCGGGTTATACGCACTTACGCTAATGAGTAATGGTAGGGTGATTGTGAGATGAAATGGAGGACCTACAGTTTAACGTGGAATCCGAACCACGGTGGAGGCCTGGCATTCCCCACATTCACAAGATGTCTTGTCAGAGGTGAAGGAAGGGGTTTGGTAATCAGATAAATCTGTGCTGGGACCGAGGATTAAAGTGAGAAAGTGAACAAAACTAGACTTATAACAAGGCCTCCGCTTAAAAGGGAAATATTGGATTCTTAATCATCGTCCGAGACTTCTGATGCCAAATGCCTATATTGTGGATATTTATATTCACAATCAAATGAAGGATGGATTAAGTGTTGGAAGTGCCAGAAATGGGCTCATTGTTTGTGTGCATGGGAGGAAGATAAAGACGATGAAGCGGTTCATCTTTGTTATATTTGTAAAGACTAGCCCCCTCTTGCCCCGTGTGTTTTCTCATATTGCCTCGTCTGGTGGGGCAAGATGAAGTTTTTGACTTATATAATTACAAAATTTGTGTTTAGTTTCAGTTTGAAAATATAATTTTGATTTCAATGCTATGAATACTATAAAATATTGTACTACTAAAGACATGCTTTTCAGATTAAATTGCTGTTTTTATTCACTACAGCCGTTTTCTTGTTAAGTGCCCCATCCTGCCCCACTCTCCTCTACCTTAAACAAATTTGTTTAGAAACATAAACATAAATAATTATTGATGATGTAAAAAAATCCCTGATACCAAATTTGAACAAAATCATTAGGGTTATTTAAAAAACCAAACAAATTTTACAACAATCAATAATCAGTACACATAGCTTAAACTACTTTTTACCCTAAAACAAGTATACAGTGTTATTTTTCATGTAAGTATACCAATTTTTATACAAATTATTATATCTATTTTCAAAGTATTTCAATTTAAAAAAAAGTCAACAATGAATTAATCATAAGTATGTTTTCAACCCAAAATTTTTGCGATTTGTCATATCAAGCACTATCAAAATACACATTTGGAACCAAATCTATAGAACCTTTTTTAAAATAGTTCAGATTTTAGAAGATTCATTCGTCAGTAAGCTACCCATAAACTGAGGTTTACTCAAAAAACCTTAATACAGTGTTATTTGTCATGTCAAACACCCCCAAGATAACCATTTTAAACAAAATCTTTAGAGTCAGTTTTAAATAAGTTCAAATATTTTTAAAATATGGCTCCAGGAAACTATACATAAACGAATTTTACCTCAAAAACAATAATACAGTGTTATTTGCCATGTCAAACATCCACAAAATACCTAATTGGTACCAAATAGTTTTAAACATTTATAAAATAACTCAAATTTTTAAAAATCAGTCGTCAATAGTTACCTAATGCATATTGGAACACTTTTGCTTGGTAGTAAGATAAAAATAGCAAGCAAAAATTAAGTTAATTAAAATAGTATGGTACTTAAAATTATTTTACTTATTCATGTGAATTAATTATAAGAATTAAGACTCAAAATATAGACATTTTATAAGATATTTCGGAATTTTAGCACTAAATCAGTGTTTTTCAAACTTTTTCGGAGTGCGACCCCAATTTTCGCCTCTGAGATCGTCACGACACCCCCTCGCGATTAGATCCTAGATTTTTAATTGATATAAAATGATTGTATATCTATTACCAACTGTATCACTCACTTTTATTAAATAATTTGAAAAAACAAATAGTATATATAGCATATACAATGTCAAAGATTCTAAACATCAGGTGCAGAGTTAGTGGGATTTTTTAGTCTGCATTGATGCACGTAGTTTCTTAAACCTTGGCTATAGTAAATAAATAGGCAATCTGAGATACAGCTCTACTTTAAGCCGATTCCTATATTTAGTTTTAATGGCAGTCACAGCAGAAAGTCCGGTTTCGCAGATGTAGGACGTGGAAAAGCGCAAGAGAACTACTACAGATTTTGCACTCATATTTGGTACTTACTTTCATCCTGAAGCCAAAACTGTGCGAGCTCACATGTTTTAAAATTTTGTTCAATTTTGTAATCTGATGGCAGGGCTATCAGTTTCTCTTGTTTACTAATTGGCAGCCTCTTTCCTCCTTCCGCAGAAGAAGGATTTCGCATCCACTCCTTTTTTACAATCATCATCAACGAATTCTTTAAAATAATTTTTAATCCTAATTTTAGCAATTTGAGGGGGTCAGTGATAGAAAAAATGTGTTAAATCATACTGCACATTGTCTTGTTCTTCAAGAGTTTAGTTCAGACTTGGGAACATGTCAAGAAAACTTTATTCAACTGTAGCCAGCCGTTGATCCTGTTTACCAATAAAAGCGCCCACCTTGTCACTTGAAGTGAAATTGTTCAATCCAGACCTCTGCAATGACGTGTTTGAAATATTAAGTATTTAAAATATATCAGCAGATACACTAGTTTGCACAATAAACTATTTATATTGATCTCATTTTTATTCCCGGGATAGTCACTGACTTTGAGGTAAAGACTAATTTCATCCTTCAGTTCAAATGCCTTTGCCAGTACTTTTCCGCGTGACAACCCGTGTGCAACATATTAGTAGTGTAAAAGAGAGCATTGTGCTCAACCACTGTTCCCTCACCTTAAACAGCAAACAAACGTGATTCAGTTGGTCTTGTCTTAATTTAGTTCACTATTTTAAATATGGAACCAAAGACAGCACTTAGTTCTGTACTCAACTTTTTTTTATGCATATGATTCATTGTGGCTTATACAGTGAGTCCAAGCGGCATTGTAAGCCTTCCCTTTCACGAGAGCTCGTAAAGCAATCATTTCTCCAGACATGGCGGGAGCACCATCACTATACATCCCAAAACAATTTTCCCACTTCATCTCACTTGCTGTCAAAAAATTATCTAGAATACTGGAACGTCCCTTAGCATTGGCTCTTCCCGGAATTGGCTTGCAGAACAGTAGGTCCTCTTTAAAAGATCTGTTATTGATGAACCGAACATAAACTATAAGGAGGCACTGGGCAGCCTTCACTGTGTCAGTGGATTCGTCGACCTGTATTGCAAATTTTGACAGTTTCAAAGCTTCGGTCAACTGTTCTTGTATGTCTTGCGCCATGTCGGATATCCGTCTTTTTCTACTGTATTATCTGCCAGAGGCATCTTTCGGACTAGATCTGCAGATACTTCGTCAAACATTATTTCAGTTATTTTGACAGCAGCAGCCAACACGAGTGTCTCTCCAACAGAATGAGGCGTCTTACATTTTACGATCATATACGAAACTTTGTATGATGCAAAAAGTCCCTTGGTGGGAATACTTGTCATTTTCATCATTGATTTGGTCTGTACAGAATATTCTTCCAATTTTTGCTTTAAAAATTCACACGGTTTTTTACATGCTGGCTGTTATTTGAATCCAGATTGTTTGGTTTCATGTTCTCTGAAGATAAAACAGACAAACACAGCAAGCACAAGGGTCTCTCCTCACCAGCTTTGTCAACACTAGTGAACGCGAATGACAAAAGATTTTCAATATGCGTTCTTACTTTTATTTTATTATCAGGTTCTTCCCTGCTGCAACTAGTAAAGCTTCTTTTTAGGAATTTATCCATGTCAATACTAATTATGGTGTAATTCACATGCACTTTTTTGAATAAGGTAGGGAAACTTATGGAAACACGCATAAATGAAAAGTATAGTACGACAATGTTGCAAGCTTGTCAGATAAGCATACACTTCGCACGATCGGCTGCTCATCACTCAGACAAGAAGGCTGATTCAGCTTCACTAACTCTCGGCTTTTATACGAAACCGAATGAGAGCTCACAGAAGAAAATTATAAGCTTGGCGGATATTTTCATTTGAACAGAACGACTGCTTGCAGTGCTATACACACAAATATGAGGCTGCTGAAGTTAACTGTGACGTCAAACATGCAGTCGGAGTAAGAACAAAAATATTCTGTTTTTATTTGGATTTTGATCTTTACTATGATCATTGAAATCTCGTAAAAGAGTAAATACATTATAAGTTTACAGTCTTCACAAGACTTGCAACCCCTCAGGTTGGAGATCACTTCATTAATATTGATAACATTAAGGTTTACCAGAAAATCATAAGAAATACATGTGTATATACATATAGGTTTATATATATATATATATATATAATTTACACAAACCAAACAACTTTATGATCTAAAACGAATATATACAAGCGTATATATTATATGTTTGGTGCAAAGCCCGAAAACGGCTAATGGACGGATTTTTTTTGCTCAACGCTAGGATTGGACGTGTTAAAATTATCAAAATTCATAGCTCTATTCAATCTCGGGCCTTGGCCATCTCCAAACAGCCAAACCAAGAATTGTGCAGTTATTAAACTACAAAAGCTTGAAATAACATTTTAGTTCGTTTCTCGGCCAGATTGAGCATGTGGCGCACGCCCATTTTTAAGTAACTACATGAATTCAAGAGGGCAAGTGGATCTCATCGATACGCAAACAAAACCAGACCGAGATTACAAATATATTTTGAATTATCGTTACCACCTGTCCAAATTGGTTTTTGGAAGTCTAACCTAGCTTAACCTAACCTAACGATTGTATTTTCAACTTTGCTTGTTTAGTAACTGCACAAGCTTGGGTTTGGCTGTTTGGAGACGGCCAAAGCCCGAAATTGAATATAACTTTGGACATCGATCATTTTAAGACGTCCAATCCCAGGATTGAAAATAAAATCCATCCATTGGCCATTTCCGGGTTTGGCACCCAATGTATAGTACGTTTATGTATAATATATCATATAATATTCATGTGTGTTTGTCCTTCCAGGGTTTATTCTCCCACTTCCTAAAAACCCTAGAGAGAATGAATTTGATATGGACGCTAAAAATAATTATGTATTTCTGAAAATAGATTATACTAAAACAAATGAACAAGCTTTCAAATATTGTGTAGCTTATTTTATCTTGGAAGAAAATTTTCAAAACATATTTTTTCAGTAAAATACCTTTGTATAAATTTTATTCAGAAAAACAAACCTATAATTTTGTTAATCACAATAAAAATATATAAAAATATATAAATATATAAAATATATAAATATATATAATATATATAATATATATTATATATAAATATATAAATTTTAAACCCAATTTTTAAAATAGTTTTTAACAAATTTCTTATTTTCAAAAATAAATTATTTATAAATTACACTAAGATTATTTTTGATTTGTAAAAATAAAAACGTATTCTTATTTATCATGAAAATCTATTCTCAGGCCTAATTTTTAACTCAATCTAAAAGGATAATTTTGAAAAATTTAATTTTTTGATAGTATGTCATATGTCTGTATAGAGTCGAACCTTAACTAGGTTGTATTGAGGGTTGTTTCTAGTATATATGCCACTTTCTTTGTGTACAAATGCGGATACATTTCCTTTTAAATGCCACCTTACTTATCCCTACACCATTAGTGTAAATATGCGGCTAGCCAGTTCGAGTAGTAAGAAACCCGTTCAAAGAAAATAAAAATATATTCTATGTATGTATAAAATATATATTATTCAAGATAGGGAGAGCTAGATGTTGTACTTTTGTAAGTCTGGAAGTGAACTTTCAAGTTCCTAACGCCATCGAGTAAGTAAGTAAGTAATAATAATATAAATGTTCAGTTAGATATTTAAATAGTGTATAGTTTTCAATTATCTGCATCATTTTTGTATATTGGCCTGTTACATGACAAATTTGGCCAATATTACAGAAAGACGAAAACAATGGGGAAAAAAATTAATTAATCTAGATCCGTTTATGTGAATAAATAGAACTTGGAAGTGAGACCATAAATGTATAGAACCGGCTTCGAAACCGATTAAGTTTCGGAACAGACACATCACAAAATGTACTGTTAATAAGTATTTGTTTCTTAGAATACCCACATCTTAAATGGTTATTGTGATCCTATATTCTGGTAAATAGGCATAACGCGCACTATAGGGTGTTCCTCTCTCAGTCATAGGTCGACTAAAAGCTCTCCCCTTGTAACTCAGGGGTGGTAAAGTGGCTCCCCTGGTGGCGGACAGGATAAAACTCTCGCATTAAGTGAACACATAAAACAAAGGTCATGGGCTTGGTCTGTTTAACAACACCATACTTATCCGAGACTTGACTTTTCCATTTGCCATGCAGGAGACATCTGTACCACTTTATATGTCTACAAACGAAACATAAAAAAAGTATGCACTAATAAATGTCACGGGTTCGTGTCCATCATTATTGTCTAGTTGGGGTACATTCTGTGGAGGTAATTTTGATTGGAACACGTCCACATCACTGAAAGGTTGTTGTGTAAACTTCCAGTCTAAAGGGCTATTCTGTGATACCAAGCGAGGGCAAAACTTTTTTATTTTTTATTTATTTATCACATCTTACTACCCATTCAAGTTATACGCTCAAGTACTAATAACGCTAATGGATTAGGAATTGAGAAGGTTGCATTTAGAGGAGTTGAACCCACATTTGCGTGGAGGGAAAGTGGAAAACCGTTTAGGGAAAACCACCCCCAGTTCACCCGAACAAGATTCAAACCTTGATCTCCTCGTCCTTGGCAGTCTGGCTCAACACGAAACTAGCGCGTTAGCTAACTACGCCACAAAGGCAGGTGTGAGGGTATACATAATTAGCTATTTTCCCTCCACTTTGGTGGTCGCATGGTCAAGAGCACTATTATTATTATTATTAGCACCGCGTCTTACTACCCGTTCGGCTTATACGCAATGTGTAATGGTATGGTGATTGCGAGATGAAATGGAGGGCCCACAGTTTAACGTGGGATCCGAACCACGGTGGAGGCCTAGCATTCCACACATTCACAAGTTGTGATTAATACACGTCTTGTCTGAGGTGAAGGAAGGGTTTGGCAATCAAATAAATCTGTGCCGGGACCGAGGATTGAACCCCGGACCCCAACACAGAAGTCTGACACCTTACCCCTAGACCGCCAGGTCCCCCTAAGGCGCTGTTCTTGCAGCAGCCTAGACCACCTATGAACGGGAAATTGAAGTTTGAATTTCGGTTGGATGTACTGATGGTGGTTTATCCACACTCACTCCATGCAAATATGGGTACACTTCCTATAAATATAACCTTCCTCACCCCTAAAACAATTAGCTTAATTATTATATAAGCGTATAACTCAAACGTGTAGTAATATGCGGTATTAAATTACAAATTATTATTCTATTTAGAGCTCATATGTCAAACACTAACCTATAATTACTATATGATTCGATCTGTTTGGTTAGAATATTTTCTGTGATATTTTATTGCAAGATATCATAACTAAAGATTAATTTCATTTTTAAACCACATAGGCCATTTCTATGTACCAATCGATGTATTTGGCTATAACATTTTCGTGAAATTTTGTTACAAAACATTATTTCCCGTAGATTCTATTTTTAAACCATGTTGTGACTGATTTGTAATCTATTTATTTGGTTAGAATATTTCCCTGGCAATTTTGTTACAAAACAATATTTCCTTTTGGATTAATTTCTAAACCACATAACCCACTGCTATCTAATTTATTAGAATATTTACCATGTTATTTTATTACAAAACATCCTGTAGATTAAATGTTCCAAATATTTGACAAAGCGTATATCCTGTATCGGGTAGTAAGACGCGGTGCTGAAAACAACAACAATGTGAGTCATTTCTGTGTGTCAATTAATCTATTTTGTTAGAATATTTCCTGTGCTATTTTAATCAAAACATTATTTTCTATATTTTCAATAATATTCATGGTTGTTTGTTGGTAAGGTAATTTAAAATTAATAAATAAGGAAATAAACTTAAATGCTTAGTCAAAAGTAAATTAATGTTTGTATAAACAGCTCCACGTAAATTAGTCAAGATAAGATTAAATATCTCTATACCAATTTATTTAACCTTTAACAGAACTAATCAATTATACTATTTAGTTAACCTTTAACTGTTTCTTAACCATAGTTTAACCTTATCTTAATGGTATATTTACATTGGTTTTCCTCATACTGAAGATGTCTAAACGCCAAAACATGTAGTCGTTTCAATACCTACGATGACTTAGTAATTTCATACATTAAGGAGACGTCAAACTTTTTATTAATTATATCCTGTTACATAAAGAAATAATATTTCAAACATCATCTTTAAAGCTTATAAATATAATATTATTAAACTGATATACTTACATTTTTCCTAATAATGTTTTATAAAAATTTGTTCTGGATATTACAATGCATGTCTTGTCCAAGCAACTTGTAAATTTTAGAACATAATCATCTACTCTTGTGTGTTATTCAACTAAAACTTTATACTATACATTTAAAAGTGTTACATGTTATATAATTTAATTGTCAAATTTAAGCGATTATTTTTTTCATACTTCTTCGTGTTATGTACTGTAACTTCAACTTCATCATTATATATATACATTGTAAGCCTAGTGTTAGCCTAGTTATTCACACTTTTCTTGTAAATTACCTAATCATCCTGTATCCTCAGTTCTATCTTCATTCAAATAAGTCTTTTATCTATTTATATAACTTTCGATTGAAGTAAAATTACATATGTCAAATTGCTTTTTTTGTAACGTTCGTAAATGCTACCTTCCTATTGAATAACATCTATTAACTTTTTACCTCTAAAATATCCTTCAATTTATGATATTTCGTAAAATTATAATTATATATTATGTTATTTTTCTTATCATGATCATTAATTCAAATATAACTTTATAGTTTCTTCTTGTTTTATGTATTATAAACATTTTACATCCTCTTTTTAACTCTTTTGTCCGCATTTAATATGTTACTTGTTACAATTATCAACTTATTTAATCTTACCTTGACTTGTTGACGTGGAGTTTCTTACAAAATATTAAGTTACTTTTGACTATAACAATTAAGTTTCTCTACTTATTTTTAAATTTTCCTATCTATTTCACTTTTCAATCGTATAACCCATTTCTATGTGTTAATTGATCTATTTGGTTAGAATATTTCCTGTGTTATTTTAATCAAAACGTTATATCCTGTAAATTTTATTTTTAACCCAGATAATTCATTGATAAATGAAAGTAGAGTTCACTACCTAAACCACGTGGCCACATGTGTGGGCCATGATTTAATTAGCCTGGAAACACATATTAAAAGGAACAACTTGAAAAGATATACACTAACTTACTGGTTCTCAAACTTTGGTGAGCGTACCTCAAATGGCATGTAAAATTATTCCCGGTTGTACGCCGTAAGAAACCAAACAAAACAAGCAAGTTAAAGTCGGAAAAAGATAATTAATGCCTCATCATATCATATACAAAATTAATATGCTACGTTCAAGTCTAACCAAAAGTAAAATAAATTTATTCAGTATTTGGGGGAGCGGAGGGGGTGGAAACGTCGATTCAAGCTCAGACAGCTGGTGCAGCCAAGCAATATTGTGTTATTATATCCCTGGGTACCATTAAAAATGTACCAAAATAGTAAATATTTAGAATTATCTTGGTGGTTCAGCAAATTATGGAGATTTTTGGGGTGTTACGCCATTGAAAAGAGTTGGGGATTGACTGCTTTGGGAGATTATTTCTTGAGGCTGATTGGCCAAACATCTAAGAGATTTTATAATTTTTATCGGCAATAATTACCGAAAACCTTTTTAAAGAATTTACTCGACTCAACATTTTTAGATTATTTCAAACACATATGGAATTTTCATTAGTCTAGTAAAAATAATAGGCTATATGCTTCAAAGTAGGCTCCACAAATCAAATTATAGATTAAAATAATTTATATATTTAAGTTATTCAATATGTAAACGCGGTTCTATAATTTATTCAGTAGAACGTGTTCTATAATATATTTTATCTAATATAGTATATAAACTGGATAATGGTACCTTGTGACGCGTCTTACCACCCGTCCGGAGGATAAAAAAATGTGAAATTGTTTAGAGAAACCATTTTCAATACATCCAGCTAAGAATTGAACACCTTACCTTCGTTGCCAACAAACCAGGTCAGACGATACTGCTTTCATCCGCAGGCTCGCTAGTACGAGTGACCACAGAATCAACCTAATTTAATAAACAACATTAACCGTCTCGATGGCGTAGTTGGCTAACGCGCTAGTCGTGTTGAGTTCGACCGCCGAGGACGGAGAGATCGAAGTTCGAATCACGGTCGGGTGAACTGGGGG
>CABFOW010000061.1:74886-99803 GCA_902141385.1 Timema californicum
GGGGGGGGGGGGGTTCCTAAATGGCTTTCCCACTCTCCCTCCACGCAAATGCTGGTTCACTTCCTCTAGATTAAAACTTCCCAATTCCTAATCCAATAACGTAATTAGTACTTAAGCGTATAACCCGAACGGTTAGAAAGACGTGGTGCTAAATAAGTCATAAATATAATTCTTTTTTTTTCAAATCTAAATATCTAAGTTTTTTGAGAATGTATTTGTCTTCTTTCATTTATAAGAAATAATTTGTCGGTTGAACTTGGGTTGGTTCAAGGTCATTTTATACATATTATTTACTCTTTTTTCTTATCTTTTTCTAGCACCACGTCTTTCAACTACCTGTTCATGTTATACGCATATGTAGTCTACTGATTCCACTAATGAGTTAAGGTTTAAGAAGGTTAATTTTTAGAGGAAGTGTACCCCCATTTACTTGAAGGAAGAGTGGAAGACCATTTAGGGAAAACCACCCATAATAAATCCGACCAGGATTTGAACTCCGATCTCCCATTCATCGGAAGTTTAGTCTGTTGCAAGAGTTACGCCTTAGATCATGCGGTCACAGAAGCAGATATTTTTCTTAATGCTATATTTTTTCAAACGCTAGTTATTTGAGAAACATGTAACCACAGCGGTAACAGAACGTTCTAGAACATTACTCTTATATGTAGGCCTCCTTTATTGCTGTTCATATTCGGGTTTGGTGTCCTTCCCCTATCGGGTTTTCTCTGTGGTTTTTTCATACTCTCTTTGCGCTATTTTGGAAGAATCTATTCTAGAATACCTTCCTCATACCATCTTCATAGATTAATATTTTGTTGAAACTGTCCCAATTATAAGAACAAGATAAAAGTAGGGAGATATATATTTCATAAATTTGACCCTTGTGCGCGAATGTAAAGTACTTTGCAGTACATTTAGCCTGCTATCAGTACAGCAGTAGGATGCAACCGTTGGTGAATCACTGACCAATCTGCATAGTGCAACAAACATAGCGGGCCACAGGAAAAATAGAAAGTAATGACATTGGAAATGTTAAAAATTAAATAAAAACAACAATTAGTGCAAGCAAAATATAGTGGTATTACGAGTGTACTAATATAGTAAGTAAGATGACTGAGCCTGTTATTTTAATGCGAGTTTTTCTATAATATATATCTAGGTTTACTTATTTTTTGTACTACTTATTCAAATACCCTCTGAGATTGGTGGGCCCTAAGAAAATAGCCCCAGGTTGTGGATTGAACAACAGTTAGATACACCATTGTGGAGTTAAGAATGGCATGCTTTACTACCTTTCGGATTAAATTACGGTTAGATTGCATTTAAGTTAACTAAATTATCCCTCTGAACAAACCAGCGTTTAATTTCCCGCTCTAAATTGATGGTATTTATATAAATAATTTTAAAAAATGTATATATATATATAACCTCCTCGGTGGCGTAGTTGGCTAACGTGCTTGTCGTGTTGAGCTCGACTGCTGAGGACGGAGAGATCGAGGTTCGAATCTCGGTCGGGTGAACTGGGGGTGGTTTTTCCTAATTGGTTTTCCACTCTCCCTCCACTCAAATGCAAGTTCTCCTCCTCTTTCAACCCTCCCAATTCCTGATCCATTAGAGTAATTAGTACTTAAAGCGTATAACCCGAACGGGTAGTAAGACGCGGTGCTAAATATTATTATTATTATTATTATTATTATTATATATATATATATAAATTTTTATGCTCTGAAAGACGCTCATTTAATAACTGAGCTCACCCCAGAGCCCACGTTATTCACAGCGTCAGGTTTGCATTATACATACTTGCTGATGACGGGGAACGTTGAGACTCGCAATTCAGCCGCATGCATTGAAGATGATTTTTTTAAATTTGTGATTTAATAACGTGAGTTTTCTTTTCTAATGAATATATCTTTTCTTCAACTATACCACTCATCCCTACACCATAGATTAAGCAGTTTAGTGGTGTGTTTTTTTATCGAATGGCATTGTGAGGGACATTCCATCCATGTTCATTTGCCTTATGTGTAGACTATTAAACGTTCTGGTGGCACAAAACGTTTTTCAGGGTACAGCATGGGAGGTTGTCTACACGTCGTACCCGTAATAGGTTGATGTTATGATAGTTATTATAAAATTGTGGAACTTGTGTGGGTCTTAACCAACTTAAGTCTAATCATCCTAGACCCAGTGACCGTTGGGATCATACCCCTTATGAAGAAAATACGCCAGGTACCAACCGTGAATCGAACCCTGGACCCTTAGTCTCGTAGCCAGATTCATTGACCACTACACCATGGGGGCCGGTTAGCCGATAAGTAATTACTGTGTTAAAACATGCTAGTAGTTCTGTAAACATCAGAAATCACTCCCTCCATTCAAAAAATTGCTTAGTACATCAAGTTTAGAATTTTGTCATGATCTTTTCATTTAATACAGACTTAATATTTCTCTTTGGATTTAATATTGAGATATCTCCCTTAATTTCTCCTTGGATTTGAAGTTGATGTTTCACTTTATAATCTATCTGCTAGACCCCAATTTTCATGTAAATAGTACCATTTCTACGGTAAAGATGTATGGGGTGTCATTTTATTCAGATTTTTGTGTGTATATTACTTCCCCCCCTTACTAGCCATAAATTAAAAAAATGATGTTCGTACAAAAAAAATTAAATATAAATTCTCTACAAAAAGGCTCGGTTAATTTTTAAGGTTGAACCAACGATAAAAGCCATAAAGAGGGTCAAACCTGAAAGTTTAAAGTATTTGATTTCTGAATAGATAGAGCATTTATTTTCAAAAAGCATTTACATAATAATATTTAATAGTATATAAAATAATAATATTAAATATCATAAATAAATCATATAGCAATTTTACGCCTCACACAAAATGGAAGCATTGTAAAAATGAGAGAATTGTGAGGGATAACGAATGTGATAGAAAAGCGGCCCAATCCACCGTTGGAAGAGAAACAAGTGAAGCTCATTTGCGTGGGATCGAATTTCGCGCAGGTGTTTTGACAGAGGAGAATCTGCCCAACTCTGTCATCTCCAAAGTCTAGTAACTATATCTGAGAAACTTTCTTTGGGTCATACGACGAGGAACTTCTTACAAAGCAGCGCCATTACTTTGGGTATCCCATGAAACGTAAATGAGCCCGAGGAAGCCAAGAAGTAACATAAGCACAACTTGCTCATTGGGATCATGCAAGAATTTAAAGTTTCTGAATAGCATATATATGATTTTTAAAAGTAAAAATTACATATTAAAAGGATATTTTATTTTTATTTTCTGAATACCTAACGATTCCACGCGGCCATTGTAGACTGTACCAAAATAACGAGTGGTTTATAACTGTAAGAATAGGATTAATCTGGTTAACTCAGTGAAATAATAATAGTAAATTAAGCCAAATATCATGGTTTTGATTCCCAAGCTAAGATGTAACTTTTCAACATATATGCATTTGAAAAATATTTGTTAACAGAACACAATACGTAACTGATATTTATTTTAATTGATAATTTTTAAATTAAATGTGACTAATATCTTGAAATGTTTAGCTAATTACAAACAATTAAACGGTTAGTATATTTTGAATAGGGAGAAAAACTTGTACATTTTTATATTTCTCTAAGAATTCCAACTTATGTGTTGGGTGATAAATCTTGTGTTTTTTCTAGCGTTAATCGTATAGAAAGAGGGGAAGGGTGAAGCGCGGAATAAACATCAAGCTCATCTAGTCCAGCCTTCCAGGGACGGAGAGGTTTGTTTCCAATCCCTGTTGGGTAGGGCCTGTAATTAAAAAAGTTTTTTTCTTAAATTGCTTCCCACTCTCCCTGAACGCAAATGAGTGTATTCTTAATCTAAATTCTATCTTATTATCCGCTACTCTATTAGAATAATGTGAATAGCTCAGGCATGTGGTAAGATGTGGTAAATAAAAAAAATAAAAACACTTATGATTCAATTAAAGAAGATGTTACACTCGTTCGCAAGGCCGTAGTTGGGGGTGGGGAGGGGGGTTAGTCCCCCCCACGAAATTTTATGAACCAAATATATGTGACTTTATTTATGGTTCAAACAATATCAAAATTAAGGTACAAGTTCAAATTAGGAGGCTGTGTTACCATAAAAAAAAACTTCAAAGAGCTTCTAGAGTTATTTAATATTTAGAATTTGTTATAGTCTCCAGCAGTTATGGGGCTATGTTGCCATAAAAAACACTTCTAGGGGTATTTAGTATTTAAAAAAATGTCTTAGACTTCAGTAGTTAGGGGGTTATCTTGCCATAATAAAAACATTTCAGATAGCTTCTAGAACTGTTTATCATTTGGAATTATTTCTAGCCTCTGGCATTTGGGGTATCTGGCCACCAAGACCCCTCTAAAATTATTGGCTGGCTACGGCCTTGTTCTTTCGCCTTTATATGCCCTCAATCCAAGGTAGATTAAAATAAATTATTTTCACGAATATTTTGAATAATATGAGCAGGTTCGTCTCGTCTGTTAGGTGAACCCTAAGTGGTCAACAAGGGCTCAAAGTACCTAGAGGCACATGCCACCTAAGGTACAAATTTCTTAAAGCGCATCCTAAAAAAATGTATTATTTTTATTTCTAAGAAGAGTGGGTGAGAAGAAAACAATTTTGGATGTAATTATTTGGTAAAAAGCAATCTGGATTGAACACATCCTAGGAACCCTACATGCTCAGTCAAACCATCGGTATTAATAAATGAATTATTAATACTGATAGTCTGACCGATCATGTAGGGGCGGTACTGATGGACGGAATCACTAATATACTGATGTGATCCGAATTTTCTGATCACTTCAGTATCAGCCCATCAGTCTTTCAAGAGGTGGAAGAGACTGTCAGTAATACTTACCATGTGCACGTTCTCATCAGTATTTCTTCAGTCTTGTTTAGCAACCAATGCTAATATGATCACTGTATACGTCTTTTACTCATCATCCATGCTGTTGTACGTTGCATGCATGAGCTGAGACTGATAAAAAGTAATTACACAAAGACTGTCCACGTAGGTCTCGTTGTAAATACTGATGGATACTGTCAGTCTTAGGACTGATCGTATAGGGGCCCTATAAGAAAAAAGAACATTCTTGGAGCTGATGGAGGAGGGCGCATTGGCGGTCTAAGTTCACAGACAAAAGGAATGTAGTAATACCTAATAATAGTAACCTAAACCAATATTCTTGGTTGTTGTTATTACTGAAAATAATATTTTTTCAATTTCAATTTTATTTTAAACTTTGCTAAGGATAACATATAAATATAATAATTTTTATTACTATAGAATATAGCCTTATACTCAACTAACGGTTATTAAATAAGGGAAGAGGGTGGATACATTTACAAGAAATCAGATTTAAAATATATAAAACGCAAAGGTAATTTAATAGAACATTTATAGAGAATGAACTCGTGGCTTTAAAGCTAAGGCGCTACACAGAAATCACAATCAAAAAGAGCATGAGCTTTACTCTCTCGCCTCCAGAATATAATCAGCGTTGACAGCGAGCGCCTAGCAACAATCCAAATCCAAATCCTTTAGTCGAGCCACGTCATATTTGGCTGACCACACTCTCCAATTTCTATCTCTAGCGCAGGTGCGTCGTTATCAACCTCGCCGGCCGCTTGAACCGCCGCTATGGGAACGATGGATCGCTGTGTGACGTCAGTCCTTCTTAAGGTGAAAAATGGTCAGCTTGTTGGAGGAAAGTGACCATAGAAGTTAAGGAAAACACCAATGAAATATATAGAGGGGTGAACTGAATATTCCCTGAAGTTATAGGGCTATTGCAATGTAGGAGCTCGGGTGTTTAACTTGTGGTTAATGACCTGTAACATACCCATGCTAAAATAATATTTTCTATTATTATTATTATTATTATTATTATTATTATTATTATTATCATCACGTCTTACTACATGTTCGGGTTGTACGCACTTACGCTAATGTGTAATGGTAGGGTGACTGTGAGATGAAATGGAGGACCTACAGTTTAACGTGGGAACCCGAACCACGGTGGAGGCCTGGCATTCCACACACTCCCAAGTTGTTATTAATACACTTCTTGTCAGAGGTGAAGGAAGAGTTGGCAATCAGATAAATCTTTGCCGGGACTAAGGATAGAACCCTGGACCTCCAGCACAGAAGTCAGACACCTTACCCCTAGACCACCAGGTCACCCTAAAATAATATTAAAGTTGGCTCAGCGTGAAAAAATTTACGCCCAGTAAAAAAAATAGTAAATGAATAGGGGTCTAGAAAATACCAACATATTTTTCACTAATATCTGTATTAATGAAGCTGTAAAATTATGTGTCCTATGTGAGGGTGATGAAATAAGCATGTTTTAAAAGGGTGGAGAGTTGCTTTTTAAACTAATTAAGTATTTATGGGAAAAAAGATGTACCTAGCACGTTTTTTTTTATAATTTCCATTGTATAAATACTTTTATGTTTACAATATTTAATAATAACCAGGGGTGGATTTATGGAATATGAGCTTAATGGGCAATAGCCCAGGTCGGAATATTTTAAGTGGCAAGTAACAAATTGCAGGCGCTTAATAAATAAGAACAAGAAGTTTGTCAAGTTCACTGTGTTAGAATGCCTCTAACGGAGATATCCTAATAAACCCTTAGCAAAAGTTAGAAAAGAATTGACAGTATAATTACGAACTTACGCTTATTCTCTTTGATTTATGGATTATCTTGAAAAGCAACGTATTTTATTGCTCACTTTATTGACTTTTCTGATATGCCATTTTTATAATTAAGAATTAACGGAATTATTTAGGGTCTGATCTGATTTTCGAAAAATTTCGAATGATACTTCCCACTTTAATTCACATACGAATGGTATCGTGCAATTTATCGTAAAAACACTCTTTGCGACCCGTTCAACTTCATTATAATGAAATAAATTATTCGACCCTACTTGAGAAATGGGTTTGTACTTTCTAGTAATTTAAGGAAACATACAACCGCATGAACATATTGAGTAAATTGTAGAACCACACTGATAAATGTAACATGGAAACCCACCCCTAGTGCGTCCAGTCGGGATTCGATCCTAAAACTTCCCAGTCACCTAGAATCAAGTAAATTGCAGACCAGTTGATCACGTGGTCAACGATGTGTAAGTTGTATACCACATATCTGACTTTAAAAATCTTGATGGATGTCAAAACCCATATTTTCTTTTTCCACGACTCATGTTGACATAAAACAGGTACCATACTCATATATTAATATTTATAAATCGTAGGAAGGTTTGGGGCCTATAAGGGGGAGGAGGAAGGATTAAATGTCCAAGCCATGACTCTTTCACCTTCTCTATGGTAGATTTGTGGGGGAGGCCGGTCACATCGATTTTAATATATGAACTGGGGTGGCTTTTCTTAAATGGTTTTCCACTCTCCCTCCACGCAAATGCGGGTTCACTTCCTTTAATTCAACCTTCCCAATTCCTAATCCATTAGAGTAATTAGTACTTAAGGCGTATAACCCGAACGGGTAGTAAGACGCGGTGCTAAATATTAATTAATTAATTAAGAGGGGTGGGAAATGGAATGGGGTGGGAGTGACGTATTCTAGATATATATTTATCATTAATGTAAACTGAAACCTATTTAAAATTCAAGTTAGATTGCTTTTTTGTCTGGTAATAATATATCCATGTTTGTCAGCATTTGGTAAGCATGATTTTTTTTCCCATACAGCCATACGTTTTAAATAAAAGCATCTAGATATAGAGTAATACTGAGATAATCATGCCCAAATAAAAAACAATCTTAGTCAACTTTCATGTTTGTCAAAATAACAGGGTCCTTAGTAAATTCCAATCTGAATTTGGACGTTTTGTGATTTTGGATAAATCTTCAGCTACAAAAACTTTGTAATTTCTCATATCAAGAGAAAGTATTGTAATCGTGAAAGAAATGGATCTTGAAATTATGACCAATTTTTACGTTGTATGTGAACATGAACCCAAAAAGTGGAGTTTACAATTCTGTCTGTCCCCATGTCTATCAAAACGGTTTTTAAAGTATGTTTTCAAAATTGTTATTTACATATTATAGGGATATATCACAAAATAGTTTTATTTTGATTTACCCTAGCCCTTCAGTTATCGGCGTAGTTTACTGAGTGTTTTTTAAATTCCAAATGTTTCGAAAATGGCTTGAACGATTTCGTCTGAAATACATATCTTGGATTTGTTTAACATGACAAATAGCACTATATAATTGGTTTTTGGGAAATAATTCGCTAAAGGTTAATTTACTGATGATTGATTTCTTTTATCAACTTGATATATTAAAAAAAAATACTTTTATGACTTTGTTTCAAATGGGTATCCTGGGAGTGTTTAACATGACAAATAACAATCTATATATTTGTTTTGGATAAAAAATTGATTAAAGGTCTTTTATTGAGGAGTGATTTTTGAAAATTCGAATTAATAATGACAATTATTTTTAAATTTGAATATATAAAAAATTGTTTTAGATGGTTGGTCCAAAATTGGTGTCGGAAGACTATTTTCATATCAATAATAATGTATCTTTATTTAAGTATTTTTTATTAATTTAAGGGTAGGTTACTTACAACAAATTATAGAAAATTTTAGTGTTTTGAAAATGGGCCTTGACGATTGAATTATAATGGGAATCAATTAATTGATGTTCATGATAAATATAAAAACGTTTTTAATGTTAGAAATAACCAATAATTTTAGGGTAGTTAACAAACTAATAGTGTATTTAAAAATTTGTAATTTTCTTAAATATGTTTGATTAATTTGGTTTAAAATTTATGTGTAAAGAGTGATTATTGTGATTAACAAGATTATGTGTTAATTTTTATGAATAAAGCGTTTTTAGGGGTAGCTTACTTAAGAAAAAAAATTTCAAAGCTATGAGAAAGTTTGTTCAATTGTGTAGTAGGGTCATTCTACAGAAATGGTAGATAATAGAGTTTCAAAATTAATGTGAAAAAATCACACCAAAATTTAATGAAAAAAATTACAAATATTACATCTTAAAGTGTAGATTAATGTGAAAAAATATAATACGTTAGTCACATTTCTACAACATCGGGAACCCTTGATACACGCTGGTTGGTTCGGGGTAAATCTTATGTTGGCTGCGTAAGGTGTGTTTGCGGCGTGGCTTTATTTGTTTACATCCTTTCTTTACTTAGTTTTTATGTTTTTCGACGATTATAATTGACCTAAGCTGTTTCTTTTGTCCGTTTTTCATGAGTGGCGGGAGAGAGTGAGGGATGCGGTACTTGAGAAGGGAAGCGTGTGGTAGAGAGGGAAACATTAAGAAGTGTTGTGACGAAGGATGAAAGGAAGAGACCTGAAGTTTGATGTGTGTGTGTGTTTGGGGGACGGGGGGTGATAAAGGTCGTCTCGTGCGATTGTAGAGTGCGTATTAGGGTCGAGATAAGTCGTGTGACGATGGAGAGATTGGTTTAACGAGCGACCCGGATGCTGGCAGGCCGCGTTGAGAGCGCGGGTGGAGAATCAACAGGATTGTCTGTTTTGGTCTCTGGAAAGGGGAGGAAGAGGATGGAAATAACTTTAGGAGTATATTGCAGAGATCCAAACATAATATAGGGTGTTTTTTGTTGATAAAAGTCATTTTTCGATCATAGAAACGCACACTGATATATACCCTTCAAATGTTAGTTTAAAAGATGAGGAAAATAAATTATTACTATTATAATAATTTTTTCCCTTTATTTACTATCGCTACTGTTTTGCTGATTTATAAAGAGTTCTAGTCTATTCTTGGGGAACAGCGATCTTTTTGAGGACTGATTTTACCACTTAGGGCCAGTTTCATAGTCAAATTTAGTACGCCTCAAGTGCGGCGCTACACTAAGTTCATGTCGACACCTACCTCAACTCGAATGGAATGGGCCGTTCTCGCATAGGAAACTGGCCCATTCCATTCTGGTTTAGGTAGGTCTCGTCATGAACTTAGGGTAGCGCCGCACTTGAGGTGTACTAAATTTGACTATGAAACTGGGCCATATACTGTGTGCACCGGTCGGGGTGGCTCAGGAGGCATGTTCCTTCTCACCTTACTTTTTTAAGCGGCCATTTAAATGTCGCTCGGTATGCAGCTTAGCTCATACATTCATCGATTTCAGATTTGATTTTTAAAATGTGTAGAACGTTAATATGATAATCTTCGAAGTAGGTTTATCTAAAAAAAAAGATTTAATGTATATATATTTTATTTAGCGCCACGTCTTACTACCCATTCGGGTTATGCGCCTATTTACTAATCACACTAACGGGTTAGAGATTAAGAAGGGTTAGTTTAGAGGAAATGCGCCCACATTTGCATGGAGCCCAAGGGAAAAATCATTTAGGAAAAAATAACCCTAGGTTTACCCGACTAGGATCAAATCCCAATCTCCCCGTTTGCGGCAAGATAGTCTAACACGATATTAGCGCGTTGGACCACGTGGCCACCGGATAGTACTGATTTGGTAGTACTCTAGAAATCTCTTTTGAAAATGAACTGTTTTCAGATATTGCGGCTTTCCTTTTAGACAATTTTTTTTAATTTGAATTGTTTTTTCGGAACATTTTAGGTTCATAAGCTTTAATTCAAAAGAGAAATAATGAAAATGATTTGTTTATAGCCCAGGTTCACTCTATACGCATTATGATAAGTACTCTAATGGAGTAGAGCTGAGTAAAGAAGAATTATAAAGGTAATCTACCCTCATTTGTGTGGAAGGAGAGTGGGAAACCAACTAGGGAAAAACCACCCTTAGTAGAACAGACCAAGATTTGAACCCCGACCTTCCCGTTTTCAACAGGCTAGTTTCACGAGAGTGATGCCTTAGACTATTAAAGCTGATCAAAAGGTTTGTGTTAAAGGTATTACAGTAATATTTTGTTTTTTTGAAAGAGATAGCTTACATTCGAGTCCGACACTTTAGCTTAGTCAGTAGGGTGTCTGCCTACTTAGTTAAGGGTCCCGGGTTTGATTCCCGGGAAATCCGAAAATGTATAATATATGAAAATATGAGTTTACACTTTCGCAATGATAAATTGACTGCAGGGGACTGTAAGTTATGCCTATCCTAGTCTTGAGTTTGATTATAAGGCATATTATGCTAAGACACGTTTAGCAAACCGGTAGGGGAAAATATATGACTTGGCTGGAAACTGTAATGGATGTAAAGTAAAAAGCCTTTATACGAACTTACTTAATGTCTAAAAAATGGTTTAAAAACCGGGTGTCACGACCCCATTTGGGGTCACGGCGTGTCTTTCGTGGGGTCACAATGCTTGTTAAGGTTTTAGCTATGTGTTTTCTTTTTTCAAGTGATTTTAAAGATGATGCAAAACTCATATATAAATTTAAGTGGTTAAAACGAAATTTTATTTGGTCAAGTTACTGCTTAGGTTCCTTTTGGATAGCCCACTTTAATAGTTTATTGCTAACTTAGTTTACTGTGGCGCTGCTAATATAACATCAATAAATCTCCTCTGGCCTTGTTGATTCTATTTTACATCATAGTTGGTTACCTGGTGGGGTAAGGTGTCAGACCTCTGTGTTGGGGGTCCTGGGTTCTATCCTAGGTACCGGCACAGATTTTACCGATTACCAAACCCTTCCTCCACCTCTGACAAGACGTGTATTAATCACAACTTGTGAATGTGGGGAATGCCAGGCCTCCACCGTGGTTTGGACCCCACGTTAAACTGTTGGTCCTCCATTTCATCTCACAATCACCCTACCATTACACATTAACGTAAGTGTATATAACCCGGATGGGTAGTAAGACGCGGTGCTAATAATAATAATAATAATAATAGTAATAGTAAAAATAAAAGTAATAGTAATAATACAACATCATAGTTGCGTTTATATATCAAAAGATATATGGATGGTTCTTGGTATATGAGAGTTTTGCGCCCACAGGAGGCCCTCAAGGTCAGGGGCCCCAAAGCTAGACCTATTTTTAAAATAGTTTAAATAAATAGATAAAAAGACAGAAAAAATTTTAAATCAGTAAAATGAAATTAATTACAACAGCACCAGCTGTTTGATTGGTGTCTTGTCATTTATTCTCCCCCTTCCCCTCTCCTTTACATTTGCCATCATTAAAAAATGGCACGCTAGAACAGTTTATTTTTGCAACTATAACGTAAGCCGTTTATATTTCCAACGTGTTTGTTAACATTATAATAAAAAATGGAAGATAGCATTGTCTAAAAAATAAAGTTAGGTTTGGAAATTATTTTCATATTTTTCAGAGTTTAATCGTCATGGGAAATGTGGTAGGGCATAGCTGACAGCTAGCGGAAGATTTAAAGAACGGTCAAAAGAAAAACTAAATTAAAAATAAATTATTTGTGTCAAAGTTTTGACTGCCAAAAAATGACAACAAATCTATATATGGTCCTGCAGAACATTTGGTTTGTAGAATGAATACACGAGAGTAGATCTGGTAACATTTACTGTTAGTTATAACTATGGCGACTGGACTATATAATCCACCGGTTACATAGAAGACGCCAAAAATCAATCCCGCCCGGGCACAAAATTTACCTTGGGCCGCCTCTGTATAGAGTTTATTAAGGACTAAACATTGGATGTACGCAAGGATAGAACAACTCAGATTTTTAGAATGTTTTATTTGCTTCATACCAATAACCATCAATTCATGATGCTACGTAATAGCAAATATTTTTCTTTAGAACAATATATAGTGTTGGTTATATTGAAAATGAGATATTTTCCTCTAATTACCCTCTTTATTCAAGCTTACATTATGGTAGTGCCGTCTTAAGAGGGTGAACTACCCTTTTGAAATACAAGCTAAGATCTAGACTAAAATATTTACATAAACATCAGTTCAAATCATTTGTGGTTTTTTAATTTCTATTTAATTATGGGTTTTCAAAATATATATGTGAAAAAAATATATTTAAAATTCTAAAAATAATACGTCAATCAATTGTCTCTTTTTAAATAATTAGTTCAAGCTCACATGCTCGTTCTATTTTCAAGATCATACAATATATTGTTACCGTAATATATTTTTTGTTTAGTCTGATTCATATTATCTAATTTTGTTATGTAATTGGACTACTCTAATATTTTATTAAAAAATATATAAAGGGGCCCACATTCTACAGTTCGCAGGGAGCCCCAAATTGCCTAGGACTGGCACTGACTAGATAAGATGTTTAAAAAGATTAAAATAAGCATTGATGGGTACTTAGGCTCAACGTCACGCACTTTTAGTTTGGTTTGGTTTGTCAGTGATTGGGAAGTCAAGTTTGACTTTATATAGCCAAAGTGTACTGGGGGTAGTTTTTACTAGATAGTTTCCCCACCTCCCTTCATGCAACATTCTTTTTATATTCTACCACACCACATTTTGTTACATTTGCAGTACCCGGACGGGTAGTAAGACTCAGTGAAGAAATTCAAAAAAGGAATTAAACATTTGTAGATTATCAAGGGGCCATTAGTGTTTCGACGGCAAAAATTGGGGTCCGGCCCTGCCAATATATATATATATATATAAACAACTAGTTATATTTGACTAGAAATAATCAGATATGTGAAAGATTGTACTGGCGGATAGAAAAAATATAATAAAAGTATCCCAAGTACATAAAATAAATCAATAAAAAATATGCTTGTATTCATGCAGAAAAAAATCGCAGCTCTTTGAAAAGTGGTATGTCAATGAAACTATCTAGAGTGAAAGAAAAAGGGTGATTATTCAGCCCGTCTAAATGATCACCTTTTAATCATGGTGAGCGCGTTTACAAGGAGTCTGATACCCAAACCACAACGTATTAAAATCATCGGTTTTCCGACGGTTGGTGTACACGGGCCGGTATACTTTAGTCTTTGAAACGGTACATACAGTCGCAAGACCTTTCCTCACAATTTTGTGATGTATCTGTGTGTATCTCTCCGCAGCCTGTTCGGTAGCCATCGCTTTCAAAACGTCAAAATCAACTTCATTCCGGTTGCCGTAGTTTATGGTGATCCCACGAACCTTGAAAATTGTTTATATTTTGGTATGATAGCCACCAACACAAACTCGGTACGCGTAATTCTTGGGACCGCCAGATAAAAAGGGGCTAATGTAGCTTCCCGAACCGTAATCTTGAAGTTCATCAGTGAGGTCACCTAAAAAGTATCCGGTCGGTGGACTCCAATCGCCGGGGCATTCGATTAATAGAATGCTATCTGTATCGTGATACAAAACACGGTCCCCCAATTTTTCAAGGATGCTGTATAAATGCAACATATCCGTAGCAGTAGTGTATCATGCCACCGCCACAATCATGTTAGGGTTAGGGCAAAACGCGTCACGCGCATACTTGTAATTGAGGAAAATAACCTCATCATTAATATCAATGAAGCTGTCCACTTGATGTATGGATCCGCAGATACTTGGGGATTTCCTGATATTCGTTGACAACGGCTATGTGTGGTAGATCGTGTCTTTGCCCAAACTTTCGACATAGTGAATTTAAAAAGAATTCAGCCAAAGTGTGGAGACAAGGGTTTTTACAAACAGAGCCGAAATCGTGTTTTACCCCTTCGCTTTCCTCATAATTTTGAATGCAAGCTAACTTCTTACCTTGTGAGGTATACCACTCTGGCCATCCACTGGCTTCTTGTTTATTTTTCAAAAAAGCATCAATGTAACTGTGAAACAATCCGCCCAAACGTGTCTGACGATCGTTAACAGATACATTGTACTCCCACACTTCGTTTACTGCTTCAAAGGTGTAGCCTTTCTCAACGGCTTTCCGGATCTCGTCAATCACCCAGATGCCTGTCAACCAGCGATCTTTTTTGTCGTTATGCTGACACTTGCCTTGGTTTTTCTCCTCCCCGAATTGCCTGCACAAGATGAGCATTAACTTGTCGTGCATCCGTGTAGGCAATACGGGCATGCATAAATCCCGTGGAGGCATCACGGTAACTTTGGCTATGCCTTCTACTCGGACTATAGACGGGCAATTTGTTTCCAAGTGAATTTTGGTTTGGCTGATCGGATATTTTTTGTACTTGCAAACGTATGGATACAATGAACACACATCCAACTACTTGATCTTCTCTGCACAAGAGAGGTCTGCTTCATGAAAGAGCTTGATAAAATTTGTACGACCGCCAAAGAATGCATCCCTGGGACTGAGGGACTCCTCTCTGTACACCTCGTGCTGGAGTACAAATTGTTTCGTCCTTGTATTTGCGTTTCATCGCATTAAATGTACACTCCCCCATCTCTACGACCGTGTAGCTGGCATTCTTAAACTTTTCCACGCAAGATATGGGTGCTTCAAGCGCGTCTCCATGTTCTCGTGGTGACTGTTTTTGATAGGAGTGGTTCTGACAGGAAAACAGAGAGGGCGCCTGTGTCAATAATAGCCCCAGAACTTAAAGACAGTGGTGGTATCTCCATCTTTAACAATGCCGTCTACATGTCGCCCTAACACATATTCCCCACGGCCGTTACCCGCATGAAGTATAGAGACACCGCGTCGGTGGGCCTCCTAGCAGAGCCATTGTACGGCGATGTGTGACTGTTGGTCTGCACACCAGTAACCACCGTTAGGGAGGATACCGATGGTATTCTCCTTAAGATGACTTCGGTGGTAAACCAACATGGCCGCTCCTGCGATCGTACACGCCTCTCTGAAAGGATCCACCTTTGCTTTTTCCATAAGCATATCTCTAAACTTCATGCAGGCCTTCTGTAGGATCTTTACATCTTACTGTACCTAGTCGGCAGCAGGTCATCAGTTTACCCTTCTCGGATTCTTCTTATGGTGTCGTCCACGGCAGTCAGTTGTTTCGGTAGAGCATCTCGGGCTTATATAGATAATGGTAGGAGTAGAGGGACACAGTCGATCAAAGTGATATTGTTTAGCGTAGCATTTGAAGTTTTATTTTAACAATTAATTTACATTTAGTCACCACGGATACTTAATTTAGAAAACCGAATTAGTTACAGCATTGATAAGGATAATTATTTAGCCACCTGGTCTACCTCTACTTTCACCCATCTCTAGACTGTTTCTACACGTTACGATAAGTTAACAGTGAGTACGGGTCTTTACTATTTTCATGCTAGCCGGCCAGTGCCGCGTCTGACGCTTTCCTTCCACATAAGGTCAAAAACAGACGCTCAACCAGAGGCACTGATTGGCCAGGAGATCCACGCCAAAACCTTCCCCTCCCCTGAAAGACCACACGTGCAATCAACAGGTGCATCTCCCAGCTTCCGAGTTCAGCTATTAAGACATTGCACGATGCTTAAAATGGAAAGTAAAAGTAATAAATTTGGATGACTCTAATATTCCAACAAAGACTTTAAATAATGAAAAACTATTATATTAAAAGTTTAAAGGACTGAAAATGAAGTTAATGAATTTAAATTTAAAACATATATTGCTTACAACTTTGGTTATGATTTACATAACTTATAATTACCATAAACCCCCAAACTTTCTTATAATTAACCCTTTAATAGTAATAAAGAGAATTAGATTAGGCCTAGATGAATGGAAAAGAACAATGTATTTATCAGTTCAGTACTCTCTGTATCTTGAGTGTATTAATATGTAAACTAGAGGAAAAACTAATATAATTTTATAAATGAAATGGTTGAGAGCTAAGGGCCTAAGACCCTGACCACTTTACATTTCATGCAGTACAGTTCCAAATCGCGGTTAAAATAAAAGACTTAATTTTCTTTGACTGACGCGTCATACCACTTCTCAAACTGCTCTTTTTCTTCAACAGACATTTCACCGATACCGTAGTCCTCCTTAGGCAGCAAGGGAGCCCTATAATCCGCGTGATCTTTTTTATTGACCTGGTCTACCAGAAAAATGGTGGTAGGGTGCAGGAAATACGGCCGTTCTAACATACATTATCTGTGCTAAAGATATAGAGGTTCGAATCATCCCGGTGTACACACCGTCAAAATGTAAGTCTCCTGACGGGATAAAAGCGAATCATTGGTCTCAGAGTGGAAATTTAGAAAGCACATCTGAATCTGTGGCCTTCAGAACCAATGTGCCAAGCGGCCTTAGGGCTGGGGGGAAAGCACATCTCAACCAGCAACCTTCAGAAGGCCACGACCGTGTCACCAAGTGGCCTTGGGGGTTCATGACTCTTAAACAAGGTCGTTGCCACCCTCTTTCGAAATTTATAGCAAGTTACTGTTGTTGACGACCCCCTCTGAAGAGGGGTATGACCCCACTGACCTTACAAAGAGTGGAGTATGACGAAGTGAGGGTAGGGGGTAAAGTTAAAGGCAGTCAAGCAGAGTCTTGCGAGAGGTAGCTGTCAGTGCAACTTAGGTCGTTCTGTGCCGTGGCGATGTAAGGAGGGTGGGGAGTGAAGAAAAAGTGAAAGGGGCCTTATGGCCGTAATACGCTGTCGGCTGCTTGGTGGTCACACTCTTCGCTAGCGGCCGGGCAAAGAAGATGCTCCCAGCACTCACTAGCGATGCCATGGGAGGAACACCCGGTGCCATGGACTGCACGCCAATAAATAAATAAACTCCAACGCCCCGTCCCAATGCTACGACAATAAACTCCCCACACCAATAAAAAAAACTCCAACGGCCCATCCGAATCCTACCCAGACATAAATAACCAATGAGCACAAATAAAAAACAAATGATACAAGAATAAACAATTTTGGAACACTGAAAAGCGGGGTACAGGGCGAGGTTAGGGGGAAGAGATGGGGGGAAAAACAACAGCCAATCAGAGAGCAAGGGGGCATGGTTCACGTGATCAAACTCAACCAATCTCTAAGCTGTGGCAGGTGGTCCACCTAGGTAGTACTTACTACCCATGGCGGGGTGATTGAGGTTCTAATATCGATCAGGTATACTGAGGGTGATATTTACAAAATGGTTTTCCACTCTCCCTCCACTCAAATGCGGGTACACTTTCTGTGAATATAACCTTCCTATTCGATAAAACCCCTAGATTAATTAGTACATAAGCATATAACCCGAACGGGTAGTTAGACGCGGTGCTAAAAAATAATATATTTTTTTGAGATTTTATCGCCGTGACCAAAACACCACGACCAGGAAGACAACACGCTATGTCTTGATATTTATTAGGGTGCCATTTTGCCTAACTAGTGTATAGCAACAGTGACTTTGTTGAAGAAAATTAGGAACTTTGGGACCCCCATTTAAATAGCATTGTTTGACGTTCCAGCATTATGGTCATGACATTTGGGTTGCGATGACCAGGTCGCAAGTGTAACTGTGCCTTTTGGAAGCAGTCTGATCTCGTTTCTCCCAGTCTTGACTGTTCTATCGTTTCATCGCTTTCCTTTGCATTGTCTTGTCTCACCCAGTTTAAAGAGCTAAAGTAAACACCAACAATAATCTAATTTTAATAATAGGCTGGGGGAAATATTAACACAACCAATATTTCTATCTTCTTAAGGTGGGGTGGAAGGTAATGGGCATTATATGGTTCCCAGTTTCACAGTTTTCAAAAATATTTTTATCCAAAATACACAAAATGTTGCTCTAGGAGATAAAGTTAATTTAATTGTCCGTGTCTCTTCATCTACAGTTCTTGAATATTTTTCAAGAGAATTGAAGAAATTGAAAATAATTTTTTCTCTTAATTTTAAAAGTGTATGTGCAAATGCCACTATGTTCATGACATATATTCAAGAAATGTTGAGATTACCGTGTGTATAAAATAAACAAGACATATCTATTGAAACAAATATTTTATTAAACTTAGACAAAAAAAAAATTCTATCTATCCTGTACAACTCAAATACTAGATGACTTGAAGTGAACAAGAAAATTCTGGGAGCTGAAGGAGGAGGCATAGGACAGGGCGCATTGGCGGTCTAAGTTCACTGAAAAAAGAATATACCTATTGTAAGACAGAACACATAGTAATAATAATAATAATAATAATAATAATAACCTGTATATTTACTTACCTTTATTCAAGTTCAATTCAACCACAACTTACACATTTAGACCTAATCTCCTTTCCCAAGAACAAGACGAGATGAAACCAGTGTTTGACATCATGAATTCACTAATTGGTTGCAAGGAGATTCAGCGATTGTGGGAGAAGAACTTTCAAAGATGTATCGAGGATAGTGGCAAATCTGGCGTCGTACATGAAGTCGAAGTTTAATTCCTGAGTCCTTGTTTCTTGCTGTGATCTTGTTGCTTTATCAAACGTCACCAAAGTTGTCAGACCCTCTAATTAGCTATCTGATTGTAATCTGTTAACAGTGGCAACGGTTTTGGCGGGAATTATGATGACAACGTAGCAATTTGAGACGGTCGCCCTTTGTTTGATTTTTTTTAATTAGTATGCTCAACAGAAAGGCTAATAAAGACTTAATATATAGAGAGAGAAATTCTGAGGGTACAATTTAATTTTCGCAGGATGGGCCTTTTGTAAAATACAAATATATTGGATGTAGGCATCATTGATAACATTTTACTATATTATTAGGGTTTTACAGTACTAGTAGGTCTGAGGACAGTATACCTCACTCCTTTAATTCAAAAAATTTCAAGTACTTCATATTAAAAATTATTTCATGTTCTAATCATTGCTACAGTTTTAAGATTTCTCTTGGGATTTCAAGTTGAAATATCTTCCATTTTAATTTATCCTTGTATTTGAAGTAGGTGTTTACCCTTAGTGAACAAACTAATGAGAATACAAATAAATATTATATTAAATATTACATTTTATTATATAGGAAATAACAGTGATTAACGTGGTTTCAGAAGTCAGTCTCATAATATATGTATAACATATTAAAAACACTCCATAGCTTCTCAAAAGAGTGCTTGGAATTATAAATTAACATCCCTAATATAAGCAATTAAACGAAAAATATTTTGGGCCACTGCCATATTGAAACGAATAAACATAGAGAAAATATATTTTCATACATCTTTCAAGTAACGTTTAAACAATATCCCTGCCGAATTTCATTAAAATTGGTTTATGTATTTGGTAGTCATAGTGGACCAAACAGATAGACATGCAGATTTTGAGTGTCATCCATCTTGAAACGGATAACCATTTCGAGAAACCATTTAAACAATTTGTGTTTCCTAGACTCAAAGAATTCTCATTACAAATTTAGGTAGAAATGATCAACGTATTTGACAGTTAGTGTGTAATGAAGATCCGGGTATCCAGACGAAGAGACAGAAGTAATACAAAATGCTAGAGATAAAACAAAACTTCACTACGCTCAGTAAATTATTTGCACTGATAATATATACAGTATCAAAAGTGACAGATGTATATTACATGACTTGAAGTATGAAAAGTCTACGGGAAATTAAATCTAGTATTTTCTCTAGCTGTAAGATAAGGCCTTTCCTGGTAAAATTGAATTGTATCCAAGCCCATTTTTATTTCTTAACCGATGGACCGTGAACGCTGCCGGTTCACAAAGAAACTCTATACCGTAGTAATTTTATGTATCTTTTAGGAACGTATATGATAACAGCTTTCATTCTTATACTGATAGTAAATTTGATGTTTAATAATTCACGTAAACGTTTACTTAAGTTCATTTGAGATAAAATACGAATAGATCTACATTCATGGCAAAGTCACTCAAGCCATACACCTCAATTAAGTGTTTGTTACATTTATTTGTTAGTTTGTGTAATCATGTGTTAAATGAAAATGACCTGCTTCAGTGGCCGCATGGTCTAAGGCATTACTCTTACAACAAACTAGATCACCTAATATGGGAAGATCAAGGTTCAAATTGCGGTCGGGTGTACTGATGGTAGTGTTTCTAAAATTGTTTTACACTCTCCCTCCATGCAAATGTATGTACACATCCTCTAAATATTGCTTATTAATCTATAAAATAAACCATTACCGTAATTAGTATATTAGCGTATAATCCGGACGGGTAGTAAGATGCGGTGATAACAAAAAAAAAATGACACTAAGCATATAACCAAGTATATCAATTTTTATAATGTTATGATTAACATACACATTTTTGAACAATTATAACATCCCACACCCTAGCTCAGTCAGTAGAGTGTCTGCCCCGGCGCATAACCGTTGGGCCAGGGGACCCCTTGTTCCAAAAGCTCTTATCTTAGTTGAGCCACGGTCACTGACCAGGAGGTTTAACGTCATAGCTTAGTTGGGCCACGGTCACTGACCAGCGGGATTATCGTCATAGCAAAGTTGGGCCACGGTCACTGACCAGCGGGATTATCGTCATAGCTTAGTTGGGCCACGGACACTGATCAGGAGGATTATAGTCTTAGCTTAGTTGGACCACGGTCACTGACCAGGGGGATTATCGTCATAGCTTAGTATGGCCACGGTCACTGACCAGGAGGTTTAACGTCATAGCTTAGTTGGGCCACGGTCACTGACCAGGAGGTTTAACGTGATAGCTTAGTATGGCCACGGTCACTGACCAGGAGGTTTAACGTGATAGCTTAGTTGGGCCACGGTCACTTACCAGGAGGATTATCGTCATAGCTTAGTTCGGTTACGGTCACTGACCAGGAGGTTTAACGTCATAGCTTAGTATGGCCACGGTCACTGACCAGGAGGTTTAAGGTCATAGCTTAGTATGGCCACGGTAACTGACCAGGAGGTTTAACGTCATAGCTTAGTTGGGCCACGGTAACTGACCAGGAGGATTATCGTCATAGCTTAGTTGGGCCACGGTCACTGACCAGGAGGTTTAACGTCATAGCTTAGTTGGGCCACGGTCACTGACCAGGAGGTTTAACGTCATAGCTTAGTTGGGCCACGGTAACTGACCAGGAGGATTATCGTCATAGCTTAGTTCGGCCACGGTCACTGACCAGGAGGTTTAACTTCATGGATTGGTTGGGCCACGGTAACTGACCAGCAGGACTATAACATATAATAATATACCTGATGGTATATATGAATTCGGCCCCACCTATCTTTTTATCTTATATTAGGTTAGGCTTGGTTAGGTTAGGTTAAGTTAGACTAGGTTAGGTTATATTAGCTTAGCATTTTGCTTTGTCTTACTATCCATCACTTATTGTCTTTCATTCACTTTGAGGAAACATTGACAACCATCCTAAACGGAGCATCACAACAGCCAGGGCCGAGTTAGTACACCAGTACGGCTTGTTTACAATTCCCAAGAAGGAACTCTTGGCCCAACTATAATGTGGGGTTAACGTTACCCTTTCAAACGCAGGCAAACTCGTAGCCCAACTGCAATATGCCCACCTGCCTATCTCGCCAAGGGTCTAAAGTTCGATTACCAGCAAAGGCGATTATTTTTAATTGGTGAAATGTGGGTTTCTATTTTCCCACTGATGAATTAATGGCTGGATGCTGGTCTTGTGTCTATCCTAGTTAGTTTAAATAAGTCGTGTGTGGATCTAAGTAGTAGCACTAATCTCGCAGTAGTCTGGATTGCCAATGAAAATGATATCAGGCTTCGAATACATGTCGATAGTGTTAAAGGTGATTTTTCCTAAATAGTTTTCCAGTCTCTCTCTACACTCAAATGTAGACACACTTTATCAAAATTAAATCTCACTCATCCATAAAACAGTAGCGTAATTAGTAGCCTACATAAATGTATAATCCGAATGCGATTATTATTTTTTTTCAAACATTGACTTGGAAAAATTTGATCAAAATTCATAAATATGTATTTATTATAAAATAAAGTTTGGAATATAGTTTTGACACAATTTAGGTATTTTATTGAACAATCAGGGACTTTCCCTCTGAATTATATTTTGCCACTTTTTCATAAGTAACACACTTTTTTATTGTGTCTTTATTTATAGATTAATATTATTATTAGCACCGCGTCTTACTACCCGTTCGGGTTATAAGCACTTACGCTAATGTGTAATGGTAGGGTGATTGTGAGATTAAATGGAGGACCTACAGTTTAACGTGGAATCCGAACCACGGTGAATGCCTGGCATTCCACACATTCACAAGTTGTGATTAATACACGTCTTGTCAGAGGTGAAGGAAGGGCTTGGCAATCAGATAAATCTGTGCCAAGACTGAGGATTGAACCTCAAACCCTCGGCACAGAAGTCTGACACCTTACCCCTGGACCACCAGGTAACCTTGTAATTTAGTAATAATAGGTTTTAAAATTGTAATCATATTTGTGTTTTTGTGTTTTATCAGCATAAGAAAAAGAAGAGCGTCTCTAAATACTAATGAACGGAATCATCTGGGAAAATATACATAATATACAACTTATAATTATAATAAAATTTTAGTGGGAAAATAATAAACTAGTTATAAAACTAAGCGAATAAAGCTTGTATATTAAAACAATAAAATAAAATAATTATGAAACTGGTGTAAGTAGATGACCTCAGTGGCCTTGGGGTGAGGTGCTCTCCTCAGTACCCAAGGTTCGTGGTCTCAAACCCAGCTGGGGGCGATGGATTGTTCCTAAGCGATAACAGTCCGTAGCACAACTTCATTCCGAGGGGAAGTGAAGCAGTCAGTCCTTTGTCTATTGTGGGATGTAAAAGAACCCTAGAGGGTATGTGAAAGTACCTTTCTCGGGAAAAAATTGGTAGGTCCTTTCGCTCTCGCCCATAGAAATATTGTTTTCTTATATTTAAAAAAATCTGTTTAGAAAGTGCACGTTAATTACCTCAATTAAATAGGGTTTTTTTTCAAATGGATGATATATCTCGTTACACTAAGAGTGTAAATTCCATTTAAAATATGAGCCAACTATTTGTTTTTGCCGTGACTACAAAATCCTAAATCGACAACGGTAAATACCTTCAATGATAGTATTCAAATAATCAAATGTTCTTTCAAAATAATCTTTATTTGTCAGCAAGTTATTGGTATAAAGCGAGCAATTCTTTATAGAAAAAGGCCCACCCTTACTACGTCATTCAATTACAAACATTTCTTGTTTTTACGAGAGTGGAAAATTGGGGTGGACTTCACAAACCTAATCATTCGGGCGGTATACACGGTTGTTGTTCTTTCTATGATAAAATAAGTTTTTAGATTAATCCAGTTGAAGTCACTGGAGAGTTTTACTCTTTCCCCTACCCCAAAAAAGTGTTATTAGAAGCCGTGTTTATATTTGTAATAAAAGATAAATATAATCGGAAAATGAAATTGCCTTGCGGTGTACTCTAAAATTCCACATATATTGACCATAAGATTGCCAATAAGCTGGGTGTACGAATAATTATATTTATAGGTATAGGCCTATATAATATTACATTTTTTTGATAAAATATATCTTTATATAAATTATGTTATACATATTATAGTATACAGTACTCTATATATTATATACATAGATTTTATATTATATATTATCTATAATACATTATATTAATGTGTACATATATAGTGAATATTTTAGAGTAAAGTTTCCTCTCTTGTTAGAATATAATTAATTAATGTGTGACCCACCTCGGTGGCGTAATTAGCTGACGCACTAGTTTCGTGTAGAGCCACATTGCCAAGGACGGGGAGATTGAGGTTCGAATCTTGGTCGGTTGAAATGGGGGGGGGGGAGGGTGTGTTCATAAATGGTTTTCCACTCTCCCTACACCCAAATTCGGGTTCACCTCCTCTAAATTCAGCCTTCTGAATTCCTAATCCATCAGCGTAGTTAGTACTTAAGCGTATAACCCGAACGGGTAGTAAACCCGAAATAAAAAAATGTGTTATATGTATGTGCACCAGATTTAAACTTGTTATCGCCTAAGATAATAAAATAAAACCTTTTATCCACTCATCTTCAGTGGTGTTGCGATAACACACTTTCTCAGGATCACTGTGAAAGGGGGGGGGGGG
>CABFOW010000061.1:99815-152263 GCA_902141385.1 Timema californicum
CCACCTTTGTCAGGAACAATGGGAAAGGGGGGGGGGGGAGCCCGGTAGAAAAACAATTGACTAATTACAAATTACCTCACAACACTGACGGAATCTTAATATATTCTTATGAGGAACCTTAATATACAAAAACCTTTCCTACTTTGGGCTCTTGGCATGTAAAAGTACTAGGAAATAACGAAAAACACAAAATAGCATGGAATTGAATGTGAATACTATTCAGTATCACTTTAATACATTTTAGAAAACTTATATACAGATTTATTGAATTATCACAATAATAATACTTATATTAAATCTTTATTTCATAGTTATAAATGCACCAAAGTTAAAGAAATTAGTATAGTACTCTTTTAAAAATTTCACAGAGGTATTAATGAAATAGAAAACATTTCTCAAAGCTACCAATTTTATATTATACATGTATGTAAAGGACTATAATATATAATAAAAGGAGGTGTGTTTTTTTTGTGTGCGATGCCCAGCCAAATCTACGGCATGCAAAGATCTGAGATTTTTAACATAGGTGGACGGACCTCGAAATTTTTAACTAGCTTTTTAAATAGGCTATTTTTAACAAATTTTTAAGAAAAATATATTTTATCGTGTTTAGAATTACGTTTTAGAGAGGCGGGCACCATGAGGGTTGGGGGGCTTATATAAATCTTATTGAAGAACAAATATTTTGTATCTGGTTTAGAATTACGTTTCAGATAAGCAGATATGATTAGATAAGCCCCCTCGTGGTTAGCGCATTGACCCACTAAGCCCAAGGTCCCGGGTTCGATTCCCGTATCCAGGTGTCATTTTTTAAATATTCAGAATATGATTTCTAGATGGATTAATCCTCACTAAATGCATAAATAATAGCATCGGCTATTTGATTCTTAAATATGCAATCCCTTACAATTATAATAATTTGTAAAAATGGTGGCATTAAGCCAACTACTGAGTTGAATATATCTGCGGTATCTGATAGCTCGTGATCTTAATAAAATCACACATTTGTAGCCGACGATTTCCACATGTCCATCATAAACTCTGCTTTAAAATATGAGGGAAATATGACCCTTGGTACGAGTCTATTCCTGGATAGCTCAGTGGTAAGAGAATTGGCTCGGGTTCGATTCCCGTGTTCAGATTTCATCTTTAAATTTTCAGAAGATGTTCAATAAATGCCTGTATTACAACCAGGTAAACTAGGTGTTTGGTAAATTCATATACTACAACTAGTGGTTAGTTTAGATATTCAGTAATGCCTATGTTACAACCGGTAAGCTAGGTATTCAGTAATGCCTATGTTACAACAGGTTAATCTAGGTGTTTAGTAAATTATTATACTATAACAGGCTAATTGAGGTATTCAGTAATGGTTATGTTACAACCATTACAGGCATTTGGTAAATTCTTGTACCAAAACCATTTGTTCTAAGTGTTTTAAGTAATATTACTAGTTATGTGTGTGGTAGTTTAAAAAAATCTACATTAGATATGTATATTGTATTCGATGAAGTTCCACTATATTAAAATAAATACCTATAAAAACAATAATTTAAAATTCGTGTATTTATTATATCCATTTTAATTATGAATATATATTATAAAATATAATATAGTTTATATTATGTACTAGATAGTTTATTTTATACAATAATTTTGTCACAATATTGTATGTTAAAGATAATAAATGTCATTAATTTTACTATTTTATCAAAGTTTCTACAGAACAATGTGCTGATGTCTACGGAAAGAAAGAACTGAAATATTTGTAGTGTTTGTGATTACTTAACTTTTCACAACTTTGTTACAAAGTAATCGGTTTAATATGTTCCAGCATATATTAATTTATTTTACAATTTCAAGCTATTTCAAAGAAAAGATCGACTATCGAGACATGGCAAAAATAACCTACCAACCAAATCAATAATATATATAGTAAAGATGTGATACCGTTTGGTGGCGCATCCACGCGACAGAATGAAAAACTATATGCTCAAAATTTGTCATCGATATATCGTTTTACATTGACAATCGAAACCACCCAACGCACGAGTAGTATTGATTAATTTAAAAGTAGATTATAGAGTAACAATTAGTTAGGTAATTAATTATTAGTTAAGCTTTCATGTAAAATAATTATTATTGTTGATTTAAATAAATCTGTTAAACTAAAACTTCTGACATTTCAGTAAAAAGTTAATTTACTTGTTAACAAAATCTTGAAAACATTTATTTTAAAATGATTGTATGCGTTGCGTATGTCTGTAATATATTTTCTATTTGTAAATCATTTATATTATTCCACTAGCATACGTTTTGAGTACTAATGTAGTATTAGGTAATTAAATAATTGATTTTGACAAAGCAAGATGTTTATTTAATGTTTTCAAAATCAAATTTGATAATATATTTTATTGTTTTAGAATATACATACACTTTTGATTTTCTTAAAAGTTTCAATTTGACAGTATTTAATTCAATAGAAACTTTAGAAACGAAGATTATTTTTCAAAAACAGAAATATGTATTTATTAATAGTATTTTCCTATAGAATTAATGTAATTATTCACAAATTTAAAATTCTAGAACACAGCCTATATAAATACTTGATGATAATTTTAATACAAAGTGATAGTAATCTTGTTATACTATCAATAAATTCTAAATTATAAATAATCTATCAGTTAAGGGTAACTTTAGTCAAACATTCAAATTTTCTTACAAATTTAAATTACATGTTTATTTCATGTACAGTACACTACAAAAACAATATTTTAAATAATTGTTATATTTACTAAATACACAACAATAATAAGTAAACAATATTTGTTATTTTAATAACTTCTATAAACTATTCTATATGTGTTGTAAATTAAAATGATAGATTAAATGTGCTCTTATACAAGTACGGATAACTATATTACCCATCAAATGACATTAAGTTATAATTTTATTTCAAGGCAACCTTTGGTGAATTACTTTTAAACTTACCTTTTTAGGACCATGTGTTAAAATTAGGTCCTTTACGTTTTAAATAGTACTCAAAATATTATTATAATAATTTAAAAATAAATAATATTATTAGTATAGTATTACTACTGTAATTATTACTATACTACTCAAAATTTCAATGGCACACAAAATTAAATTAAACATGATATCAAACAATAATTGATCAGATAACTTTGGATGGTATATTATCTTCCAATAGATGTTGCATTTTATTTCAAAACCAATTTCCCGAAGTTGAAAGAAAAATACATAGCTGTTGAAAGAGCGAACAAGTTCTTATAAAAAGGAATAAAAGTAAAAACGAATTATTCGCAAGTTTGTTTTCAATTTCTCTTTTTTTACTTTAGCTACTAGTTTTGTTAAATGATGTCCCGTATATTCCCAGGTACATAAGAAAAAATAGCGGAAATAATATCAAGATAAAAATTGATAATATCGAAGTATGAGAGTGGGAAGCCAAATCATTAGTTTTAAATGAAGTTTGCGCAAAGTGGGTCAGACCGACAATTTTGGCTCCTCAATATGATTTAAGTGAGAATATCTCTGGGTATCTAGAAATAACTGTAGGGGAGGTATTTAACGATTGTGAATACTATATTAATAAACGGTCCCGGGTTCGATTCCCTGTGCTACTAGAATGTTTCTGTGAAGCAGTGTGTCTGGAACTGGGTCAAACTCGGCCTCATGAGGACAGATGAAGAGCTACTTGAATAAATAAGTAGCAACTCTGGTTTAGGAAACTGAGATTAATGGCCGAAGGCCTCTTGATGACCACATAACACCATCTATCCGCAAATGTTGGCACTATCATCTCTAATGGCTGTGAATGCTTGGTCGGTATAGCTCACTTGAGAGCTCCCACCATGGAGATCTTAATATATTATATTATAGCGAAGAGTAGGCTACTAAGATTGCATAACGTTAAGTTTGTTGCTCTGAAAACTTTGGCAGGTATCCAAATTGGCGAGAAGACAGGATATGGAGACAACCTCACTTGTTCTGGTTTTCGGGTGATGATAATGTTGGAGTTCGAGTCCTGCTCTAGTGTCTTATTGTTTTGCTCTCCTTCCCTGCAAACGTGTGTACATTTAATCTACATTACACCCTTAACATATTTAATGTAGTAATGTTATTTCTATAGCCAAACAAGTAGTAGAAGGCTGAGCACAGAGCACCAGTAGTCGGTCTAGTTTTAGTCTGTAAATTGAAAATGACACCTGGACAAGGGAATTGAACCTGTGGCATTAGACTTAGTATACCAATTCTCTAACCACTGAGCTAACCAGGACTCATCCTATACCCAGTGTTATTCCTCAATCATATAATCATATTTTAAGGCAGAGTCTGTGATGGACTTGCGGAAATCGTCAGAAACATATGAGTGATCAATTAAGATCGCGGGCTATCATATAACGCAGCCACCTTCAACTCCGGAGGGCTTTATGCTGCTAATACGTGTGAAGAATGACCCTGATCACGGGACGTCTCTTGGATTGGATAGTGCAGTGGTAGAGAATTGATGTACTAAGCCATAGGTCCCGGGTTAGATTCCTGTGTCCAGGTGTCATCTTTCAATAAGTTAAAGAATATTATATTAATTTAGATGCGGCCATATCCATAAATATCATATATAATAGCTTGGATATTTAATCAGTCAATGTCTAGTTTTACTACTAAAAGGAGATTAATTTTTAAATCTTGTTTGAATAGAGGGTGAGGTGTGGGCAAATGGGGTAATTGCCCTCCTCCCCAAGATCCAAATATTTTTAGTAAAAACTTAAAATAGGACCTTCATCGAGTTGAACTATAAAATTGAGCACTCAAGATGTGTTGAATGAATTTAATTTAATTTTTTATTCTAATAAGCAACTTATCACAAAAAATTTTCAAGCAAATACCACTCCAAATAGTCCCTAGAGGCATCTAGTTTTCAAAAAATTGCTAAGTGAAGACTACTCTAAATAGCTTCTAAAACCATCTAGTTTTCAAAAATTTGACAAGCAAATGATACTCCAAATATCTTCTAGAAGAATTTATTTGTTTTTAAATTGCCAAGTGAAGGCCACTCTAAATAGCTTCTAAAGGCATCTTGTTTTTAAAAAAATTGCCAAGCAAAGACGACTCTAAATATTTTCTAAAGGTATCTAATTTTCAAATAATTGCTATGCATAAACTACTCCAAATAGCTTTTAAACGCTTCTAAATTTCAATTTATTTTTAAGAAATGACCCCTCCAAATAGCTTATAGGTGATTCCAAATTTTTTATTTTTTACTGGATCAGGTTTTTGAACTACCCTCTAGGTTGGGGGACAAGCCACTTAAAATAAGCCTTTATTTTGCTAACGACCCCCTCCAAATCCACTCTTCTCAGAAATGTAATTCCGGCTACAATCTTGATTTTTTGACCCTACCCTCCCTACCCCACCCCCGTAGTAGATTCTTAGGTGCGCCACTGGGCTAGGTGAATAATAATATTTACACCACTGGGGGACTTTTTAAAATGCATCCCCAGGCTGTTTAACTTAAACTAAATATTTTACAAGTTACAGTTTAGTAATTTTATTCAATGCCGTGTATTACTTACTGCTCATGTTATACGTATTATGTAGACCTTCTATTTACGCTAATGAGTTAAGGATGAGGAAAGTTGAATTAAGAGGAAGTCTACACGCATTTTCGTGGAGGAGGAGTAGAAAACCACTTTGGAAAAGCCAACCTTAGTAAACCGACTTGCATTCAAACCCCTATCTCTCTGTAATCTGGAGTTTAGTCCAACACTAGAGTAACGCCTTGGACCATGCAGCCACCAAAATTTAATAATTAAAGCGTTGGTCACTATTACCAAATTATTGAAGAGTTTATTTAATCTTAGAGTCATATTTTCATAGATTTGTAAAATTCATTCAAACCACTTTGTGAAAGCTTAACTTTTTTTTTGTACAACCGAACTTGTATGTAGCTTATAATATTCATAAGGTATCAGGGATTGAAGTTTAATACTAGATAACTATTTTAATATAATCTAGAAACATGATGTTTATGTTATTTAATATTACACTACTAATCGTGGGGATATTTTAGTATAATGAAGCTAATGACTATACAATTAATTCTACTGTACATGCATACTGAGGCTTAGAATATGGATATTATATTTAAGGATCATTCATAAACCACGAAACGCTGTAAGGAAGGTATAAAGGGGCAACTCTAAAATCTACAAGGTTAATACATATACATTTGAGGGTGGGTACATTACGGTGTTACTTAGCATTAAAAAAAAAGCATGTTTAGAATTTAAAATGTATTTTGAATATCATTAAATCTGAGTCCCTCTTTTAGTGTCACCAATGCTCCCCCTGTGAAAAAAATAACATGCATTATTGAAGTGAAAAGTTATGTGGCACAGGTTATAGGGGAGAGGGGTCAGGATAAAAGACTACTTGGTGTTACACGGGGATCAAAAATAGTTATAAACAATCGTTACGTGGTTTATGGATGATTCCTTAGGTTACGGATGTAGTTACATTTTACATACCATTAAACGATTGCACCTCATAGGTGACCTGGTGGTCTAGGGGTAAGGTGTCAGACTTCCATGCTGGCGGCCGGGGTTCAATCCCCGGTCCCGGCACAGATTTATCTGATCACCAAACCCTTCCTTCGCCTCTGACAAGGAATCTTGTGAATGTGGGGAATGCCAGGCCTCCACCGTGGTTCGGATCCCACGTTAAACTGTAGGTCCTCCATTTCATCTCTCAATCACCCTACCATTACACATTAGCGTAAGTGCGTATAACCCGAACGGGTAGTAAGACGTGGTGCTAATAATAATAATGATTGCACCTCAAACAGATACAAAATAGTGGATCTATAGTTTGAAATGCAAGCTTGACGCACGTCTGGGCTCAATCCTACTTTTTACATAAAATATATAACTTCATTAATAAACGTAATTTATCAATATTTTGCAGCTCTCAATAATTTTCAGGGGGAAAATAAAAGTAGTGGAAATGCATTACTTTACATTAATTTACAGAATGATGGCATTATTTCTGTTTTTTTTGATGAGAATATAACTATATATCATGACTATCGATAATCCGTAAGAGAAAAGGCTGGATATAAATTGTTAATTACGGCCGTTGAACGATTACGGCGTGGAAGTTAAACCAATACATATATATTAATACATAAATTAATTGATATAGTAACTATTCAAACCATGGTTGGACCTACATTTTATTTATAGGCCTATACATAAAAATTATATAAAACCGTTAAATATAAAAAAATCAATAAAATAATCAATTGAGCTACGAAAAAAATAAAGCTTTTTTTTTTCGATCATTTTTGAGAGGGACCTACCAGTGGATTTGGGTTAAGGTGGGGAGATACGGGCCATGGAAAAAGGGTGGTGGTTTTATAGTTTTTAAAGGAAAACTTTTTTTTGGCCAAAATAAATCAAATATTGCTCCAGTAGAAACACGGAGTTTAATTTTCTTCACGTGGTGATATTAACAGTTGTTGAATATTTATTATGAACATAGGGGCATTAGATGAGAAAATTTTAAATGAAACTTGCCTTGGTGGCGTAGTTAGCTGATGTGATAATTTCGTGTTGAGCTAGACTGCCGAGGACGGGGAAATAAATATTCAAATCTCACTCGGGTGATAGGGGTGGTTTTTATTAAATGGTTTTCCACTCTCCCTCAACGCAAATGTGGGTTCACTCTCTCTATATTAAACCTTCCCAATTCTTAACCCACTAGTATAATTAGTACTTAAGCGTATAACCCTAACGAGTATTACGACATGGTGCTAAATAATATTATTTATTATTATTATTTTTAAATGAATATAAAAGGTTAACAATAAGTTCCAGGGAATCACCCTTGACAGATGTTCAAGAATTGTTGATATCACCTTGTGAAGATAATTGACATTTATGTTTCTGCTGGAGAAACATTTTATTCTATCCAAAAAAATGTTGCTATAAAAACTTTAAAAATCTGGTTTTAGCTTATGTTTACTATATTCGTACCTTACGAGGGTTTAAATAAACTCCTCTCCAAAGTATTATTACCAATGCTTTTTAATATTTATCCTCAATGACTTGGTTAATAACTAAATAGTCTCTTACTAAATTCATGGCATTGCTTCAAGAGCAATATATTTAAAAAATACTTATCTATATCCTATTGATGGAGGAATTAATCGAAAATAATCACAGCATGTAGAACACTCACCCTGAGGAAAAGGATATTGGCTCTGCCATGGCAAATTATCATTGTATAAGCATGTCTCCAAAAGGTTGATAATAATACTAGCCAAACTAACAAAATCTAACCTTCAATTTATAATCGTATGGAAAGTCTGGTTTTGTAAAATGTATTTATCAGTCATTTATTACGATGTATCAAGTGAGATTGAACTTGATTTAGAATATTTATACTAAATATAAAATTCAAAAATCCGACAACATTAAGCTCTGTCCTGTGGTCTACAATGTAATTGCGCAAAGTTTCAGCACTCTAGGTCATCTAGAGCTGTGGTTCTCAACCTAGCCGATAGGCTATCAGGGGTGCAGTAAATAGTCTAGGGGCGTTTAGGATGTTATGGATATTATAGCATTAATTTTATGTTAATAATAACAGGCAACAAAATATCTAATAAAAGGGTCTTACATTTTCTTATGTAAATTCACGATTTTTAGCCGACTGTATCAGAGTTGATGGACGTGTGATGCACGTTCTTAATGCATGCGTGCAACCCAAACGGGTACTAAGACGTAGCGAAAATTAGATACATATTAACATTACTTTCTGATAATTCACAGAAATTTGATACCGTTCCTTACCAATCTTTCCTTCAACACGACCACTGGATTTGTTAACGTGGTTTTGGTGCGTATTGGTCGTTGAAGGGACTATGTCGTCACTATCGAAATAGCTTGGGCTGAAACCATCTAAGTTTGAACCCATTTGGATGTATAAATTATGTCTTTTCCTAAACGATTTCACATTTTCCCTTCACGGTAATGTGTAAACACTTTCTATGAAATCTATTTTCCTCATCGTTACCCCATTTGTGTAAATATGCGGCTTCCACGAACGTGTGGTAAGACATGATACACGGAAAAACACTAATTTTACGGTAGCCACAAGGCTATTGGCATCACGCTTGCACTCGACTTAATTTATTGGTACTGGGAAGGTCAGGGTTTATATCTTGATTGGGTGCCGCAAGGATGCTTTTCCAAAAGTGATGTATCAATGTGAGTTTCCTACGCAATCACCACGCCAATTTATGTGCACTTTTCCAAACAACCTTGTGCATATCTAAAATTTGATTAAGTTGTTAATTTTTTTATTTTTTTATTTAGCACTACGTATTACTACACTTTCGGGTTATACGCTTAAGTACTAATTACACAAATGGATTAGAAATTGGGAAGGTTGAATTTAGAGGAAGTGAACCCACAGTTGCGTGGAGGGAGAGGGGAAAACCATTTAGGAAAAACCACCCCCAGTTCATCCGACCGAGATTCGAACCTCGATCTCCCCATACTCGGTGGTCTAGCTCAACACGACTGGCGCATTATCTAACTACGCCACCGAGGCGGGTAAGTTGTTAATAATCATGGTGTTAAACTGATAATTAAAGGAATCCACGTGCGTAAAGTATTGGCACTCAATATAATGCAGCTTGTTAATGGTAGCTTATTAGCCGCTTTGGTGGCCGCCTAATCTAAGGAAACACTCTCGTGCAAGATTAGACTGATGATGACTGGGAGTTTGGCGTTTGAAACTTGGTCGGGTATGTTGAGTATGGTTTTCCAAAATGGTTTTCCTCTCTACCTCTATGTAAGTGCGAGTTCACTTCCTTTAGATCCACATACCTCACCCCTAACTCATTAACGTTATGAGTATGCGTATCACCTCAAAACGTATTAGGACGTAGTGCTAAAAAAATTAAAAAAGATAGTGACTTATTCTGATTTACAACAAACAAAGCATCTAAACATCTTCACTATTAATTTAGCATATCGTTAAAGAAAAAACAAAACCTATCACATTCGTATTTATTTATCTGCGGCCAAGAATTGAGACTGACAGCTTCACTCCGGTTTACGAGGGCTCCCTGCCCTCTGAGTACTCGTGTAGGATTAAGGTGAAAAGGAACAAGAAGGGCCAGCTTTAGCAACCTTCAAGGTAGTCTGAACCACCACTGCCATTTCACTTGAGAGGTAGATACGCTGACAAAACATCTAGATTCTAACTTACAGATTAGTAATTGAACTCATGATACAGAGACAGGTGTGCTGACCGATCAGCTAAACCCTGCTCTCATAGTACAGAGTCAGTTGTGCTGACCAATCAGCTAAACCCTGCTCTCATGGTACAGAGTCAGTTGTGCTGACCAATCAGCTAAACCCTGCTCTCATGGTACATAGTTATGTGTGCTGACTGAGCAGCTAAAGCCAGCTCTCGTGGTACAGAGTCAGGTGTGCTGACCAATCAGCTAAACCCTGCTCTCGTGGTACAGAGTCAGGTGTGCTGACCGATCAGCTAAGCCCTGCTCTCATAGTACAGAGTCAGTTGTGCTGACCAATCAGCTAAACCCTGCTCTCATGGTACAGAGTCAGTTGTGCTGACCAATCAGCTAAACCCTGCTCTCATGGTACATAGTTATGTGTGCTGACTGAGCAGCTAAAGCCAGCTCTCGTGGTACAGAGTCAGGTGTGCTGACCAATCAGCTAAACCCTGCTCTCGTGGTACAGAGTCAGGTGTGCTGACCGATCAGCTAAGCCCTGCTCTCATAGTACAGAGTCAGTTGTGCTGACCAATCAGCTAAACCCTGCTCTCATGGTACAGAGTCAGTTGTGCTGACCAATCAGCTAAACCCTGTTCTCATGGTACATAGTTATGTGTGCTGACTGAGCAGCTAAACCCATCTCTCGTGGTACAGAGTCAGGTGTGCTGACCAATCAGCTAAACCCTGCTCTCGTGGTACAGAGTCAGGTGTGCTGACCTAGCAGCTAAACCGTGCTCTCGTGGTACAGAGTCAGTTGTGCTGACCGATCAGCTAAACCCTGCCTAGCAGGGGAATAACTGTCCTCAGATTACAAAGGCGAACAAGCTCCACCACTGCATGTCAGTATACCTTGTAATCATATCATTAGCGCAATCCCCTACCCACCCCCTCCCATAGGCATAGAGGAAGTAATACGAGAGCTCACCGGACCGGTAACTTCTTCGCTGTGCGTGTAGGCGTTCACTTGTTTTTTTCAAATTGTGTGTGCCCATGCTATGACGCAATCATACCACGATGGATTTTATTGATCGCCTCATCATGAGTTAGTGAAATCTGAAAAAGAGAAGTCAACAAAATTAATTAATAAAAACTAACCTACATTGTTGGGCACGTGGTGAGAGACATCAGTTTCATCGACTCTGATTCATTCTTGACAAATGTAGTGGGGGGATTTTATCTAAATGGTTTCCTGGCCAAGCTATTATATGTATTAATTACAGTTTAAGCCCATTTAAAAATAATTTTCTTTAAATTGAAAAATGATACCTGAATACGGGAATCAAACGTGGGACCTTTAGTATATACGCAAATTATATCTCCACTGAGCTATCTAGGAGTCGTCCCGTGCCAAAGATCGATTACCGTGTTCAGGTGTCAGTTTTCAATTTAAAAACCATAATTGGCTTAAACTCTCCCTATTATACACTGATTTATACTTTTCTCACTCCTGGCCCATTAGTGCTAATTTGCGAATAGCCAGGCTAGGTAGAAGGACGTGATGCTAGAAGATTATTAATAATACATAGAATATATCAAACATTACTTATAAACTGGCTCAATATAAGCCTTGATAATTAATAGATACTCAATTCTAAGAGTAGATATTTCCTAAGTGGATAGCAAAACAAAAAGTATACAGATACTAAATATATTTGCTAGCACCACTGGGAATCAAACCATTGATCTCTTGACTAGTGTTAGACCATTCTAGCTACCTCCCTAGGAAAAATGTGTGGCTAAGCGTAACCGAACAAACTTTCCTTTGCACATTATTTTAATTACATACATTTATTTTATAATGGTGGTAATTAATCAATAGAAATATAACTGTTTATTATGCCCTGGCTCGAATTAAAATTTGCATCTCAATTAAGCAAACGGAGCACAAATAAAGACAAAATAAACTGAGAAGTAACTTCTATAAATTTATTTTTCCGCTTGACTGTTAAAATAAATTTGAAAATCATTCATATTCTTCGAACTTGTTATCTATCCAAGTAACAGCAATGTGATCAACTTTAAAACAAGAAAGAACATTCAAAAGTTTAAAATTATTTTAATTTAAAGTTATGTTAACTAGAATGTGTCTGTAGGTTGCATACCAAAATATTTTTTAAACCGTTCTATAAAAGGGGATGAGAAATGTTAGGTCTACCAAAGTAGAACATAACTTATCTCACTTAATATCTAATATACACTCAGTTAACATTTAAAGGTGGTAGTCTAAACTTAATGGATCACAATATGATCTTATACAATCTTCGTAATATGTAATCCGTTAAGGTCGAACTGTTACCTTTCAGGAAAAACAAAGTGTACATACGGTTTTACAGTTTACGGTGACCTGGCGTTCTAGGGGTAAGGTGTCAGACTTCTGTGCTGGCGGCCGGGGTTCAATCCTCGGTCCCGGCACAGATTTATCTGATTACCAAACCCTTCCTTCACCTCTGACAAGACATCTTGTGAATGTGGGGAATGCAAGGCCTCCACCGTGGTTCGGATTCCACGTTAAACTGTAGGTCCTCCATTCCATCTCATAATCATCCTACCATTACACATTAGCGTAAGTGCGTAGAGCCCGAACGGGTAGTAAGACGCGGTCCTAAAAATAATTTACAGTTTACATAAAAAATCGTGTAAGTTTAATCATACAAACATAAGTAAAGTTGTTTGTTTTTGGAAATTTTTATACCCGTGACTTACTTGGCCTTAATTAAAATACAATGAATTTCATATTAAAAAACAAACAATTCAAACATTAATATACTTACTAAAATAACTCGCTAAGTATTCATTAATATTACATTTCAACCTTTTTTTAAAATCAATATTGGATGTTTTAATAAACATGTATTTGACACAAGTCTGATCACGTGATTAATAAGACAGAAATCTATCATAGTTCATAATATATTAATTTTCTAATCAAATCATAAAATGGTTAATCATTGAAAAGGAAGGATAAAATAAAAATTAAGACCAGATTGAAAGGCAGGCAGATGCAGTCAATTCCCGTTTGACCAACTTAGCTAAGAAAATATGCAATTAGAATAATTGATAAGCTGAGAATTTATAAAACATATAATGGATCAATTTATCGTATTTAGGTAAATTTTATATCATTTCAATCATCTCCTCATAAAAATTAGGAATCAGATCTCTCATATTCTCACTACAAGAGTGAATTAAACTGGATCCGATAATTTGTATTTTCCCCTGCTGACTTATCTTCTAAATGTTGCAAGGTTAAACGATTACGATATGGAGGGGTCAAATAACACAAAATAAAAATTATTCTGTTTAGCTCTTTTTCAACAAAACCTTGTTAAGAACTTAGAATGTGCATTCGAATGAATCCCACTGGAGATCTACCTATAGGATTATTATTTATTAGCACCACGTCTTACTACCCGTTCGGGTTAAACGCTTGTGTACTAATTATGCCAATGGTTTTAGGGATTAGGGAGGTTATATTTATAGGAAGAGTATCCGCATTTGCATGGAAGGATGGAAAGCCACTAAAGGAAAAACCACCTTCAGTTCACACGATTGAGATTAGAACATCGATCTCCCCGTCATTGGCAGTCTAGTCTATTGTGAGAGCAGTGCCTTAGACCATGTGGCCACCGAAGCGGGTTTCTAGGAATTGTTGACCTTGCAACAGAGCTCAATTTATCTAAGCAGCACCTCTTACTACCCATTTGATTTATACGGTTATGAACTAATTACGTTAATGGGTTTGATATGAGTAAGGTTAAATTTAGATTAAGTGTACCAGCATTTGTGTGGAGAGAGAGAGAGAAACAACTTAAGAAAAATCACCACAATTTCACCCGACAGGGATATAGTCATGATCCCCCTGTCATTGACAGTCTAGTATATTGTGAGAGCAGTGCCTTAGACTATGTGTCCACCGAAGCTGGTAGTTTAAAATAATATGGCAGACAAGGCTAAAGTGGCGGAAGCTTGTATGAATTAATTGGTGATCAGAGAAACTGAAGAATTTAGAAATGAAGTTGATGAGAGTGATTGACACGTGCTTAGTGAACATAAATAAATATTTTATTTTTATCAATCTTAAACACACACACTAAAATATCAACTCACACAGACACGTAATCGAGATGAAACCGAACAAAATATTTGTACTTTTGTTGTTTAAAATAGCTGATGTGTGTTCATAAAAATATAAATTACAACACACTTCAAACAATATCACAAACAGCCTTAAAATATGTGTTAGCACCACGTCTTAATGCCTTTCCAGGAAATATGCCTATGTACTAAATACACTAATTAGTTAGGGATTAAGAAGTCTTAATTTAGAGGAAATACACACAAATGTGTGTGGAGGGAGAGGGGAAAACCATTTAGGTAAAAAACCTCAGTGCACCTAAACGGGATCGAACCCCGATCTCCCTGTTCTCGGCAGTCTATTCCAACACGAGACTTGCGCCTTAGACCACGCGGTCATTAAAGCGGGTCAAACAAAATTAAATTAAGAATTCTCGTGGAGCATCGTAAATAATATTTCAACATCTCGGGCATTGTCTCGCTGGACTTACATTGAAAAGTGTATCTATAATATAAAAATCCATGCCGTCTTTGTTTTTTCTTCCAGAGTATTTTCTTAATTCCCGATGAGCTAGAATATTGAAATTTGGCATGGGAATCCAAAAATGATATTAAAAACCTAAACATAAGAAATGTGAAAAGGGGAAAAATTACTGGATCCAAAAATTCTCCATGCTTATCTTAAGAGCCAAAAGTCAAGCTTGTTCCATTGCCTTGAAATTTAATTTCTGAGGGTTTAATACATTACTAAACACAACAGCAATATTAACACAGTATATTTTTTTTTCGACTTTCCGGTCACCTGACCCTAAACCGGAGTTTTTAAAGCCGATAAACAAGATTCTGTCATTGTTTTTTTGAAATTTGAATCAACTGACCCTCATTTGGTACCCAAATGGAAGATAGGGGAGTGAGGGTGAGCTTTATAGTTAGATAACCCCTTTGGGGAGGTATTAACCAGATTTTACACGGATGTAGCGGGAACAATCCAATAAACAAAATTATTGTTAAATATTTTATACATATAAGTGAAGAGCAGTGAAATGAGGGGTGGGGTCTGAACATTCTTAAATTTAAAAATGAAGGATCCTTAAATAGAAAGAGGTTTCCTTCAAAATTTTCAAAGTTATAAGGACCCATTTTGGTACCAACAGTGCCATATTTTGATATTTTACTAAGTATAAAGTGTTAAGCCCAAATAACCAGAATAGATTAAAAGTTTCAAATCCAAAATGGAGACGAGAGAAATGGTCAGCACTGGGAATTTCAAACTCTTAAATTATAAACCATTTATCAGTGAGGTAAAATATTGAAACTTGGTGAGATGGTAAAATACCACTGCAAAATCCCAAAATTTGATAATTTGAAATTACAAAAGAGTAAGGTTATTGTGGAGGTTGTTATCTGAGAGATGAAAAAGAATTTACATAATTTTAAAAAAAATACTTTGTTATGTATCAAATAGAAACTTCACAAATAGTTAGAAAATCATGAAAGATTTTTTAAATTTTAATGGGTTAAGGAGAACTAAGAATTTTTTTGTAAAAAATGATAATTTTTCAAAGTGTAGTAGAAAAATAAATACCTGCAAGCCGATAGGACGATCGCACCAAATAATCAAAAATAAAAAAATACTGAAAATTTGAGACTTCAAAATTGTGTCCAAGAAATGCGATCTCAATATTTTTTAAGCCAATAGTTTAAAAAACTTCTCGTTGTTGAATAAAATTGAAATTATGCACGTAAGTAGATGTACCTTCTCAGATAACCGAATGATGCCTGAATAAATAGAATTAAAAAATTGATGAACGGGAAATTGATACAACAAATGGAGAACACTATTCTAGGTGTTGTTTAAAATTTAAATTAGGCAGGCACATAAAAGAACTGTATCCGATAGCCAAATAAGTCTTAACATTTCAAAATAGGAATGTGGGAAACTAAATGGTTTGTTGAGAGGGGCTATATCTTGAAATTTCTCTAAAACTACGAGGAAAACTACCTTTCATTGCGGAAGAAAATTTAAATTGGGCAAATATGTAATAGGATTACTCCAGATAATATAAAGGTTGAAAAGTTTGGAAATCAAAAATAAGGGTCCAGGAAATGGATGTAAAGTGAGGGGTCCTAAAAGCTGATAAATTAATAGAAACAAAGAAATTACATATGGCATGAAGTTTTTATTTTGTAGAGACAGATGAAAAAACATAAAAATAAAAAAAACACCAAAGGTGAAGTGTATCTTAAAGGGGATATATAATGTTGCTATTACATAACTAATTATTGAAGGATGTGGCGGTTAGGGGGATGCCCAACTCCGGTGTGTTCTCCGTCGGGCAGGGTGGATACTCTGTCTGGTGGTGTGGCCAGCGGGGGAGGGTACCGGGGAAGTAATACACCGGGGGTGGACCAACTGGAAGGAGAGTAAGTTTGTTTTCTCAAAATGTAGGCTAAGTGCTGAACCTGTTAGATGTAGATAACATGGAAACAACTGATATAAGTAAATTGTGAAAAGTTTGTGAATAAAACGGCCTGGATTTAAAGTTCTAAGATGCCAGGCCAATAAATAGCAAAATAAAATAAAAAATATTGAAGGATAAGTTATCATCCACACAGGAGTGAAATATTAATGAAAATAAACAACTTTTGGTGGCATAGCTTGGTGAATCATGATGCTCATTGGGAAACCATGATACTCATTTATTCCATATGTCTCTATATTATTCTATTTTTTATTATTTTATTGTCCCCTCAAATTAATAATAGGGCTATTTACTATTTCTAGTGAGCACAAGCTCCCTGGCGAAGATAGGCTTAAACACTAGTAGTTATTTAAAAACACAATAGGGCAGGCTTTTTTTTATTCTTACGACTATCTCCGAAGATTTATAAACTGAGCCAAAATTACTAGACTATATTAATTAACCAGGTCGGATTCCCTAAAGACGTATTTCCCTAAATAGTTTCTTCTTCTTCCTTCACGAGAATGACGGTACATTTCCTTTATATTCTACCTTAATAATCCCAACACCTTCAGTTAATGATGGATTAAATAAAAAACTATTATTATAGTTATAGCCGCGTCCAGATACCATATTATTTAAATTAAAAAACTACATCTGGATACGATCATCGAACCCATGACCATTAGTGACATAAGTTTATTCAGATATCCCAGATGATAAGTAAGACGAGGTGTAAAGGAAACAATATTATAGCTTTAAGTGCAAATGTATTAAAATCCCTGGAATACACATAAGAATAGACAAGTACTATAATTAACCCTATGCAAAAAAAAGTCTGTTCATTCTCTTTTTGTATAAATTCAGGTGCATTTATTCCAAATATTACCTTACGATGCCTATATTTTAGAATAAGTTGTAAATTACTTTTCCGTTGTATGTATTAATTTAATAAATTAAGTACATTTCACTTAAAGTAGGTTTTGGCCGTGTCACGTATTTTAAACAACGCTTCCTTTTTTCCATTCTTGAAGTAGATTTCCCTTCCATGACATCAAAAAAGTATCTTGACAGTTTTGAGGATTATTTCCAAGGACCATCAGAAAGAACTGAGTCATCAGCAAGGACCAAATTCTTTAGTGGTTAGCTAACCACTCTCTTTAAAATTTAAATAATGTGTGCAAAAGGATTGATTATTACTGCTTTGTTCCTCTCAAATTAAAAATGACTAGTAGCATGATATTTCCTTGTTTTAAAATCAAAGATCAAATTTGTATGATCATTTGTAGATAAATTATATTAACGTCAATTAATGTAGGTTCATACAAATGCAATTTATTATGAGTTATATGGGAAACGTCAGTATTCTTTTAAGGTATGTATTATGCAGAACAGGGAAAATTAAATTAATACAGCTCTCAGACGAATTTTAACTAATCAAATTTGATAAATTAAGTCTTTTACTATTATTATTTTTTAATGAAAATTGTATTTAAGAGGAGATAAGGGTGGTGTTAGTATAAAAGTGGGTATTCCTTGATACCTGGAAGAGTTTGTATGGTAAAAATTAATTTAGTTTGAATATTTATTCGCTAGGTTTAAAAGTAGGCTTTTTACCTTCTAAATATTTAGTGAAAAAACTAATGTTTAAATAATTAAAACTTAATAAACAAAATATATTTGAATCTTTTATTAAATCTTAATTTTACATATCAATAGTTTAGCGATATAATCAATGTCAAAGATTACCTAAATGTGATTTCTTATTTTCTTACTTTAGTTAATTTCATACAATGAATTTGATTGAGAAGTCTTTTTTAATAAATACATAAATTAATATTTTTCAGTCAAATATAATGTTGAAAAATGACACCTGGACACGGGAATCGAAACATATAGTTATAAAAAACTTCAGAACACCCGACAGGAATTTGAGCCCCGTTCTCCCAGTTATCAGCAACTCAGCTTATCTCAATATTGACGTGTTAGAACCACTCTACCACCTATGTGGGTCGTGTATTGCGTTTTGATTCTTATATTTAAAAAAAAGATTGACATAAACAAGTCTTTAAATACAAATATAATTATTATAAACTGTTTATTAGAAAACATAAAAAAAATAATTCCTCGAGATAAAATTTAACGACTATTTCCCAAACACTTATTTTTAATGACTTACCACTTGGAAGTTATATTATAAGTTGAACAAATAAAATGTTTACAAAAACACAGCGTTGACCTTTCTTAGCAGAAAACATTTTGGTGACATCTTTCCCTGGAGTAATAGTTCTCAAAGGCTGTGCCACGAGATTTGTTTAGATGCGCTGCGAAATAATGTAAGTTATTTTAATACAGATAAGATTTGTAAACATAAATTCGATACATCATTGTTTTTGTTATTTACTAAAGCAGATACAAATAATAAAGTATTACATAACAATGAAATATTATTTAAATTTAAAATGACAACTGGACATGGGAATCAAACTCTGGACCTCTGATATGTAATGCATCTCCAACAGTAATTAGCATATATAATACCTTGTCTATTTAATCTATCTTTATAAAAATGTAATATTAAACTAACTTACAATCTAAGAAATTAAGTATTTTTGTCCAAAATAAGTTATGTGAAAGAAGTGTTTTGTGTCTCTTGTACTAAAATTCTATTTGAAGGCAGATCAAACACCCGCACACCCGCATTTCTAGCTAATTTAACGGAAGTTGCTTAATAATTTTCTTATTTCTGATGTTGGTAATGCCTAAGAAGTAATTTTATGTTGATAAGTTGACACGGATGTGGTGTAGAGGCCCAGGCCCGGATAGTCCAGTCAACCAGTGTTCGAAATGGGTTCGACCTGGAAATTTGGAGAGAAGTTCTGATTTTTGGTTCATTTATATTTTTTGGGGTGTTAATTAAGAATTTCCACTTTGCCACCTCTAAAACTTTCAGTAAATATAAAAAATGCAGAAAACAACAAAAAATTGACTATTTTTGGTTGTTTGCTTATAACGTAAAAACTATGCACTCTTAGAAAAAAAATTGTTTGTGTAAAATAAACTAGATAAAATTTCCCACAATTTAACTCTCATTGTTTTATTTTGTCAGACGAATATTTTAGGCACAAGCTCGCATTGAAACTATTTGAATTAAAGACAACGCTCAGTGTTCATCATTCAAGCGCAACCTGCTTCTTTCTTGCGATTAAGCTCTATTTTGATGATATTCCTATTAAGAACTAGTAATATGTGAATATCTTAAAGTTTTCATTTATATAGCTAGTACCTAGGGTGTTTATTGATATAGGGTTAAAACTTACACTAATGTTGATACATGAGCAATATAATAGCAATGAAAATATGTAGGGATAGTAATAAAATAATACTAAAATCGTCCTGGACACTTTGTTGCTGAAGGCTCAGGCTGCCCGATGTCTTTGTCCTCTTCCTCCAGAGTATTTCATTAACCTAGAAAATAAGTAAAGTAAAGAAGTAAAACAATTGTTATGTTAGTTTAACATCATTGTATCACGGTATGAGTAAGATGTAAAGGCCATCGGAAATGGGATATTAAAGAATGTATATTTTTTTTCGTAAAAGTAGGAAATTAAATACCTTCTGATGGCTCCGCTTCGATTTCTTGGCCCTGGTCTTGAATTCCTTGGATATCAGGATCGTCCACATCTTCATCCTCGTCCACATTAGCTTTCTCCAAGTTGTCGCAGGTCCCTTCACAGTTAAAAAAAAAATGTTCGAACAATATAGGCCTGCCTTCCTATAGCCACAATTCCCTCGGCAGCCTCTTTTACATTTGTATGAAATGTGATTTAATATAGGTTCAGGGTCAGAAGACTGCGAGATGGTTACTGGAATGAGGCTGTTCTTGGGTATTTTCCAACCCCATTGCTTGGGTCTTTTTTCATGACCAAACCATTTGTGAACCTGGTGGAACACCCGTAGCGAATGTTGTCATCATGCAGTTTTAGTAGGGGGTAGTGAGGCAATGTAGACTCGGGTCTTGTATGCAGACATTATGTAGTGTCTGTATCTCAACTTATTTATCAAAGCTACTTTTTTCCTACCAACCCTGTACAATGCAATAAGGAAACGTTCACCCGCATCGACAACTGCCTGTTGATCAGATTCAGGGTTTTTAAATACACGAATAATGTTGATAGGATCAGGATTCTTCTTCATCTTACCCTGACTGAACAAAGCTGATGTTGTGTCCCACCCACGTATGGCGTGTAGAAACAATATGTGCTGGCAACTGTTTTGTCAACTGAACTTAGCAGATATAAAGTTTGAGGGACTTTGCCTATTCCTGGCTTTAATAAGTGAACGTTAGGAGTAGAATATATACCTGTCAAGATGACTATAATATCAACATCTTCACTAACGACTATGACAGATTCATGTGTTGGTGCAAAGGTAAGATCTGTGTGGATAATCAGGGTATCCGTAACTTCTTTTGCTTGTTTGCAGACCTTGTCCACCTCTGTAAATTTCGTCACTAGTATGGATATCAAACTAATTTTATTCTTAGAGTTGGCAAGGAATTTCTCCTGAGAGACCGTGGGTGTCATTGTTCCACTAAGTGGTATTTTTATAGAATTTTTATTGCTTGCTCTCCTCAAGCGCATGAGGTATTTAGTGATTTTTCCAGCAACTTTGTTGGAGTATCCACCAAAAACGACTACCGCACTTGACTTGTAGCTAGATCGAACAAATGCAACATAACAGTAACAGATATTTGCAAATGACTGCCCTCTGTGCCATACAATTTGAGGCAACATATATCCACCATCGATGAGGAATATACTACTGTCCATTCTTTTCCTTGGGCAGGCTTGAAAGTTTTGTACAAATTTGATATTGTACCTTTTCTCATACCACTCTCGTAAAAAGAGATAGCGGATAGGGACGTAGTTCATGGGATAGGAATTCCTCCAATTCTTCATCTGATTGTTTTGCAATGCTAATTCTCTGACAAGGTGTGGTTGGATTGATGGTAATCCTTTTATTTTGTATTTGTATGGCACTGTTAATAATGGAAAGCGGCTGCACTCAATCATTCCATTTTAACTTAACTGAATGAAAATCACCACCTACAATGTGGTTAAGATCCTGAGTGCCAACCTCGTAGGACATGTGGCAGTTGACCCTATCATCTCCGACTATACAACTACTAATTGATATGAGCTCAGGGTTTTTTGGGAAAGGAGGATGCTGGTGAAATCAATCCAACATCTTCTTTGCATCATTCTCGTCTCGATGAATTCTCTAATCTCTATTGTCCAATTATTGTTCTGAACTTGTTAATTATACACCACAGAAATTTTCAATTTCATCACAAACATGTTGAAGTGATGCCATCCCTTGTGTTCATCTTGACAAAACACCTCCACTGACCCCACGGCCGTGGTTGATACCACCAACAGTTTTCATAGTCTTCATAAGAGAATGTACTATGGTCATGTCACTCCATGTACCATACAATAATTTATTACTTCGTCAAATAGTGAAGCACCCTTTAAAATTAAAACATTTATATTTTTCAGCTGGCATAGTGTTCCTCAAGTTATGCAAGTAGAAGTGACCCCACTTGACATATAAAAAGTGTCCACTAGCATGGAAGTACGGAAGCATGTTGTAAATGGTTTCAAGGTGGAGGTCCCAATAACCACTTCTCTCAGCTTCGATAAAGTGCCTTACTAGGGTAACCATTCAATTTCAAAATATTGGACCCAAAGATATGCAGTGGGACCACGTTGTGCCAACAGTTGATGCTGGGATGCAAACATTTCTTTAAGTTCCTTCAATCATTCTTCTTGATTAGGTTCAAAAGCCCCTGATATGTCTCCACTATAAAGAATCTCCTCTACTTCACTTTCAAATGTAGGGGACAAGGTGTTAGACTCCATGATTATTTTGGCTACAGTTGTATGAGCCAAAATGTTAGCCCTGACTGCCCTTGAATAGGTGTGCTCTGTCATGATTTTTTAAATAGAATCCATAGTGTAAACAGTGTCGAAAAGTTCTATCAGACCACTACCTTCCATGATGTGACCTATTGCTCCCATGAAGGACATCACCAAATGAAACCCTCCTAGTCTTATGACAATATTTGACAGCACAGAATCTCCATGACAACTTGAAAGAATATATCGTGCCTTGAGGTAAAAGGCTGATCAAATGTCATCAGACAGTTTATCTGACGTAATGACTTAGTCTTTTCTACAGCAAACAACAAAGCTGTGTAAATCCTGTCATAATTACTTGGAGGAGCATTAATGAACGCCTGGAAAGCAACAAACGTTTGTTTGATATGGGAGATCTTTTGTAACTTCCCCCAAGAATCCATTCCACCCTTGAATACTGGGTAGGTGTTTACATTTGCCGTAAAACCACAGTAAGTCAGATACAGAAGGAATAAAAGTACCTGCTGATGGGTAAATTTCACGGAGATCTAGGATATTTATTGCTGCTAAGCCCATATCACTTGTCCTCTAAAAATTTCTCAAATGAACAGCTCTGAAACGTCCAAAGAATTCAGCTGATGGTATAGCCTTTATCACCCGAGAAATATTTTGATCTGGAGCAACTGCACTTTTTGGAGTGATACAAACAATGCCACCCAATACGTGAAAGGTGTTGTGTCCATAAAGTGTCTGAACATTAAAATCTTCATTGTCATACACTAATTGAGAAAAGGAATGTTAATTATTTTCCAGTAGTTGGCTCATGATTGATGACACTTCTAAACGTACAACTTCCGTATAAGAGGAACAAAATCCCAGGGATGCCAACAAATTATTTAACTTCCGGGAGTCATACTTTTTATACACAAATGCTGCCAAGTGTCAGAAATTAGACTATCTTTTCCATCTAAAACACGATCTGGTGGGGTGTGGGGTTAAGGGGGGATATTGTGTTATGTTGAATACCTGGGACCGTATATCTTCAGCAATTATAGAAGATGATGTCTCAACAATGTGACGTCATCCCTCTTGTTCAGACGAAGATTTCTACTGATACAAGGCATCTGCCAGAATTTTGTAGCGTGTGTTTTTGAAACACACGAGAGGTTTTCTTGTTCACAGTTGTTGATATTAATATATCACTTCCATACTTCTCGAGAAGCTAAGCTTTCACAGTATTTATGTCGGGATGGTAATCACCTTCAATCTGGTTCATCAATTTATGCAGAGAAAATTCCCATTCTTCATCATTATTGTCAATAGCAATGAATACATTTTGTATTGCTTTCTCAATTTCATTGCCAAATGGACCACGTACTTTCTTTTCTTCAACATGTGGGTGACAGTACAGCTTTTTCATGGACAAGAGATGATACTGTCGGTCACTTGCTATCAAGTCAGGAACTGGCCCAACATTTTGTAGTATGGCTCGTCCATATTCATCATCATGTTTTTCATCAACCTGTACAGCATTATTTCTCTCTTTTACCGGCCTAACACTATACACAAGATTGCGTTTAGATGCAGGAAGTCGTTTTTGTTCCTCTATAAATTGTGGTGTTATCATTAATCCACACAAAAAACCATGAGTTTTGAAACCTAAAGTTGCTACAGAGGAGCGTAATTGTTGTGTATGACCACTCTGGTGAGCACTCTTAAAATAGGCTGCGATTAATATTTCATTAATGTAATTCTTTAGACTTGTTCGTGAACTTCAATTGATTTTTTCCCATTCAGATGAACGCCCTTCCCATCATTCCTCTGTTTACTTGCTTCACTAAATATCAAGCCCATTTTTTCACTACTGTCACTTTACTTTAATCTTCCAAAGCACTATCACAACCAAAACACACCCCAAGAGAAAGTACAGCTGGAAAGTGGTCTGAATTCGAACTGAACAGAATCACTCGCCCCTCAAACAAAGTGACTGGAGTTGAGAAGAATGGTTGCAAGGGGTGAAGAGGGTACTCGGACATAGAAGTTTCACGGACAGATGGCCAACACGTGGTTTCACACCTGCCAAAATGGTTTTAGAAATGTAAGGGAGTGGGGCGGGAGAGAGAGGGAGTGACAGAGAGAGATTGACAAAGGACGGATAAGAGGCGAGGGACACATATACAAACTGTTTCAGCGTGCGCTCGCGTCTAAACTATTTGTCGAACAAAAAAATCTACAGAGTAAATAGTAGGAATATTTCTCTAATTTAATTATGTAGATGGTGAATTTATTGTAAGAATGCATATTTTTCACGTTGTAAGTAAAAAACCAAAAATACTCAAGTTTTTTGTTGTTTTTTTTGCCATTTTTAATGTTTCGAGAAAAGTTTCAAGGTGGCAAAGTAGAAATTCATAATCGGCCCCCCGAAAAACATCAAAGAACCAAAAATCAGAACTTTTCTAAAACCTTCCAGGTTAAAATACCAAATTATTGGACTATGTGATGACTATGTATTTTCAGTTCTACTATGAATATGTTAACTAAATAAACAAAAGTACCAGCTCAAAAAGATTTATTTTATGTTTTAAATTGTCCTATTGCCAATGAGTAAGTCTGAGGGTGCCCAGAGCACATAATTTTTAAATATACACGATTAATTTAATTGTAAATCCATTCTGATTGTTGTTTCTTGGTGTTGTTTATAAAGCCAGGCTTAAAAAGCATTTGCTTAGTGAATACCAACTGTGACTAGCTTTGTAATCTGCATACTTATCGAGTGTAGGACTAATTTAGAAACTTTAAAATATAAACTCCCAGTAAACTGCTTACAAGCGATTTTGCTCATCTCAGTAGAAAGTAGAAATTTATGTCTTGAGTGTAAAATAGCGAAGCAATCATTGATTATGTGGCTGAAATAGCCTCGGTATTAAATGTGCTACTAATAAAATATAAATACTTGATATTAAGAATGCGTGTCAAGGACCATCATGATTGCAGTCCTGCTCCACTTACAACCTAGTTTGCTGAGTACATAAAAAGTTGATGTTGATGTTTATTTGGGAAGTAAACTGTTTTTAATTGTATAGTCTTTGCGGTCATTTCTTGGAAATTTCTTGTAAGGTAATCTATGGATAACTTTTAACTCATACCGCTTTCTTTGGACAATAAATTGTAAAAAATATTGGAGATATCACTGTAAACAGGGTTATTCATATATCTAAGGTATAAATTATACAGTTCGCAGGGGGTGACAATACAAGTATTTCCAAGTAATGAACTTGTGTTTGGTTAAGCCATAGGACAGTGTTATGATATGTCAAAGTTGTTGTGTGCATCTGGGAGATAGGCAGCACATTACAATTCATGTCCACCATTTCCGGGAGAAAGTAGCGTCCTTCTATGTTAACAGACAACAGTGCAATACCACGCTGCTACGCTGGCACCATCGTGTGTCCGAGAAGGGAGAGGTGAGGATGCATACATGTTGGTTGGTGTGGCATGCTGCATGTGTTGCCTATCCCTCAGGTGTATCTAGCAATAACTTTTGGCGTCTCATAGCACTGCCATTATGGCATCCCTTGCCCCAAGTTTATTACCTAGAACTACTTGCTTTGTCATCTCCTAAAACCCATATAGTTTTTTACCTGAAGATTCGAATAGCCCTGTATAATGGTTTTGAGGAAAACTGGTTTCCTGACGTCACTAATAAAAACCAGTTGGTCCTTTCATTGGTATGATATTTGAGAATTCAATTACATTTTTTTCATGTTAATTTTTTATTTGCTATAGAATATATAAACCATATTCATACTTTTTATTTTTGTTTTAATGTAAATTCACAGTCATTTTAATGATACATTAACTGTCTAGGTTATGATTGATAGGTTCCTCCTGCAGGTATGTTGGTTTTAACTACTAGAAAACTTCAAACTAACTCTAAATGTGTATATATATATATATATATATGAATATTGAATTTGATTTTTTTTTTTTTCAAATCATTGAATTTCGAATGTTCTTAAGGATCCAAAACATTCAAAAATTTGAAGACTTGAATGACCTTTCCCTAATATGTCTATTGCGTACTGCCGAAAATAATATATCTTTCCTTTTCGAGTGGCTTAATCTTGTAATGTAATTATTAATAGTCATAACAATTTTCAAAATACTGGAGGGCTGCTAAAATGTACCCTTGTCCCGGAGTTTCTCAAACCCCAATATAAACCATATGGACACAAACAAGCTGCATCCTCCATCCAATCATGGTCCGTCAGTGAAGGTCTGGTCAAGTTGTCCTCCCTTTTATCAACGTCAGACTCCTTACATAAACTGTGTTTGACCATGGAGATTTTCTTGGAGAGCCAATATGATCTGGGATTACATCATAAATGTTTCGCTCCCTTCTGTTGCCACCCAGCCATGTAGATAGATAGCGCGAGTGAGTGATTTCTCCATGTTCGCTCGCTCACTCTCAGAGAGAAGTAGCAAGTCATTTCGCAGGACAAACATGAAGTAGTTTTCAGCTCATGATTCATTACTGGAGGATTACAAACAAACAGAGAGTCCCAACGTGGTGTTGGGGAAAACCGTAAAATCAATGGCTTCATTCGTGGGTAGTCCCTCTAAAGCTGAGCTCCCAACTAAATGAGGACTTCTCCGGTAGTATACCTTCACAACCTCCATTCTTTGACCATCCAATCAATAATGGGAGGGATTCTAATTTTGGTCATACGACCACAATATACGAGTAGTTAAGATTCAAACCACTATACAAGTTTTATTTTCTGATGTGCATATTTTTGTTATTATTTGTTTACTTTTTTAATCTTTGTTTTCTTGGTTACTTCTTTTTAGAATACGGAAAATGTCAAATAAAACATTCGTAACATAAATATAAGTCCATTTTCATCAGATTTCACACACACATATATATATATTTATATATATATATATATATATATATATATATATTGAGCTTATTTATTCAGTAGTACTTTGAACACAAATGTAACAAATTAATTAATTTAATAAATGAATACTTGTATCGCACTACATTCATTTGGAGAGAGTATGAGGAAACCACAAAATTAAAGTCACCTCCAGTTTACCTGACTAAGATGAAATCCCTAATATACCCGTCAAAAACACTCAAAAGCAGTACAAGTCAGACTTCCTAAACCACCCCACCACTGCTGCTGGTATGTTTAATTTTGTTGCAAAATAAATTGATTTCTTAGTTTATTCTTAAAATCTTTTGGCGCCAAACTAGATTGAGTTTTTAGACATGTGTCAAATATGTTATCATTTAATAATTTGTTTATTATATACACACATTATCTATTTAAGAAATTCTTAAAGCAGGCAAGCTCATTAACTTATGTGGTGGGTATCTAAATTTGATGTTTTCCTTATTATATTAAGTTTCAGATGGGGAAACATTAAAACATTATAATTGGCATTATGTATGTTTTTTATTACGTGCTAGCATTCATGTTGCGTTTATCACTTTTCTACAGTATGTTACATTCAAGAATTGTTTCGGAAAGAAATATATATAATATTATTATAAATAATTAATAAAATCCTATAATTTATAAATACCGATAATGATTAAACCTACCTTTTTTTTACTATAAATATTGAATGACATAAAAAAATAGCCGATCCCATGTCCTCTTTAAAAAAATAACTATAACGTTTTAAAAATATATAGAAAAATTGCATTGAGATTAAAAAAAGGGTTGTTTTCGACTAACATTACTCTACAGCATTTAGACAGAGCGCCAATAAAGCAGCCACAAACCACTCCACAATAAATTACTTGAATCGGGTAGTACAGGGAATAAATATCAATGGCATCTAGTTTGTTTTTCTGAGGAACGGGTATTTACGTATTAAAGTATTTAATTCCACCTAGTTGTATATATTCATTATTTGTTTTAGTATTCATTCGAGTGATTTAAGCGTGCACTTTCTGAACTGACTTATTATATCAGCTTACAGCTGATAAACTAACTTAAATAGGGAACAGGCACAACATCCAATCCAAGGCCGTTAATTCATCAGTTTAAAGGGGAAACCTTTATTTCACCAATGGTATTTTTTCAAACATGCCAGTAATCGAATACGGGAACCTTAGCTTAGTAGAAAGACAAGCTACCGACCGAACTGAGGTTTTGGAACTGGTTGTATCAAAAGGTTGTCTTCCTAAATGGTATAATACTGTCTCTGTACCCAAATTCTGTTATATTTCCTAAAAAAAATGCCTTACTCATTCTTACTTTGATAATTAAATGTATATTGACTCGGATGGGTTGTAAAATGCGGATACAATAAATATAAATTTTAAAAGTGCATATTTAAGGGGCAAGCAACACTATAAAATAAGGGATTAAATTTAACGTTTTGTGCTGGTATGTTGTAAACATTATCAGTCCTTAATTGACGATTATACAAATGCGTCAGTAGTCATATTTTTACCGGATAACTTGTGAATGTACTATTATTATTATTATTAGCACCGCGTCTTACTACCCGTTCGGGTTATACGCACTTACGTTAATATGTAATGGTAGGGTGATTGTGAGATGAAATTAAGGACCTACCGTTTAACGTGGAATCCGAACCATGGTGGAGGCCTGGAATTCCCCACATTCACAATATGTATTGTCATTGTGAATGTAGGGAATGCCAGGCCTCCACCGTGGTTCGGACTCCACGTTAAACTGTAGGTCCTCCATTTCATTTCACAATCACCCTTCCATTGCATATTAGCGTAAGTGCGTATAACTCGAACGTGTAGTAAGACGTGATAATAATAATAATAATAATTTTACCGGATAACCAGTTCGACGTGTATACACAGGTGGTGAAAGCGATTACTGCTCCAGTCATCTATTAAATCATGTTTTTTTATTAATTGATCTTTCATATTATCCTACTAATAACACTGCCGTGAAAATCTAACAGAAGCTTTTATCAATGCGGGGGATTAAACTGCATGGTTAAATTCTCGTTTACACTGTTACTGTAAACATGTACGGTAATTTGAAAATGGTTTAAAGTGTTACCAGTGTCGGGGTGTAAAGGATCTAAATAACGAAATGTTTGCTGCTTTATTTTCTAAACTTATTTTAATTACAATTTGTTTTACACCACGTCCTGTCATGGATATATGCATTTAATTGCACTGATAAAGTAATGGGGTAGAAATGAGGCAGGTGGAATATATAGGAAATGTATCTACATTTTCATGACAGAGAGATACTATTATAATTTTCGAACAAACATCTTCAGTATACCCACACGGCAGTACAACACCGGACATCCCCGTCAAACCAGAATAGATATTTTCTGCACAAAACGCTCTCCCTAAAATATGTTATTACTGTTCCAATAAAAATTCTTACTTCCTGCCCATTATTAAATTCATTAAAAACCCATTTTGATTTGTGGGATGCACATGGAAATATTATATTTTTCCCAGTTCGAGTTAAGTGCTTATATACTAATTACTCTAATGGTTTTAGAGACTATTAAAGCTATATTTAGTGGTAATGTATCAGCATTTAAGTGAAGGGAGGGTGGAAAACCATTTTGGAATAAGTAATCTCTATTTTTTTTGACCCCAGTTTCCTTGCCTGCCATTGTTGTAAAACCATTAAACTCTAAGCCTATAAGTTTGACATGTCTAGGCCTATGCTAACTGTGAATTGCAAAATAGCTTTTTCAATACTTTCGGCACGGAGAAAATCTTTTCGGCAAAGAAAAGAAATAATTCTTCTTTTACTTTCCAACCTCCATAGCCATCCTCTAAGTCATACTGTATACCTGGTTGCAGCTGTTATTTTTCACTAATATCAGCTGTTTAATCTGCAAGTAAAGAAAAGGTTTCGTGGTGATTGGCCTATTTCATAATATTACTTGAATTATTTATCCACATATATTCATTAAATCATTCTAGTCTCTGTGAAAAGTATATTTTGCTCAACATACATGCGTACTTAAATACTCTTGAGGCATCTGGTATCCATCATTAATGCAGCAGTGACCGTGGACCTCACAATTTACTCCATGTAAATACTTTCCCCGAAGAGGGATGTTATGAATATCAAAAAATAGTATGCATTTCAGAGTGGATTAGAGTTTATGTCTGTTGGATTTTATCAGCTCAGCTACAGCTGAGACCAACCGTTTGATTATATTTTTCATTTTTATTCCTATTGAATCATACAAGATTTTTGCATAAGTTACTGCTTATGGTGCCATTCTAAACTGGCATGAGTTCGTGTATTCTTGGGAAAATGTTTGTAATCTTGATGTGTTTTTATCAAAAAAGTTCCAAAATCACTAAGTTTCAATTTAAAGTGTTACCTAAGAACATAATATTTACAAAGTCCACCCTTAACTGAGTAGACTATACTATACGGATACGGAATTAGCAACTACTGTGTGTTGAAAATGACGCTTGTCTTTGCTGTCCTTCAAAATGTCGTTCATAAATTCATAAGGCGCACTCAATTATTTGTCAACACTTAATATCTTACGTAATCTTACTCATGTATTATACCAAATCAAAACTATCGTCAACAGCCTCAAATGAGGTCTAGCCTCATTTCCAGTCTCACCACCGGCGTAGACAAAAAAAAATTAGATATTTATTTCCCTGAAAATACTCTAAAATAAATGTATTAGAAACAATACAATATTTTATTTAACACTGAACTGGACATATTAAAAAAAATCAACAAATTTTTTAAACATATCTGTGGGTATCTTAATATCTCAGACTCACCATAACTTTCACTTGTACAGGCCTATGAAAATATTGGTATCACCCGCTACTCATTTTACTGAAATAATCACTAAACCAAAGTACTGCGTATAAATACTCAAACACAACAGAATAACTTTAACTAGTTCAACACATTTATAACATTAACACAACAACAATGATAGTAATGAAACAAATAGCTAAATCTATTGTTAATGCAATTTAGTGTGGATAGTCCCTCATAGATATCATATTCTGAAAATTGAAAAATGACACCTGGACATGGGAATCGAACCGTACTAAGCCGAAGGTCCCGGGTTCGATTCCCGTGTCCAGGTGTCATTTTTCAATTTTCAGAATATGATAACAATGATAGTATTTATGAAAAAAAAAAGCTAAGCGAGGAGAAGCCAGATAATGAAAAGAATGTAGCGTGTATCTCATCCACTATAATTTATCTTTGCTAGCTCGTAGATTTATGATTCAAAGTTGTTAGCAAATTTGATCCAAACCCTAAATATACAACTTTGTTTTTTCATAATAAATAATAAAAATTAAATATTTCAGATCCATAAAGTGGCCATTCATATATAGGTGCCTATACTCTCATTGTTTAAGGGTAGTTTACTAATAACACTTTTTTAAATATGAAGATTTTAAAAATGGCTCTAGCTATTTTGTTCTAAATGAGTATTTTTTAATTTTTTACATTATAAATATCCACATATTTATTTAAAAAAATATTATATTAGTTTACTAATGACAGATTTTTGTAAATATGAATATTTTTTTATATCAAAGCTCTAAGAATTTTGTTCAAAATTGGTATAGGGAGCTTATTTTATATAATAATTAATAATGTATCATTATTCTTTTAAATAAAATATTTTAAGGGTAGTTTACCTTAGATAATCCCAACTGATATTGTTCCCCCTTATTGGTCAAGTTAAAACTAAACGTTCCTTGATAATTTTACTATTGATTTACTTACATACATACTTAGGTGATTTTATGAAACTACACAGCACCACATTAATGTGGGAATTGAATGATTGTATAGTTCCAACGCCCAAGAACGAATCATCAAAGAGTGCCCACTATCGCCAGGATGCCTTCTGCGGTATTTGGGATATCCCTCACGCACGTCACCATAGCACTTTGGAGACGATTGATTCCAAAGTTTATATGAGACGCATATCATATGTTTATTAACACATGCATGCAACTGTGGATCGATGTTTGAATCCAGAATATCCGAACTTATTGCCGAATCTATATTGTCGGTTTGATTTTATCCTAAAGTCATAACAACAGCCGTACTTGTGGCAGTCCTCGCTTTTGCCACTCCAAATTGTACATATACCACTTGTATTGCCTTTAATGTCACCGACAAACTCATATAGAATTGTATGTGATTTTCTTACGTGTATTATTTGTTAAGATTCTATTTGAATTGTAATTTTTGTCTAAGTGAAAGAAAAGGTGGTAGCCCCGACTTCACCATTAATGTCGATTATTATTATTGTTATCTCTTCTAGACAAATATTTTATATTTTTGGATTACGGTATATCCCTATTTTGGCATTATGCGTTAGTCAACCTTCCTATTTTTCACATTTAGACATATAGTTTAAAACAATAAAGGGTTATTTTTTAAAAATCAATCAAGATTTGATTACTTTTACCTTTGGTTAATTTTATATTCTAAAAACTACTTACAAATTCCACGTTTGAAGAACGGGCACACCAGATAATACACACACACACACATATATATATAATTTTTGAACCTTCAGTTGTATAAACATTAAGAAACACTTTATACAAAATCTTATGTAGGCTTACTGTCTTTAGTCAAATCATATTTTAGAACTCTAGTTTGTGATTAGTACATTTGTATTTTTGTTGTTTACATTTTATTAAATATAAATGGTACAGAAATTATTTAAATGTTCTAAGGCATCAGGCTCACGATGAATGTAAAAAAAAAGCTTAAGATGTGGATTTTCTTATTTTAGAAAGCCCAAATTGCTTATAGTGAGGTTTCCCTTAGTATATAATTATGGAAAGCTAAATATTTCTAGCCATCTCGATGTTTACAAACTACTTACACCTTTGTTTACGTGGATTAAGGTGTTAAACTTGTATCATATAAAAGTTTTAAAAATATATGCAAATGGTTTCCATAGTAGGTAAATTTATGTCAAATGTATGCTTTCTATTTTTTTTGGTTTATTAGCTACTCGAATCAGTGGTCCAGTTATTTAAGTCTTTAGGCTGTAAAAGTAATGCTCAGGGTCCACAGTCTTAGATTTCCAAAATATCTATATAAAGTCTCATCTCACTAAATTTATTAGTTTTAGAGTTACTCGCACCGGTGGTCAACTGGTCTGAGGAACCAATTTCAGACTACAAATAAAATAAAGAAAAATAATACCTTTCAGGGCCTGGATTCACTAATGGGAGCAAATAATTGCGCCAGTGCAAGTTTGAAAGATGTTCCCAAATCACTATTCACTAAAAGAAACAGGCGCAATTTGAGAGCAAAGCTGCGCCTTTTATTTGCCACCACTAAAGAGTAGAAGCAATTATTAAATCATGATTGTCACTTCAATAAATTTAAATGGTGGCATATTATCTTATTGGAAAAAAATACAATTATTAGTTACCAAACTGTACTCCAATTTAAAAAAAACATACGTCTGTCCAGCATAAAATTTATTTCAATTTAAATATTGGTAACAAAGCAAGTACTTACCTTTTACTGTTGAAATTTTACATTTAAACAACGAAATCCCATTTATTGCACTATTACAAAACCAAACCACAAACTGTGTAATATTTGTCTAGATCTTTAGAGGTTTGTATTCTTCCAAGTCCAAAGACATCTCGTCACTAAAGATGGTGGTTAGTAAAACTTTAAAATAAGTTTTAAAATGTCTATAAATGTTTTATTAATGGAGATTAAGCTTTAAACTAATAATATAAATAAATACAAAATAATGTACTAATATTGTTTTTTGTAAAGCATCCAGAAAAAAGGCCGTTTCTAAATTTATTGCTAGCTTATAAGCAAAATGTTTAGAAATCTTTGTATTTACTTTCATTTTCATTAGATATTTAAAATAAAGTAGCCTTGACTTTGAAAGTAAATCCTTCACAAGGATTGGTCTTTAGTGAATTCAAGCCCAGATGCACATCCTTAGGTCTAACCAAGCACTAAAGTAATGTTATATGGTCTTGAAGTTGCAATATTTTCATACAAATATAAATTCTATTTTTTTTATGGTTATATACTTTTATTCCCTTGAGTTCCAGCTGTCTGTTAATGGGGAAAGTCAATTTTTTGTGTGGAAACATAGCTATCTAATCAAGTGTAAGATAAACTCAAATAAACATGTTGTATATTCCATACACGGTAGGAATTGACTTCTGAAAGGCCTTTTTCCCTACCATAAATCTACTATATAGTAGGATATTGGTAGGAAAAAATACATTTCAGAGAGTAATTCCTACCGTGAATGGAATATACGTTACCTGTATATTTATTACTATACAAAGAAACACTTTTTATCTTTTAATCTGAATGCAAAACAACAAAATAAAACTATTCCTTTTCTTTGGATTTAAGATGGGAATATTTTCTTGTACTTCTCCTTAGCTTTGAGTCAGATATTTTCCCTTGGTTATCAATTAGTGGAAAGCCATCATTTGTGTTGGTTTTAACTTCACTGCTCAGCTCCCTAATGGCATAAATGGCCTAAAAACCTACATAAACTATTCTTTGTTAAATAAAAAAGAACTCATCCAAATAGATTTTATAGTTATACATTTATAAGAAAGCATTCACATGTACATAAATTCTCTTTACATGTGAAAAATAATCAAGAGTGTTAGTTTAAACGACAATTATCAGCTTGCTAAGGACATAGCTTAATGAATAACATCATTAAACCTTTTCCAAAAATTGTGTACACATTAAAAATTTATCTAAATCGAGTAATCGGTTATCTAGTAATAATAAAACATACAGAGGTACATAAACTATCCTTTACAAGGATCTGCAAATAAGTAACAACCAACCAAAGCAAAAATTATTTATCTTCGGATTTACTAATAAAATATATTTTGTAATTACTTTTTGGATTTGGCGATTAAGTTATACAGCATAATAACGAATTTCATATGCAATAGGATAATATACCATTGAGTGAGTGTATTTAGACAAATTATTTAGAAAACATTAATTGTATTTGAATTAATTCGTTTTATCTATCGCCTTAAATCTTCTAGGTAAATATCTACATGGTATAAAAAATACTGCATATCAATATATTAAATGGTTCTATAGTAAGCAAACATATATGTATACAGAAACTCTCCTTTTATGGAGATTATCCAGGCACGTAGACTGACGTCAGGTAGATATTATGTGATGCGTATCTGATTACCAAACCCTTACTTCACCTTTGACAAGACATCTTGTGAATGTGGGGAATGCCAGGCCTCCACCGTGGTTCGGATTCCACGTTAAACTGTAGGTTCTTCATTTCATCTCACAATCACCCTACCATTACACATTATCGTAAGTGCGTATAACCCGAACGGGTAGTAAGACGCGGTGCTAATAATAATAATAATAATAATAATAATAATAACAAATGTTTTTATTAATTTTTGGCTTATGATTTGACTTATAAATGATTGTCATTCATTTGTATATATGTTATGTTTTTATCTTACTTCATTTGACTCTCATTGTAGTACATGTTATCATTAATAAGTATAACAAGCAACTTAACATTTTATAAAGTTCAAATATAATTCAAATATCACAATATATTTAATTGTTAACTAATTTAAACCCATACATTTCATTAAATTTTAATTATTGATATAATATCTAGGTCTTAACCTTTACTATAAAATGTAAAAATATATTTAAATGAGGTTGGGTGTCGGGTTAGGGATTGGATGGAGGCGTCTACGGATAGGGTTGAATGGCGGGGAGAGCTTAAGTTCTGGCTGTCATGAACTTCCAAGTTTCATAAGGTCAAAGATTTAGATAATTAGTTAGTTAAATTAAAGAGACTGGTAAAACAATAAGTTATTACCATAGTGAAATTATATAATAATAATAATTTGCTTGAACAACTAAGACGATTAAATACTCAAAATGTTGGGCTTCCTAAAGAAATATGAACACAAAAAGAATATTATTTTATGAAAGTAAACAAAATGTATTACATTTTGCTGTCACGATGATACTAGCCATTTTATCCTTTATTAAAGTTAAATGAATCACACCATGTACAGTACCTATAAACGGATATTAATTTTGACCTTTGAATTTTAACCCTCAGCTGGTACGGTGGGGTCAAACCTGACCCCAGCTGGTAGAAATTGCTGTGTAACTTGCTAGAGTGCAGCACCACTTTGTTGCTCTTCTAGGTAATCTCAGTAGTGGGCATGCTCTTGGGGTAGAAACAACAGTTGTGTTTTTTTTCATTACCATTGTCGTCTTACAGTGTCCTTGGGGTCAGACTTGACCCCACCATACCAATATAGTGTGTAATTTTTTTAAAGTGTATTATTTTCGTTTTAGTGATTAATGTTTTATTTTCTATGTTTTATTATACTTAAGTGCTATATATATTTGAAAGACTATTATTTTGTTGTTTTATTTATTTTTATGTTTTCTAAACGTGTGTTATTTTCCTTTAAGGATTATTTTTGGTTGATTATTTTACTTTGATTAGGTTCAGACTGCTTGATTTATTTTTCACAATATTTTTTTACTAATGGCCGAGATTAACTTGAGAGACGATCCTGATGCAATTTTAAAAGAGATATTCAACGATGACCCTGATTTTGTGCTACCAGATAAGGACTCTGAATATTCTGATGCACCTTCGGAACGTAGCGATCATAATACAGATTCAGAGCTTTCAGAAGCAGAAAATGCAGATGAGGATGGGGTTCAAGATGAAGATGTAATACCCGACCGTTCTAGCCTCCAAAATTATTGGTATTCAAAATCAAGATTCAAGTGGTCTAAAGTTCCACCTGCGCAATCTCGTACAAGACAACATAATTTAGTGACACATTTACCAGGTGTTGTAGGAGATGCAAGAACTAACAAACCAAATGAACCAGTGGACGCTTGGCTTCTTCTAATTAATGAGGAAATGATCGATCAGGTTGTGGAGTACACTAATCTAAAAATAACGTATATGGTTGAAAATTATGGTGCTAATGCTTTGAACAGTCAATTCACAAATCATGTTGACAAAATTGAGATGAAGGCGCTATTAGGACTTCTCATTCTATCTGGAGTATTTAAATCTAGCTTTGAGGATGTTGAATTACTTTGGGCCACAGATGGTACTGGAAGGGATATTTTTAGAGCAACTATGTCACTGAAAAGGTTCCTCTTCCTCCTGGCTAGCCTACGTTTTGATGATATCATGACGAGAGATGAAAGGAAAGCTCATGATCGTCTTGCCCCAATATCACAGCTTTTCAATGAACTTCTAGTGAACTGCCAATCAAATTATTCCTGTGCTGAATATTTAACAGTAGATGAAATGCTCGTACCCTTCCGGGGTAGGTGTGCTTTTAGAAGATACATGGGAAACAAGCCAGCAAAGTACGGACTGAAGATTTTCTGTCTTTGTGACGCGCGTACACATTATTTGTACAATGCTTTCATCGACTGTGGACAAATGCAAGTGCCAAACCCACGTCGTCTGTTGGTGCCAACACGCACAGTTTTGTCCCTCATTGAGCCAGTGGCAAATTCCAATCGCAATATCACCGCTGACAACTACTTTAGTTCAGTGGAACTTGTAGAAGAGCTGCGTGGTAAGGGACTGACCTTTGTTGGTACTCTCCGTGCTAACAAGAGAGAGATCCCCCAGGCATTCTTGCCTAATAAAGACCGAGAAATTCTGTCATCTGAATTTGGTTTCACTGGAAATACAACCATAGTCTCCTATGTCCCAAGAAAATCAAGATCTGTAGTGCTCTTGTCATCAATGCATCATGACAAATCAGTTTTACCACGACCTGATAAAAAGCCTGAAATCATTGACTTTTATAACGTAACAAAAGTTGGTGTCGATTCCCTGGACCAGAAATGTGGAAACTATGCTGTGGGCCGTCGTTCTAAGCGCTGGCCATTGACTTTATTTTACAGAATTGTTGATATTTCCTGTGCTAATGCGTATGTTCTCTTCACTACTGCCAATCCTGAGAAAAAAATTACTAGAAGGGACTTTCACATATCTATTGGAAAAACATTAATTCAGGTTCATATGATCCAAAGATTAAATGATAAGATCCCACGTGAGCTGAGAGCAATAATTACCAGAATCAAAGGAGTTCCAGATGTGCCACAGCGTATGCCAAGAGAAGGACCTCCCAAAAGAGGACGGTGCTACATATGTCCAAGGAAGATGGACCGGAAATATGCAATCATGTGCAGTGAGTGCAATAATACAGTGTGTCCGCAGCATGCTAACCAAACAACTACATGTAAAAACTGTTCTGCTTAGAGGTAAGGGGTGAGTTTTCAACAGATTCAATATTTATATGCAAAAAATATATGCTAAGTTTATTTACACGTGTTATAAACTACGTGTAAATCAAGTATAGCGAATTACTTAGAATTTTATTAATCAAAACAAATTACTTCGAATTTTTTCACATAAATGTTTTATTGCCTAACGTAGGGAATACCTACTAAATCAATTTTTTACCACCTACATTTTTTATCTATTTTAAAACACTTAACACATTAAAAAAAAAATTTAAAACACATAGCTAGCATTGATATATTTAAAGAGCTTGGCCTAAAAGTATTGGAAAAACTGAATATTGCCTGCCTGTCAGTTTCCACAATTTATTTATTTTTTTATTTTTTTCAGCCTCTGGGTGAAGGTCACACCTCTATTGATTTGGAAAATGAAGTCATAGAACCAGTTTGTGAAAATTCAAAGATTTTTAATTATTTCTAAAAATGACTTTTTTTCGTTGGTAAATAAGTGAAATTGGATATTTTTTTCGAAGTAAATGAAAACATTTAAGCAATGTTTATTTAAAATATGATGCATAAATAAGTAATATATATCTTCATATCTTTTTTGATTAAATATTTTTGAAACGCAAGATTTTATTAATTTTTTTATTGATTGGGGTCAAAAATGACCCCACCATACCAAATGTGTCCGTATTTTTTGCCATACCAGCTGAGGGTTAAAACTATTAGACCTGCCTTACAAAAACTTCAATGGTTTGATTTCAATAAGCATTACAGTATTGGATTAAGATAGTGAACTCATTGTAGTATAAGTTATTTAGTAAATATTTAGTGAGTGCATATTTGCTAAACTATATTAATTTAAGACGTTCTTTAATTTATTAATGTAACATACATTATTAAAAGCTTCATACAAACTCACATTTAACCAAATTGTTATTTTATAAAATAATAAAACACAAAAGTTACTTGATAAAATCTGATATGATATTTCTCATAAAACTGATTCCTTTACTGTTTATTTACATACATTACTATTTCTAGCCTATGGTCTGGGTCAATTTTTTATTTAAGATAAATGTTTTACACTACTGGATTGATAGGCCTGTCGTAGTTTCATATTATGCCTTATAATTTACCTTAATACTAATACAGGCACAAAAACCAGTCCCCAACCATTAATTTATCAATATAAAAGAATAAACCCCCAATTGAGGGGGTTGAGTAAAAACCATGATACACCTAATTGATTTAGATGGAATATTTTTACTATCTTAAAATCTTGAAATCTACCTATAAAAAATAATTGAGATATTCATGGTTTTAAGTTATCTTTAAGGACTGAGAAAAAACAAATTGTATTTCAAATGGTATGCAACCATAAATCACTGCTAACATATTTTGTCGTCAAATTGAGGCTATCATGTTTATTCCTCGACCACCTCAATTTACCAATGATAAATTTTTCGGCGATACCGGGAATCTAGCCAGTAGGAAAACATGTTACCGACTGAGCTAAGCTTTCAGATCTATATAATTGACTTCTAATAATTTAAAATTAAAAATAACATTGGAAAGTTCTTCTTTTTTTATTAAATTTAAAACCTACTATAAACGCTCTTACAAATTACAAAACTATTTTTTTACTGCTCAATAAACGCTCAGTTCCCTTTCTTTCTAATTTGATTTCCAATCCATCCTATACTGCTCATGAATTTATAATGAAAAGTCCTTCAACCTTTTTGAGATATAAAAAACAGTTAAAAACTGTAGATATCCACTTATTATGCAAAGGTATGCAAATATGTTAAAGTATCCCTTTTTGATATCACGTAGTCAATGAAGCAATATAATTTATTGACGTTGGAAGCTTCAGCTTCAGTTACTTCACTTTATCCGGAAATTATTTAAAGATGAAGGGATGGTCGATTGCTTGCTAATTTTAGGGGAGGTGAAACTGTTGAAATAGCTTTTCGTTGACAAATTGCTTATACGTGTTTGGAGATTGTATTGTTATTTAGTTGTTAGAAAACTGTTGTGTACATTTTCAAGTGTTAGATACTAGTATAATTATAAATGTACTATAATATTTAAATATTTGTATAAAGTTTATATTGAATTTGAATTGGTTTATCTCAGTTTAAAATCAACATTTTAAACATTATAATGTTAGTGTAGTGGTTTTTAATTTTACCTTACCACTTTTGTCTACCTGACCAGATAATTTACCTTTTAATTAATCTACATTAATGGGGTGTGGATGAGGGAAATATATAATATTTAAGGAGTGTAATCATATTTTCTTGGTGGGGGATATTTTAGGGAAAACCACCCTCAGGCTTCAGCCGGGATTATACTGAAACCTACTCGTCACCGTCGAACTAAACTAGATGAACCTGTTATTTAGTTCACGTTCCCACTGATGCAAGTTTAATGATTTATTGAATCTTTTCGAAGAAAAAGGGCTGTAATACCAAAAGGGCTACAAATCATGTGTTTAAAGCTGAGCGTCTACTAGGTCGGTGGTATGGAGCGGTTTGGTGAGGCGCGACGCGTAATTTGAAAGAAAAATTCCGCTCACCATAAAGCGGCGCGGCGCGAGTCGTCCCCTCCCCCCTTCATTCTAGCCCAGTAAAACAGTATTTATGTAGGGTTTTGGTAGTATTCGTAGAGGCAGTGATAAGTAGTGACGAGGAAGGTTTTTTAATTGTCGCAGTGGTTGGGGCTGGGGTAGGAAGAGAAATCACGAAAAAGAAGGATTTGAGTTCATGAAATAACACAAAAAACTTACCTTCTGAGAACACCATCCCCTTGTACAAAATTTACACCTGTTTAATGGACTACTATTACAAACAGTTCAAAACTTATGGACACCTGTTAACTTGATTGCTGATCTGTTGTAAACTTCGCACGTGGTTGACTAAAAATCCTTCTGAGGGCATTCGAAGATTCCCGAACCCAATGAATTCCGATCCACTCTACCGTCCATTGAGTCGGTAGAGCGGAGCAGCGCCGACGTCAACAAGTCTCAGACTTTTTCCAGAGCGGCTCTGAACCACTCTACCTCACATTCATTCACATGCATTTTGTTTGAGGGCCGTTTTTTTCCTTGCCGTGTCACTCCGCCTCACCAACCTAGTGGACGCTCAGCTTAACTTTTAACTATGAAGATCGTATTTTTATTTAACTATTTTTGAATTATTTGAGCTATTCATTGAAAAATATTTACGTAACTAGTCACGTTTATCATGTGTCTGGATGAAACAAACATCTGTATTTTCTAATTTAGTCTTAATAAACTTTAAAATAAAACGGTCAGCAAATCTGTAAATAGCCTAGTTCCAGATGTTTGTTTGTACAAACTTTGCCATGCATGCCAAATTTCCGCAAACACCAATAAGTCATGCTACAAAACTAACAGTCTACCAGAGTTGAGACCATTTGTTTTCAAGTTTTAACGTTTGTAGCGGAACTTGTTAACTAATTAAATGGGCGCTCTGGCTAAATATGGTAGACATGTCCACTGTCTTTAACAAATTTACCCATATATTCTTATCTAGATACGTATTCTAAGTAATAAAACTCGCAATATACTTGATTTCTGGTGACAAGGAGGTTAAGGTTTGAATATTGGCGTGGGCGCAGGAATGCGTTTTATCTAAGTTTGTGGGGTGGGCTGAACAAACTGAATTAATATTCAGAGAAAAGTTAGGTTGAGTTAAAAACACATAATGGTAAGTAGATGTAATATTTGATTGGTTATAAAATGCGCTTCAAAATGAAAGTAGAGTACAAGTCTTGGTAAAGTTGAAACAATAGTGAAAGAAAAATAATACTAAAAGTAAGAAGTCTCAGTCCCAACCTGAGAAAAGTAGTATTTTTTTAATTATTAAAATTCATATATTGCACGCACAGTTGTACAATTACTCCCAATTAAGCTGGTCTTTCTTTCTCTTTTTTAATTAATTGTTTCAGTAGAGATTATTAATTTAATTGGTCACAATTTCGGCATTTGTTTGAATTAAAGTTTACTTATTTTATTATTATTTTCCTTTCACCTAAAAAAAACTATCAATCAATATATTAGGGACACGTTGGACTCAAGTGTGTAAGAAAATAAGTATTATTTTATGCAAATAAAGGATGAGTCTAATAAAGCTTGTTAAATATTACTGGTCACCAGAATCGTAATCAAATCATTGCGCAATTTTCCTAAGCCCTGGCACTTATGAATCTTTGCTTGGAGCAATTTTTGCAATGTGGTTATCATTGAAGTATTTCCAACTCTTCTACACGTTAGAGCCGATGGACTTATTTCAAACTACCCTACTTATTTATACATTTTAAATTAAGACATATTAATAACCAGTGAAGAGTACCTGTATTTTATGTTGTAAATTATAGTAGTTTGTACTTTGGTGTAGCATACATACTCCAGGAATGTGTTAACAATAATTTGCATACCCGTTTCGGTGGCCGCGTGGCTTAACGCCCTGCTTTCATGTTGGACTATACTGCTGAATACTGGGAGATCGGGGTTCGATCCCGGTCGGCTTCACTGAGGATGTTTTTTCCTAAATGGTTTTATACTTTTCCTCCATGCATGAACATAATTTCTTACATTAGTTTGGACTTGTAAACTGTATAACTAATTTTGCATTCCTATATATAAAGACAAAATACCAAAATCTCTCATTAACTCATCACCGTATCTTCCAAATTCTTGGACCTGTAATATTTAAATTTGGCATGGTGGTTCCTTTCAAGTCGTGGTTATCATATAAGAATGGTTTTCGTCAAATCCAACCCTCAAGGGAGCTAAACATGGATTGCAGCAATATGATAGTAAAAATATTGGGAAGATGAGCTATAAAGTTGAAATTTGGTTGGCAGGTGAAGGCTTTGCCACATACAACCAAAACAATTTAAAAATGGAAGATTTCAAACAGTTCCCTAAGCCTGGACTGTGCAGAAACATCAAAGCTTAGCACTAATGGTAACACCTGAGAGCTGGAAGTGGCAAGCTAGCTGCTCCCCTGAAGGTTTCAAATGTTGCGTAATGAACGATTCTTAGTGGTTTTTGGGGAGTCTGGAGAGGGTGTAATGAGGCTCTTATTACTTAATACCCTGATATGTAATGTTTGATGTGTGATGTTTTATGTGTATCCTACAATTAAGGAGCTACCACTTTTCTGCCAGTTTATTTAGCATCGACCCACTATTCCTTCATGGCAATGTCCCCATTCCAAAGAATAAAAGTGACAAAAGGCACCAGGATAAAGAATAAAAAAATAAAAAATAAAATGACTGAAGCTGCTGATAAATATGTTTAAAAAATCCAGAGGTTTATAGAACCACTGTTGCTGCATATTCACAAAAGCATCCGAAAAAAAAGTGAGCACCGGTGTCTTCACATTCTCTAAATCATCCGGAAGTTAATCGAACCACTCTTGCTGCATATCCTTAAAACCATTTGGAGGTTTATGTAGTGGCTGTAAATGATACTTCTCATAAAAAGAGTCAGTATCTCAAGAATGTTACATGGTATAAGAAACTAGACTCTGTTTTAAGTTATATTCCTTACATTTGTTTCAAGTCAGATAATATCGTTTAGCTGGGTATGGTAGATACCGTCTGCCAGTGGTACAAAATGATTTAGTGGAATGACTATAACCCTGGCATGTTCTACAGCAGTGGAAAGGTGCTGCTTTCTACTTTGGTTAACTAAGTGAGCCTCTCCTCAGTCTGTTAACTGAGCAATACTCTCCCTCCAAGAACTTCCTGAATATCATCAGAAGATATAATGGTTAGTTACATATTACTTCTTTTGGAGTGAAGGAAGGGTCAGGGAGCAAATTCATTTCAACGCTTTAAGCTCAAAGTCAGGTGTATCGCAAGATGGGTAGCTTGCTGCCACAAAATGATCCAAATCTTCTGGAATTTTATTTTGTGCGGGATGACGAGAACGAAACAGCTCTCATGTGTTGAAGCCAAGTAAGGTACAGTGTGGTTCAGGCATGAGCGAACGCAAGACATCATTACATATATGCACCACTACAGCCAGCCTGGTTTATTTATAACATTTACCTGCAACCCGAAATGGAAGGATATACCAAAGAACTCGCTATCAGACAAAAAGTCTCGTGATCACTATGACAGAGTAGGTCAGGGTTTCCATCTAAATATCATGAGCCTATTTAAGAAAGGCAGAATTTTCAGGTATATGAGGTTGGTTATGTACTTGGTGGAATGGCAGAAGAGAGGCCTCCCTATATAACATCCTGCTATGGCTGAGAACCAGGATCTTGCCAGAACCTATCGATAAATTCATATATGCTGCGATACTAGACTCCAAGGTTGATCCCACCCGGTACGAAACAGCGAGGAGAAAATTATCCAATACCACGTGGTAGCTTCCACCAGCAGTTTCCATACATGCCTAGTGGCTGCTGTACAAAACGCTGTTCTTGACCCCTCACAAGTGAGACACAGACATGCAACGATGGATTATAGAGTACAGGTGGAGGTCCCCGGACAATGGAGACTTCACTTTCGATATCATTGGAATGTAGCTGGACACCACTGGGTATTGCCGTTCAATTATGAGCAATCTTGGGCCTTCTAGGCTTACATCAATATTGAGTATTGCAGCTCATTCACGTATATAAGATAACTAAGCAAACACGTCAACAAGGACAGTGACCAGGCAGGATTGTCACTGTAAGACTAGAAAAGGAAGTTATACCCTATCATAATGAGCTTTATATAAGCAGTTCAAAAATGTTTACTAATCCTTGGATTCCTCATTCATGAGGTATAACTCTCCGTGGTCCACCAGGCAGTGAACATATAGAACGGACAGAAAATATATAATTTGCAGAATACAATGTGAACGACAAAGTCAATAGCCCTCCATAAACTACAATCTTGACCTACTTCGGACTGTGCAAGAGTGAAGAATTTGTCAAGCCACTTCTGTATAACGAGACAACTTCTTACTATGTGTTGAGAGACAACAATTTCAGCAGAAAGAGTCAAGAGAAGGATATCCAAGAAAACATTGTAGTGAAAAATGGTAACTTGTTTGGCAGACTGGACACGTTTCACCCTAATCGCTCAGAATGCTTCCATCATGATGCACCTCTTGCTTCATGATAATGAGTACAAACACCATTATCAGTTGTCAAAACAGTAAATGGTCACAATCAATCCTCATTGAAGTCTGCTTGAAGATAGTGGGGTTTGTCTTGGGATGGGAGACAAAACTCTGAAAGAAGTGGCCTTATCGGACTCTCCCTTTAAAGTGGGAGTTTGTTAGCCATCATGTTGGGTTCATGCTAGATTTCAGATCTTCTCCTGCTATGAGAGACACACAAGGACAGTTTCGCTGTGGACATGAAAAGGAATATGGAGAAGTATTGCTATTTCAAAATTTTTAGAGGTTAAGGTTCTAGGATAAATTAAAATTCGTAAAGTACCAAATAAAGAACGCAATATTCATGTTCTTCAGCCTTTTACTCATTCTACCGAAAATGAAGTGTCTAGAATATCAAATTTCTCACACCTATATTTTCCTCCTGAATTTAAATTGTGTTTATTTTTATGTGTTCAATTAGTTATTTGATTATTCTTTTAGAGATAATTTGAGTATATTACAGCTGTTTACCTTTAAAAGAGAGGCTGGACATCGATTTATCAACTTAAGTTACCTGCCCCCTTAGTTTAAACGCCAAGGCCCAGGATGAGGATGACTTCAGCTGACACAGCTTCAATTAAAGAATCAAAACTAATGATGAATAGACCACGACGCCAATTCATGTTTCAAATGTTTTTGATAAACTATTGAAAGGCATTGTGAACAATAGCTTTTCATTTGATGGTTAGGTAAGTTTTTTGGGTGGAGATTTCCATCAATGTTAACCAGTGTTATCACAATAAGCATAAAATATTACATTTTTATTTCGAAGTTTGTGACGCTGAGGATGACCAATAGCCTGTGATCACTAGATTCGAACTATAGTCCATGGTTTCTGAAACTGGGAGAAGTACAGCTCCTCATTAACGATAGGCTGAAAAATGATGTCATCAAAGGTTCAGGTGAACTTATAGTTAGAGATATAGTTAAGGAAATATTTGGAAGTTGTCTTAAAGCCAGGTATATAAGTATTAACCTTTGCAAATATGTAAATACTGTGCCAGAGGAACCCCAAAGTGAGATTTGTAAGTATGGAGGTTCTAAAACTACTGAAATGATGTATCATATACTCAATTTTCGTGGACTTTATCAGTTGCGATGGCAAAAAGAAAGAGATATTAACCATCCAGTTAAGTTTCTCAACAATCTTATTTTTTCAAGCATTCCTCCAGATAAATTAAACTTAAAAACATAATCAATAGCGCTGTTGTTACGAAATCTGAAAACAAAAACAGGATTGTATAATGTAGCTCACTTAGCAATTGATAAGTGAAATAAAGATTTAATTTCAGAAACCATCCTCACAGATTCCTCCCCCTCCCAGGGTAGCCCAGCTCTATACTGATCCAAACCTCACTTTTGTACATTGTTGACAACAGCTCCCCATTCGACTTACACTTTCAATGAGAATTAGTAAGTCCCATGACCAGACCGTCGACAGAGTTGGTGTCCACCTTCCTACTCCAGAGTTAATCCTTGGTGAGATATATGCAGTGTTCTCGATACGGCATCATGCAATGCACATTAAAATGTTGGCAATACAAAGTATTTGTCAAGGTTTCTTAATAAATCAAGAGCAAAAAATCTAAGCCAAAAGTGAAGAATATAAAAAAAGTTTAAAGCTAAATACTTTACTTTTATGCAATTAGGCCAAGAGGACCGACCAAACGCTACTAGAAGTCTTCTCCATTTGGCCCTGCTCTCTGCCTCCAACTGACACCTATGCCGATCTTAATCAGGTCCTTGTGGAGCCCATTGCTCCACCTCGTCCTGGGTCTGGCCAGTGGTCTTCTTCCATAGGGAATAGAATCCAGTAGCGTCACGGACCACTAATGGGCGTTCATCCACGTGACATTCCCTGTCCACACGAAGCGTTTGGATTTAATACTCTTTTAAAATGAACAGAAGAATGACTTCATTCAATTCCTTTACCATAAAGCAAGATTAAAACCTATATTAAATAATATGGTTAGAACAACACCAAATACTTGAGTATAGCTAGCCTGAGAGAAGAATCCCGGAGAAAAGTGTTGGCATTGATCTACACTTTCTGAATTGGGTATCCTTTGGTGCATTTTTTCATACACCCTAATGACCTGATAGAGCCAAGGACACAAATCACGCTACGTAATGTATAAAAAATCCAAAATGTATAAAAACAACAGGTAACAGACTTCACGTTTAATTCCAAATTTCACCTGACTCCTAGTGAAGGTATAAGTGTGGCACAATAATATAATTAAAATTATACTAAATAAATTTAAACCTGATTAAATTAAATTCAACCATTTAGTAATATTAAAATAATCCTACAATTTATTAACATAATGGTAGTACGGTATACATAATCAACAAAATTCATCACTAGTATTTTATAACACGTATTGGTAGGCATGCAGACTAAAGTGTCGAAATTGTCTGGTGACGGGAAGGGAGGGGCTCAATTGCTAACCAGGGGGTGATCAAATATTACGTAATCACATTAAGGTGATAGGGGGGTTCAAGCCTTGCTTAATTTTTGCCGAAAAGAGGAGGGAGGGTCAAAACAATGCTTTGTAAGACAGAGAGAAACAGGCAAAAATAATGCTTTGTCACAGTCATACCAATTGGACACATCATAAGTAAAGTGTCAAGACGTGGATTCAAGGAACTTGTTCATCAGATTAAAAGTTACTTCAAATTGTTTATAACTATAATAATTAATGTATTCACTAATAATACTTTTTTTTTAACATTTCAAATTGAATGTAACTTATATATCTAAGTATTTATAATTTATATATTTTTTAAATTTAAACTGTTTAGTACAATAAATTTAAATTCCATTTACAACATTAGTTATTGTTAATTATTTAGCACCATTAATTTACACCTCTTCGTTAAAAATTATGAGCAATTTATAATTTGCATAGAAATAATGGTTATACCTTTGAACAAATTACATAATAAAAGTCTACAAATATAACGTTAAGGGCAGACCCGAATTGCACCAGTTATTAAGGGATTATATACTGTTTACTAATCCCGGACCCGAATTGCGCCAAGTCAAGTTCAGGTAGTCGGTGAGGGAGGTGGGGGGATGATACAAACAAAGACCATCTCAAACAAACTNCCTTAGTAAAGGAATGTAAGAACGCCCTAAGTGCCCCCAACAAGACTTGTAACAGTAGTATTGACATCCGTCTGTCCAATACGTATTAATTGTCTCGACAACAGTGACTGTACCGGTGGTTTTTTTAAAAAAAAATTCGGGTTTTGTGTGAACTGTGATAATATTAGCGAGAATTATTGGTGTGGAAAGGATTTATAGTGAAAAAGGGAAAGTTCTGATTGTTTATTATAATTATACGTATCGACAGATGAATCAATTAAAGTTGACGAGGGAAGAGAGGTGGAGATGCACTAAAAAATGACTGCAAGGCTAAAATATTTACTCTTGTTGGTGGAAATATTTTCTCGTGGACTGAAAACGAACACAACCACGAACCACTACTAGATCAAGAGTTGAACAGATGATCCATTAGCAACGCAGTTAAGAGGAAAGCTGAAGAGATTGAAGTAAGGCCTTCAAAGTTAATCCACACAGAGGTACAGACACAGAAAAAAAACTATAAAAACATTGACCCGCAAGGACATTAAATGTATCAGGAATAACATCAACTACACTAAACCAAAAACACTTCCAAAGTTGCCTAAATCTTGCGAAGAAATTCAATTTGCCATATATTCAATTGACATAAAAAACTATTCAAGACCAAAACTTTTTGTTGAGAAATGATAAAGAGAAGGGGATCGTGATATTTTCTTGTGGCTCGAATCTTGAGTATTTGTGCCAGAATGAAATTGTGTTAATGGATGGAACATGGGTACTGTACATGGGTATTTCGAAGCGTCATATATACCTCTAGTCTTTTTCCTACTTAAAAACAAGAAAAAGCTGAGCTTCATTGACGCTATGAGAATCCTAAAGGAGGAGTGCGAGAAGAGACATCACATTCAACCTTTATACATTGTGATTGATTTCGAGCAAGCGATTCACGAGTGAATCGTGTCGACTTTTCCACAAACCAGGATAGAAGGCTGTCGATTTCATTTAGTGCAAGCATGGTAAGCAAAACAATTTTATTTGATTATTATATTTTTCACTGTTGAAGATTTTTTAGAACTGCGTTTTACTACCTGTTCGAGTTATAGGCCTCCTTATGTACATATAGGCCTCCTTATGTACTAATTATGCTAATAGGCTTTGGTATGAGATAGGTAGAATGCAGAGAAAGTGAATCCGAATTTTTATGTAGTGAGAGTGGAAAACCATTTAGGAAAAACCACCTTCAGTTCACTCGACCAGGATTCGATCTTCAACCTCCCAATCATCGGCTTGAATTTTTTTATTCAAAGTGTATATCTGGAGAGTTTTTTCGAAATTAGGAATAAAACTGTTCAAGCGATCTCCAGAAAATAATTGAACTATGGGCAGTTTACTAATGATTAATTTGAAAATAACTTAAAATTTCTCAAAAATATCTTTAACAATTTTGATTTAAACATAGGCTACATTTTGGGTGCATTTAAGATGACAATTAATACTGTTTATTTGGTTTAGGGGGCAAAGTTCTTTTAAAGGTAGTAGATGACTAGTTTTCAAAAACTCAAAATATTTTGAACGATTTTTTTTTAAATCGGCGTGCATTTATAATGAATAATAACATTGTGAGGGGCTTACTTAGTTTTGGGTAAAACAAACTATTTCAAGGGTAGTTTTTTACCCCCTCGGGTGGCCGGATGGTCTAAGGTGCAACTCTCGCACTAGACTGCCCCTCGAGACCTGGGAGGTTGGGGTTCGAACCCAGCCGGGTGAACTGAGGTGGTTTGATCCTAAATGGTTTCCCACTATATCTCCACGCAAATGCGGATGCACTTCCTATAAATTCAACTTTCCCAATCCCTAACCCATTAGAGTAATTAGTACATAGGCTATAGCCCGAACGGGCAGTAAGACGTGGTAGCTAAAAAAATGATAGTTTTTGGTGACTAGTTTTCAAAAACCATTAGCAGCTTGTGTGCTTAGTAAAATAAAACAAACATATGGTAAACAAATTTAAAACAATATAATTAAAAATATTTGTCAAATAAAATTATTTATTATTTGGTTTTAACACAGAGATCCATATAAGTGTAATTATCAAATCGTCGAATGATATTGCCTCAGCTGACCCTTTAATTAAGAAGTGACTATACGCTATGATAAAGTATCTGCGATTCTGTCGTAGGCCTACTTTTTATTTGTTATTCTTGGCCATTTTAAACATATGCCGAGCCAAAAAAAATGAAATGTTTTCCTCTCTCTGTGAGTGTCATCATATTTTTGTACATATGATTATGGCCGCATTTTTAAAGCTACGGTCACTGATAGGCTATTTTGTAAAATATATTTATGATCTGTATTAAATAAGACTATAATTCAAAGAATGCTACGTTACTATTTTCCTCCCTGCTTCCTTTTAATATTTTTATCATTAACATCCACTATGATTCCTTTTAGGTGGAAAAAGATTCAAAAGCTCGGTTTGGCTGCCACGTACAAAGACGATAGCTTGGATTGAGGGAAATGGCTCCACTACTGTTTTGGGCTCACTTACTTGAGTTCCGAAGAAGTAGAAGACGCTTTCTGCGATCTGATCAGCATCCTGCCAGCTGATACAAAACTGACGAGCTTCGCTGATTACCTAACTGAAACATATATAGATGAGATGGAGCAAGCGACATTCCCGCCGCACATTTGGGCAGCTGACTTGTCGGATTTATGGAGGACAACAAATGCATGCGAAAGCTTCCATTCTAGATTTAATTCATAATGTGCTTCTCCACACCCAAGCATTTTTGACTCTTTTGTATGACTTGTTTATATTATGTCTGTTATACTATTATTTAGCATACATATAGCTATTATTGACAATGTTTTAAAAACGGAAATTTCACTTTGATATAATATTGTTTTATTTTGAGCTAAATATAGTTAACTAAATTATATTTTTTGACTTGTGTCCTTCTTACCGCCAGACATAGCATTAATATTTGTTTATGTTCAGAGTTGGCGCAATTCGGGTCCTGTCTTGGGAAGGGGGGTATTGGCGCAATTTGGGTCTGGTCTGGGGG